>JAAGEH010000012.1:8872904-9040967 GCA_011751065.1 Lasiurus cinereus
AGAGAGAGAGAGAGAGAGAGAGAGAGAGAGAGAGAGAGAGAGAGAGAAAGAAGCTTAATCAGTTGCCTCTTGAAACCTAGGTGTGTGCCCTGCCTTCAGAAAATCAAACCCACAATCTGTTTGGTGTATAGGATGACACTCCAACCAACTGAGACACCTGGCTGGAATTGTTATGTTTCTTTATTTCTACTAGAAGAACCTTTCTCAACTTCAGCTACACAATCAAATCACCTAGGACTTAGGCAGTTAAAATTTCTCATGTACCTGACCAATTCCAGATCAATTGAATAAGAATCTCCCCAAGTGACTGCAATGTAATCCAAATTTGAGAACTACTGTAGTATATCATAAACTCTTTGGGGGCAGAAGTTTGAAAGACACTCACTTTAGGAAAGGCCCACAGTACTGGAGATCCACTGAGAAGAGTGACTAATTAACTCCAGCTCTGCTTTCTCCTAAATTTAAATGTAAGTGCTATTTTCCTCACTACTTAAATTGTATGGCCTCCCTTTTGACTAAGAACATATAATAAAATGTGTATATAATTCCATTCCTCTGTTATAGCAAACAGCTTTGAGAGAGAGAGAAAGAGAGAGAGAGAGAGAGAAGCTTACTTATTGTGAGATAAGAGATTGCTTTATAAATGGGAACGGGCTTAGAGCTACTTTTGGTGTTAAACAGTCATAGAAACAAAGTCATGACTCTCAAAGCTGTTTTTCATTTGTTTTATCAAATGTTTCTTTCAGACTTCTCCATACATTAGGGTTAATGGCTACCAATGATTTAGGACACCTGCTTATAGTTTTACTTCTAAACTAAAAGTAAAACTAAAGAAAACATAAAACTACTTTAAGTTCCAATTTGGTAAACCACAAAGGAAGGACTCTGGCTGATCAAGTTTAGGACACATAGTTTTTTGGTACAGGATAGGTGGAATACTGTGGTTGGTAGCCTTCTTCATAGGTAAAGGATTGCAGCAGAGAGAAACAGCCACCAAAAGATAAGGGTGGTCCCCATGAAAAATCATAAAAAGCCTGAATAATACCCACGCCAATAAGTACAAAAGAGAGAAACTCAGCGATTAATTGGGTGAGAATTACTAGAGAAAGGGAGGCCTTAAAAACGACTTGAGAGTTCAAGTTTTGATGACTGGTAAAACTATAGTGCTATTATGATTAATGAAGGCTCCAAGAGGAGAAACTGATCTGAAAATAAAACAAAATGTCTGAATCTAGATGTGCTGTTTGAATTGATGCTCCAGGACATATATGATGATTTGTGCACTGATGATTGAAATAGGAGGCTAATGCTCAGGAGAAAGGGAAGGTGTTGATAAGCAAATAGAAATAGACATGATCTGCACAGAGAAAGAATAAGAGGATTGATGTTAACATTAAAAGAGAACATCCTATCTAATAAAAGAGTAATATGCAAATTGCCTATACCTCGCTACACCCACAAGGCATGCCCACCAGCCAATCAGGGCGAGTATGCAAATTAACCCAACCAAGATGGCTAAGGCCACAGAGAGAGCAGGAGGGAGGCTTGGGTTGCCCCAGTGATGGAGGAAGCCAAGCTTTCCACACACCCTGACCAGCCCAGGCCTCTGCTTAAGGCTACAAAGTTTCAATTATAGAAGATAAATAAATCCCAGATTTCAGGGCCTCCACTTGGGTTGCTTGGGTTGTGGCTGGCCTGCAAACCACCACAGGCCCCTTTCCCAGGCCACCCCATGCCCCAAGAGAGCCCCCACCCTGATCTGAGACACCCTTCTAGTCAAACCAGCTGGCTCCCACCTATGCACCAAGCCTCTATCCTATCTAATAAAATAGTAATATGCAAATTGACCATCACTCTAACACACAAGATGACTGCCCCCATGTGGACACAAGATGGCCAACACAAGATGGTCAGCAGGGGAGGGTAGTATAGGGGAAACAGACCTGTAAGGGAGGGCAATTGGGGATGATCAAGCAGGGGAGGGCAGTTAGGGGTGACCAGGCCTGCAGAAGAGGGCAGTTAGGGGTCACCAGGCCTGCAGGGGAGGGCAATTAGAGGCAAACAGGCTGGCAGGGGAGCAGTTAGCCATCAATCTGGCTGACAGGGGAGTGGTTAGGGGGCGATCAGGGTGGCAGTCAGAAGCAGTTAGGGGCAATCAGGAAGGCAGGTAGGCGAGCAGTTGGGAGCCAGCAGTCCTGGATTGTGAGAGGGATGTCTGACTGCCCACTGGGATCGGGCCTAAACCGGCAGTCGGACATCCCTTGAGGGGTCCCAATTTGGAGATGGTGGAGGCTGGGCTGATAGACACCCCCCCGCTTGTGCATGAATTTTGTGCACCAGGCCTCTATATAGAAAGAAAAAAGAAGAAAAGGTTGAACCTTGAGGGAGCCCCTACATGTAAAGAGTCAGAAGAAGAGAAATGTGCAAAGAACTAGAAAAAGAGTTTAGAAAGAACAGTTGAGAGAGAAGGACTGTGAAATATCTGAAGATGTGACTGAATTTTGAACCTTGACAGGCAATAGTATTGCCCAGGAGGAGGATGTGGTATGAGTAGATTTCATGGACTTCAAAAGAGAAGCAGAATGATAGATGTTGATGGGGTCCACTTCTTCCTAAGCTTCTCCCTTGCTTCCCCATGCCTCCTAAGTCCTATTGTTCTTTTCCCAGCCTATGTATTGACAGGTGGCAGCAGGAACCAGTAGATGGTAAGAGGATGGAACAAATGTCTTCTAGCTCATAGAAGATACCTGAGCCTTTGTTATTCTTTCTCTGAATTGTTCCTTTGATAGTTATTAGGAATATAACTGAGATCATTGAACACTATCAGTTATAATGTCATTATATTTAGTGCCAATCTTCATAAAGATGTAGGCAGCTATTTATTACAGATAGAATTTCCTGTGATTCTCCTTAACTTAATAGCAGATGCCTGAATTCCACTATTGAAGTTAAATATTATTAGCTTTGTTCCTTGTGGGGACACAGCTCCTGCTGAAGGAACAAACACAAGCATTTGCTATCAGTACATGATTCTATTAGAGTATTTGTTATACTACTTCACTGTGGGAACCTCTTTCTACATCCTGCGGGGTTCAGGGTTCCCAGTTCAGGGTTCGGGTTCTGAAAGAGGCCGCACACAAACGAAATGAGAGACCAGAAAACATTAATTTGGCGATATTGGGAGGCCAGGCGGGAGCCTTCCTCTAGTGCAACAGTTCTCAACCTGTGGGTCGCGACCCCTTTGGAGGTCGAACGACCCTTTTATAGGGGTCATCTAAGACTATTGGAAAACACCTATTTCCCATGGTCTTAGGAACCAACACACTGCTCCTCGGTGTAGCAAAATGTAGCAATGTAGTTTACTCTTGTCATATGAAGACTGTTACCCATGCTACACCACGATTCAAGACAAAATTTCATTTATTTGTAATTAGAAATAAATATTTCACAATATACAATTACATATTGTTTTTGTGATTAATCACTATGTTTTAATTATGTTCAATTTGTAACAACGAAAATATATCCTGCATATCAGATACTTACATTACAATTCATAACAGTAGCAAAATTACAGTTATGAAGTAACAATGAAAATAATTTTATGGTTGGGGGTCACCACAACATGAGGAATTCTATTAAAGGGTTGCAGCATTAGGAAGGTTGAGAACCACTGCTCTAGTGGAAAGGACTGCCACCTTCCTTAGGACTTGCCATCCCTTTTATTTAGGTTTGGGATACATCCTTTGCCCTAAAGCAAGCAATTCCAGTAACAAGTAGATTATCTTTATCAGTCAGGATTTAAATGATTATTTCATGGGGAAGTTCACTGTCTCAATTAGATAGGGAGTGACTGGTTTTGACCTTTCAGAGCTTCAAGGTTGACCAGCATTCTGGCCTCCTGTTTACATCCATTTAGTGAGAACAATGTTTGGTTTCCGACACTTCACAGTTCTTTACTTGATTGTCTATCTCTTCAATCAGTCCATGCATTATCTATGAGGGCATGAACTGTGTTTTATTTACCTCCAAACCCCAATCCTTAGCTCAGCCAATGATGTGTCAGTTTGCATCCTTGTGCTCATCTCTTCCGAGTTCTTTGTTCAATGGCATCACATTAGTAGCTTGATATCACCCATAGCGGGAGTATTTGCATAAAAATTGGTAAATGGGGCTTTTGGTTTGTTAAACATTTACCACCACACCACTCCCTGTTCTTTTATTTTTTCTTAATCTTCACCTGAGGATATGTTTTACTGATTTTAGATAGAGTGGGAGAGAGAGAGAGAGAATAATTGATGTGAGAGAGAAACATTGATCACTTGTTTTCTGTACTGGCCCTGACCGGGGATTGAACCGGCAATCTAGGTATATGCCCTGACTAGGAATTGAACCCACAACCTTTTTGGTGTAGAGCCAATACTCCAACTGAGAAGGAAAATAGGGGGGCAACTTTGGGCATTTACAGCCCAGTTCAGTATCTAGTTACACAGTAATCTTACAAGCCCCATTCTAACTGACTTAGCTAGAGCTGTAAAGCCCACCCTGAGGGACCCGCCACAAGAAGATATATATACATATCAAAACCTCCCCACATTTGGCAGTTCAGGCTTTGGATCAGAATCCCCTGGACTAGCATTGCTGCATAGTAAAGGTTTTACTTTCCTGATTCCTCTGAATGCTGACTGATTGTTCTCCTGGGCCATTTGAAGATTTGCTGCCACAACACAACCAACTGAACCATTCGGCAAAGACTCTGTCTTTTAGACTAGCAGCTTATTTTTCCATTGAACTTGTGGGCCTACAATAGATTGATTATAAATTGTTCCTATTATCTATAATAATAAAAGGGTAATATGCTAATTCGACTGGATGCCATTCCAGACATCCTTCCTGATGAAGCTAGGGCCAGAGGGAAGCAGCCTGGGTCCTAGGTGTCAGAGGGAAGCTGGTGCCGGCAGCTGAGGAAGGAAGGCTTACTCTTGCATGAATTTTCGTGCATCAGTCCTCTAGTAAAATAACAATAATGATTGCAGATATTTCCATAATACTTTATAGTTAATCTCTAGCTTTCATCATCTGGCTTCTCTAACTCTAAAGGAGGCCAGGAAGATTATTGAGTTGTCTGTTTAGTAGGGATCTTGTCAGAATGCGATAAGCTGAGTCAACTATTACTGCAGGGGGGAACTCTCTAGGATGGCAGATAGGAAGAACAGGAAGGCATTTCTCCCAGCCTCTCACAGAGCAGGTCTGGCCACTGAGCTGCAAACATCCTCTTTGCCTCTTTTCTCAAATGTTTTTAGCTTTTAACATCTAAGAACAAAAGTTAGCTTCTACTTTGGGCTAAGTGACACTCCCAGAATGCATACTTGAAGAGTTAAGAGATAGTTTTGAATATGCAAAAAAGCAGGCCACAAGGTGGACAACATATATCCTGCATGATTCTAAGGCTTTCAATGATCAGTGTTCCAGAAGGTCTGTCATATTAGGCGACTGTAAGTGGGCTATCGACAAATACAATGTGTTCAGACTTCTCTGAAGGCTAAGAGAGTTTCTCTGTATGGTAGGTCTGTGTACTACAACCTCAAGACAATTGGAATGAGTCAGCCATCTTGAGCCAAGAAGAGAAAATCCAGTAGCATTCTCTGACTTTGATGTGCTTAAGTGGTATGTTATTAATCACAGGAAAGGATCCAGACCAGAGATCTGAGGCTTCCTTGGGGAAAAGGCACTTGACTCAGAAAATTGAATCACGTGTTTTAAATGAATAATTTCTGGCTCTGCTGCCTGGCTCTGACTTCTGACGTTCCTAGGATCAAACTCCAGGTTGGCTCCACTTAGAGTCATGCCTCTGATGAGTTCTGCCAAGCCTACACTATTGTGATAACAGGTCAGGTACCTCAGCCCCTTAAGGACTGGGCTGTTCCCTGTCTTCCTAGTTTTCCCTGGCCCCAAGCCATGTCCAACAGCTAAATCTTAATCACAGGCCTCATCTTTGCCTTTTTCTGCACTTGGGAGCTCCTTTCAGACTGCTGGTAACTTCTCATTTTGAGGTCTTTCTATTTTTCTTTCTCCAGAAAAGCATCTCTCATCATTCTTGAACACCACTCCTCCCCAAGCCACTCTTAATTATCTTATTTTCTTGATAATACCATGTGGAATTACCTGCTTCATTGTGTAATTACTAATTTATCATCTGTCTCTCCTGCCTCTTCTCTTCCTCCCAGAATGTAAGTTCTAGGAAGATAAGGACTGTTTTACTTACACTGGATTTCTAATTCCTAGGATAGCATCTGGACCATAGGAGCTCTCAATAAGTATTTAAATGAATGAATCCTTAGACAACTCTCCCCAGTCACTTACTCTGTCACTTCTCACATGTCAATTCTTCATCTGGGACTCCAAGTCCTGCTGCCATCACAGTAGGTGTATATACTTTTGAGTTCCCATCTGTCTCTCCTTCCCCAGCTCAGTTGAGCACATACCAGGAGACTAAACGTCACATGTCATAAGCTCTAAGTTTTCATTCTGAAAATTTGCCAGTATTCATAGATGTCTACATTTAAACTTGCCTCAATTGGTTTGACACATAGTCTCATTCTTATCATCAGTAGCTCTGCCTACTTTACCTTTGGTTCCCACTATGACCTCTGGTCCCCTTGGCCTGCACTATATCTTCCCCCTCCTCTATCTAGCTTTCCAATCTTTTCTCCAGCTCGCCTCATTCCAGCTCCTATCCTTGCTACCTATTGTCTCAGGACTGACAGAAGAAGCCAGCATCAAGGTTCTCTCAGCTGCTGATCCTAAATTGAAGGACTTCATGTATCTTCAAGGGAGAACTGCACTCTGGTACAACCCAGAGTATACCAGTCACTAAATAGTAAATGATGCCAAGTCTCATCCTTGAGAAAGTGTTTCTCTTCCAAGGGATGATTAGTTTATCAAATTTTAAAATAATATTTTTTAAAATTGTGAAATAAAACATGCACTCAGAAAAAAATGTATAAAATACTTACGCATCATTTAATGAATAAATATATAGCAAACACTTATATTGCCACCACACAGATTAAGAAAAAGAACATAAATGACTATGAAGGAGAGAATTCAAGATGGCGGCATAGGTAAACACCTACACTGCTGCCTCGCACAACAGTTTCAAAACTACAACTAAAAGACAGAACGGACATCATCCAGAACCATAGGAAAGCTGGCTGAGTGGAAATTCTACAACTAGAATAAAAGAGAGGGACTCACGAAGACCCAGAGGAGCTGCAAAATGCTGAGGTACAGAGACGCGCTCATGGAGAGAGCGGGTGCTGGAGTACCTGGCTGGCTTTTTCTGGCGGGAGGGAGACGGAGACTCCCAACTGCATTGAAACCCCTTATCCTATGGCACTGAACCCCAGGTCTAGGCGAGACTCATATGGGAGGAGTTTGGACCGTGAAAAGGGAGAAGTGCACAGAAATTTAGGGGAGTTGCGAAAGGGCAGAAGTCTGGTGGCACGCACAGCACTGCACACAAAAGACTGACTGCTGATTATGCTGCTGGCTTTCACAAATGGGTGGTAGACAGAGCCTCCCAACTGCACCACTTTTAAGTCCAGTAAACCTCAGTTTCGAGCAAAACCCTGGGGACCCAGACTCATATTGTCTGGGAGCGCTCAGGAGCCGGAAAGGCAGCAGTCTAGAGGCACTGCCCGCATACACAGGGACTGCTCCAGCGATTACCAGAGTCACCTGAGACCCAGGGGCCATGGAGAGAAGGGCCAACTGGAAGACAAGGCGGTCCCTTAAGCCCTGAGAATCCACCCATCCCAAGCTCAACAGAAAGGCTTTTGCAGTTTTGCAAGTCTTGTATCATAAGGCTGAATCCAACATAGAAGTTCTCTCAACATAGTGAAAATGTGGAGACAAAGGAAGAGATCACAAACAAAAATGGAGAAAAACAAACGACTGGATATAGAGTTCAAAACCATGGTTATAAGGTTTTTCAAGAATATCCAAAAAAAGATGGATAAATTTAGCGAGACTTAAGAGGAGATGAAAAAGGACCAACTAGAGATGAAAAAGGATCAACTAGAGATGATAAAGGACCAACTAGAAATTAAACATACACTGACTAAAATAAAAAATATTATACAGAGACCTAACAGGAGACGAGAGGAAGGCAAGAATCAAGTCAAAAATGTGAAATATAAAGAATCAGAAAACACTCAACTGGAAAAGAAAAGAAAAAAGAATCCAAAAATGTGAAGATAATGTAAGGAGCCCCTGGGACAACTTTAAGCGTGCCAACATCAGAATTGTGGGGGTGCCAGAAGAAGAGAGAGAGAGCAAGATACTGAAAACCTATTTGAAGAAATAATGACTGAAAACTTCCCACATCTGGACAAAGAAATGGACTTACAAGTTCAGGAAGTGCACAGAACCCCAAGTAAAAGGAATCCAAAGAGGACTACACCAAGACACATCATGATTAAAATACCAAGAGCAAAAGACAAAGAGAGAATATTAAAAGCAGCAAGAGAAAAACAGTTCATTACCTACAAGGGAGCACCCATTCTACTTTCAGCTGATTTCTCAACAGAAACTATGCAGGCCAGATGAGAGTGGCAAGAAATATTCAAAGTGATGAATAGCAAGAACCTACAATCAAGAATACTCTATCCAGCAAAGCTATCATTCAGAATTGAAGGGCAGATAAAGAGCTTCACAGATTAAAAAAAAAAAAAAAAAAAAGCTAAAGGAGTTCATCAACACCAAACCAGTATTATATGAAATGCTGAAAGGTACTCTTTAAGAATAGGAAGAAGAAAAAGGTAAAAGACAAAAAATTATGAACAAGAAATACATATCTATCAACAAGTGAATCTAAAAATTAAATGAATTAAAAATTTGATCAACAGAATAAACTGGTGAATATAATAGAATCAGGGGCATAGAAAGGGAGTGGACTGATAATTCTCAGGGGTAAAGGGGTGAGGGGGGTGCAGGAAGACCGGACAAAAATCATACACCTATGGAGGTCAATGCGGGGGAAGGTAAGGGTAGAGGGAGGGGTGGGAGCTGGGTGTAGAGGAGCTATGGAGGGGATAAAAAGAGAAACAAATGTAATAATCTGAACCATAAAGATTTAATTAAAAAAAAAAAGACCTATCTTCTGGAATGGAGTGGATGTTGGAGTATTGGCCACCATGACAACTAACAGTTAATATTAACAGCATTTATTTAAAAGTCAAATATTGCATATCTGGTTTCTGTTGAAAGGCAAGAACTGTGCAGCTCTCAAACTTACAACAAGAATCTGAACAAACAGCAAGTTCACAAATTTCTCCTGACCCATCAGATGACTGAGGTTGTAGGGCAACTAACTATCCAGAACCTATAGGAAAGCAGTGAGAGATGAGAAACAAATATTGACCAAAATTATCTCTCCCAAAAGGCTTACTAATGACAAAGAGAAAACAGTAGCTATATAATGGAGAAACCTTACGGGTAGCACTTAACACAAGTGACTCAAGACAATATCACTAGTGATAAGTCATGCTGATGTCATGAGACTCACTGTCTGATACAATGAGGCAGGCACTTTACCTCTGTGGTATTCTTCTCCAAATTCCATAGTCTTAGTCTAACACTGAGAAGAATTCATACAAACCACAGTTGTGACACATTCTACAAAATACCTGAAAATATTCTTCGAAAGAGTTAAGGTGATGGAAGCCAAGGAAACAATGAGTGATAGCCACAGACTGAAGGAGATTAAGGAGACGTGACAACAAAATGCAACATGGGCTCCTGAATCATATACTGGTACAGAAAAGGACATTCATAGATCCAAATAGTTTTTGGATTGGTTAATAGTATTATACCAGAGTAATTTCTTACTTTTAAAAATTGTTAGACAGCCCTAACTGGTTTGGCTCAGTGGATAAAGTGTCCACCTGCCAACTGAAGGGTCCCAGGTTCTATTTCAGTCAAGGGCATATACCTTGGTTGTGGGCACATCCCCCAGTAGGGAGTGTGCAGGAAGCAGCTAATCCATGTTTCTCTCTCATCGATGTTTCTAACACTCTATCCCTCACCATCCTTCTCTGTAAAAATCAATAAAATATATATTTTTTTAAAAAGAATGTTGCCAAGCCAGCATGGTTCAGTGGTTGAGCATCAACCTATGAATGAGGAGGTCATAGTTCAATTCCTGGTCAGGATACATGCCTGGGTGATACCCCAGTGTGGGCATGCATGAGACAGCCAATCAATGACTCTCTCTCATCACTGATATTTCTATCTCACTCTCCCTTTCCCTTCCTCTCTGAAATCAATAAAAATATTGTTTTACAAAAGGTGAGCTGACCAGTATGGCTCAATGGTTGAATGCCAACCTATGAACCAGGAGGTCAGGTTTAATTCCTGGTCAGGGTCATGTGCCTGGGTTGGGGGCTCAAGGCAGCTGATCAATGATTCTCTCATCATTGATGTTTCTATCTTTCTCTCCCTTTCCCTTCTCCTTTGAGAAAATACACACACACACACACACACACACACACACACACACACACACTAAGGGGCCAGTGCACGAATTTGTGCACCTTGAAAGGAACTGTGGGCCACAAGACTGCAGCAGGCACAAGGGTGGTCTTGGACCATCCTCCATGACTCTGCCAAGCCCCTCCCTCTATGGCCCCCTGTTCCCTATCTGCCAGCAGCCCCACTCCTGCCACTGCTGTTTCCATGTGCTGACAGTGCTGGCCCTGCTTGCACCTGCTGATTGGGACCAACGCCAGCAGCAGGTGCAAGCAGGGATGGCACTGTCGGCTTGTGTGAGCAGTGGATGCTGCCCTAATTGCCCCTCAAGAGCAAAGGGAGGTGGAGAAGCCATCAGGGGCAATCAGGGCTGGCAGACCACTCACACCCACTGATGGCACTGAGTGATTAGGACTAGCACCAGGCACCAGCAGCTGGTGTGAATGCTGAGCAGGACTGTAGCATGCGGGAGCAAAGAATTTTCAGTAGCCACCAGAGGCTTGTCCAGATGACAGCAACTGGTGCTCCACTTGGTCTGGTGCTCCTACCACAGCTAATGCCCACCATGTTCCACACATGCCCCCTGGTGGTCAGCATCCATCATAGCGACTGATTGTTCAGTTATTTGGTTGTTCTGATTGTCCCGCCATTTGGTCTATTTGCATATTAGCCTTTATATATATAAAAATGTTAAGATAGTCTAATTCTAGAATATAGCATTTTAAAAAAAAGTTATAGTGGTATGAAGAGTCTTTTGATTCAAAATAAAATTTTTGGCAAGCCTATTTGTGCAACTGTGTTTATGTTACATCATTTTGTAAATAAGGACTGAATGTATTCTCTGGGTTAAAATGAATCATGAAATTTATGCCTCTTATTGTTAGCTTTCTAAATAAGTGGTGTCACCAGAACTAATTTATATGTTGACAGTGGTCATTTGGAGACAAAGAATGAGAGAAAAAAATTTCTTCCTGGCAATCAAGTCAGAAGCTCCTATTATGGTTCTGAGAAATTGCATAAATCCACTCACTGTTCTGAGCTCATTTATTCTGCGCATTAGGGTAGTTTGGCCTACTATGTAGTAGTTACAAAGGGCTGTGTCAGCAGGTTCTTTTTCTTACTCATGCTCCCAGCTACTAAAGTGCATGTGTGTGTAACAAAAAAAACTTCACTGGTACATTTTGATGGGGAATATTAGAAAAATACTCTTACTCTTAGGAATAAGTCCTGAAGCCCAGAATTCTCAAGTGTACCCACATACCACAGTTGCCTCTGTGTTTCTAGTCCTGACACAAATATTCTCCTATCAAGAGAGGAAAAAGGAAAAGTATAAGATTAATTTTCACATTAAAATCTCAGGGATGTGAAATATAGAAAAAAGAAGGAAATAAAATAGAGAGTTTATGATGTCCTCTTGGTGCTCAGGCCACATTTTGTGTCGGGACCTCTTTTTCCTAGAATTCTCTTGTCATTGGGTCACTCCATACTGAGGAAGATTGGTGACTGCCAAACAGAGATGAAAATTGTCTGGAGAACCCACAGAAAGAAAGGGTCCCCTCGTTGCTGGAAAGCCACATAGAGTAGAATTTAGTGTGAAAATACCCTTCAAAGAGTCAGTGCAGGCAGTTCAACTTTGGATATAATTTTCCTGTGCAATTCAGGAACATACCCAAATGGGGCTGAAAGGGCGTTCTCTATTCTCTCCCTGACTACTCTCATGCTGAAAAAGAAAAGTCCTATCATAATATTAAATGAGTAGATGCCCTACCTCACCCCTTCTTGCCTCCTTTTCACCCCTCTTCCAAATACAATTCCTCTTCATTTCCATTGAAATCAGTCCATACTCACCAGAAGGTAGTGTGGCTTGGTACACAACTTTTTTTTAGTGCATTGGTTAAATACTGAGATTCTTATAGTTATTAGTAATTTATAGTCAATCATATTTACCCTCAACCACTCCATTAATAATATGGATCCTGAGACTAGCATCAAGCAGAGAAAGCACCTCAGAAACCCATCTCCAGAGGGCTCAATGGTGCTCACAGTTGGGATGGCAGGGTATGAAGGGTGGCATAGGCTAGTGAGTATAGTAGGCTCAGGGTGAACTTGTACAATGCCAGTAAAACATTTTTAATGGAAGAAAATCAGTTGACACCTCATCTTTGAAAATAAAAAACAGAGGTGGGTATGTTTAAGATTTTTGAGAAGAGTTTATATTTAAATTAGTGTGAATATCCTTTTTATTTAACTGTAAATATAGCTCTCCTCTCATATTAGAATTTATTCTTTCTACAACTCAGAATGGCCAAGGGGAATAGCAATACATGGTAAGAGTTTATATTATCAAATGAACGAATAATTTATTCACCAACGGAACTTTTATTTCTTTAATATTCTCTGGGAATATGTGAGCAAAAAACTAAATATAAGGCTCTAAGTAAAAACTTAACAAGTATTTATTTCCTTTGGCAAACATATCAGTCACTATATGACTCTCTTCAGCCAAAATTTAGAAATCATGACAGAAAGAAACTCAAAATTCTTATTTGCTGTAATTTCTTACATATCTATCCTTACTGGTATAAAACTCTAAGGTATTCTTTGGTTTCTAACTGTATAGAGGTTGGCCCACCCTTTGCATAAAAAGAGTAAACTATACCACCAGGAAAATACAGTAGTACCTCGAGATACGAGTGCCCTAACATACGAGATTTTTGAGATACGAGCCGTTGAGCGAACGATTTTTGCTTTGAAATACGAGCAACATTTGAGATAGGAGTAATCACGACCCACCAGTTTACCGCGACTCGAGCGTCTCATAGTTTCCCACACCTCAAGGTTACGGAATGAATTAAACTCGTATCTCGAGGTACCACTGTAATATAAATTAGGCACTACTAGAGATGCATGTTTGTTTGTTTTTTTCTATAAGATAGAAAACTGTGGTAAAAAGATAATTTTATCATCTGAAGCAGTGAGTGTTGGTTAAATAAATTAAATAAGTCATCGTTCATTCATATAATGGACTGCTACACAGTCACTTAAAATCAATTTTTTGAAAGATATTTCAAAAAAGTTATAGAAATGCTGATGCTATAATGTGATTTAAAAATAGTTATTTATTTATTTTTAAATATATTTTTATTGATTTCAGAGAGGAAGGGAGAGGGAGAGATAGAAACATCAGTGAGAGAGAATCATTGATTGGCCACCTCCCACATACCCCACACTGGAGATTGAGCCCACACAAAAGGCATATACCATTGACTGGAATCAAACCTGTGACCCTTTAGTTCACAGGCTGATGCTCTACCCACTGAGCCAAACTGGCCAGGACAATATGTTATTTTTTAAAGCCAGATAATACTGGTGATACAAGATGATTTTCTACTTTGTAATATGTTTGTATACATATATATATATATATATATATATATATATATATATATATATATATGTATGTATGTATAGAGGCCTGGTGCACGAAATTCATGCATGGGGGGGGGCGGGTGTCCCTCAGCCCAGCCTGCAACCTCTTCAATCTGGGACCCCTCAAAGAATGTCCTACTGCTGGTTTACAGGGAACGGGCCTAAACCAGTGGTTGGACAACCTTCTCACAATCTAGGACTGCTGGTTCCTAACTGTTCACCTGCCTACCTGCCTGCCTGCCTGCCTGCCTGATTGCCCCTAACCGCTCTGCCTGCCAGCCTGCTCACCCCCAAATGCCCCTCCACCAGTCTGATCACCCCCAACTGTCCCCCATGCCAGTGTGCTCACCCCCAACTGCCCCCCATGCTGGCCTGCTCACTCCAAACTGCACCCCCCTCCGCTGTCCTGATCACCTCCAACTGACACACACTGATGGCCTGCTCGCCCAAAACTGGCCCTCCTGCTGGTCTGCTTACCCCCAACGGCCTTGCCCCTACCAGCCTGATCACCCACAACTGTCATTTTATCCTGGCCTGTTCACCCACAACTGTCCTCCCCTCTTGGCCTCTAACTGCCTCTACCTAAGCCCTGCCACTGTGGCTTTGTCCAGAATAATGTCCAGAAGGTCTCCTAGAAAGTCTCCCAGTCTAATTAGCATATTATCCTTTTATTAGTATAGATAGAGGCCTGGTACATGGGTGGGGGCCAGCTGGCTTGTCTTTGTCCGGATTAGGGTGGGGGTTCACTTGGGGTGTGGGTGGCTTGAGCAAGGGATCTGTGGTGGTTTGCAGGCTGGCCACGTCCCCATGGGGTGAGGGTCTCCACTGGGGGTGTGTGGCTAGCCTGGGTGAGCGGCTAAGGGCTGTTTTCAGGCTGGCCACAAAGCCCTTCAGGGTAGGGGGTGGGGTCCCATTGGAATGCCTGTCCAGCCTGGGTGAGGGGCTGATGGCTGTTTTTAGGCTAGTCACACCCCCTTCAGGGTGGGGGTCCCCACTGGGGTGCCTGGCCATCCTGGGTGAGGGTCTGATTGCAAGTTGGCCAAGCCCTCTAGCAGGGATCCTCACCCCATGGGAGTGTGGCCAGCCTGGCTGAGGAGCTGAGGGTTGTTTTCAGGCTGACCACATGACCTGAGAGCTGATGGATTAGGACAAATACTATAGAGAGTGACTGGAAGAATACATTGGCAGAGCCATGTCCTGGAAACATACCAAACCAAAGGCAGGAATGTTGTCAGTCCTGACATTTAGCTCAGGCGCTGGGGGGTGGGTGCCATTACCTAGGTCCAGCTAGGGCTTACAATTATGAGAAGCCACAAGAATGAAGATTGTAGCCTGATCTTAAAGCATGATTTAACACAATTTCCTTTGTCTTAAAGTGTAGTAAAACTTCCTGATATCATGTTGTATATAATAAACACACTGCACTAGCTCTGAATCAGTCTCTCCAGCCAAGAACAGTGTCCTATTTGGTCCCAGCTTTACTTACTATCTCTGTGTCTCTTTCTTTTTATCAATCCCCAGTCACCCCTAGTCAGATCCATTCGCTCTCTAGTTGTTCTGGACGTGGCTAAAACCCATAAAGACCAGTTGGGCTTTAGGAGAATTTAGATGGTAAGTGACTGGATTTTTAAGGCAATTAGTGGAAGAGAGAACAACACTATAAGTGAATTTTTATGCTTCAGATTATGTAGTTTATAATTTCCATTTGCATTAGACAAAACAAATCAATAGACACAGGATAAATAGCATACTCCTCCTTTTCCACCCCACCAAATAGAATTTTAGTCAAAGAAAAGGATACATTAAAAATAGCACTCAAGCCGAGACCGGTTTGGCTCAGTGGATAGAGCGTCGGACTGAAAGGTCCCAGGTTCGATTCCGGTCGGGGGCATGTACCTTGGTTGCGGGCACATCTCCAGTGTGGGGCGTGCAGGAGGCGGATGATCGATGTCTCTCTCTCATCGATGTTTCTGACTTTCTATCCCTCTCCCTTCCTCTGTGTAAAAATCAATAAAATATATTTTAAAAAAATAGCACTCATTTACCTGTCCAATAAGTTTGATTGCCCAAATCTCTATGGCTGAACCTGAACCTTTCAGAAGACCTGAAGCATGGTACAGGTTCATGAAAGAATGTATAGATTTTTCTCCTTATTTAATAGTATCAATGTTGACCAAGGGAAATCATGCATGTACTAGTGTGTGTATGCGTGTGTGCATGTGTGTGTGTGTGTGTGTGTGTAGAGCTAATGAAACAAACAACTTACAGACATTTGTTCAAAAAGGTAAATTTATTAATTACCATCTATCAGAAACTGTTCAACACATATTTAAAAATATATCTCATTTAATCTTCATAAAAACCTATATATGTATTATTATCCTCTTTTGTAGGTAGGAAAATTAAGTTATAATTAAATTTTCAGCATTATTAATAAATAATGTTTATAGGACAGGCTATACTAAATATTAACATCTATTTTAATCTTCATAATCACCATATTAATATACTCTTATCATGCAGCATAATATACAAATAAGCAAAATGAGGCTTAGAGACCTTAAATATCTTGTCTAATGACAAATAACATACATCATTTATACTATCTATTGCTCTGTGTCCTTGACAAAGTACAAAAGTTAGTCCTAAGCATATCTCTGAGAAACATATACCAATACCAGATAGAAAGTTATTTTTTCATTTATGATAATAAGTGAAAGGCTGGGATAAATAAGATTTTATGCCTTTAAATTTGAATCTCCGTCTATTAAGTCTGTCTGTTTTTCCTTAGTTTCCATTAAAAAATGATGTACACAGGTACTTGGGACACTAGGAAGCTTACATGCGGGGAGTCAAAAAGAGCTTGATTGACTATAAAGCATTTGAGGGTTGATCCTTAAGAAACATAAATGTAAGGCAAAAAATAGAGTGCAGTTTTGTATGAGAGCCATCTTTTTTTTTTTAATATATTTTACTGATTTTTTTACAGAGAGGAAGGGAGAGGGATAGTTAAAAACATTGATCAGCTGCCTCCTGCACGCCCCCTACTGGGGATGTACCCGCAACCAAGGTACATGCCCTTGACCAGAATCAAACCTGGGACCTTACAGTCTGCAGGCAGATACTCTATCCACTGAGCCAAACTGATTTCAGCAAGAGCCATGATCTTTATACAAATAGTTAACTTCTTCATGTCAAACCCTGTGCTAAGATTTAGATGTCTAACCCCATGTGTTAGATGTTATTAGTATTATGTCCATTTAATAAGGAAGATAATTAAGACTCAGAGAGAAGTATCTTGCCTGAGGCATGTAGCTGGTAAGTGGCAAAAGGAGGATAGAAACCTCCAGAACTACAGCACTAAACCTCAGCTCTACTGCAATTCAGAAAACTAAACTGAGGGAAGGCTGCTGGCTGAGAAAGAGTGAATGGGTTTATAAACCAATCTTGTTTCAGTTTGTTCTCAATGTTAATTTTGAAAAGGAGGAAACCAAAAACAATAAGAGGAAGATGAAGACCTATGGAAGAAATCAAAGTGGGTAAATAGCCGAAACTGGTTTGGCTCAGTGAATAGAGTGTCAGCCTGCAGACTGAAAGGTCCCAGATTCGATTCCGGTCAAGAGAGAAAATCAACAAGCGTATGGCAGTTTTAAATGACATATTAGATCAAATGGATTTAATTGATACCTTCAGAGCATTTCATCTCAAAGCATCAGAATATACATTCTTTTCAAGTGCCCCTGGAATGTTTTCTGGGATAGACCACATATTATACACAAAACAAGTCTCAATACTTTTAAGAATATTGAAATCATATCAAGCATCTTCTCTGGCCATAATGCTATGAAACTTAAAAATCAATTACAAGAAGAGAACTGGAAAACTCACAAAGACATGGAGAGTAAATAACATGTTACTGAACAATGAATGTGTTAACAATGAGATAGAGGAAGATATGAAAAGATACCTTGAAACAAATGAAAAGGAGAACATAACAACGCAAAATCTGTGGGACACAGAAAAAGTAGTCCTAAGAGGAAAATTAATAGCATTACAAGCCTATCATAAAAACAACAAAACAACAACAAAAACAATTAAAAAAGCTCAAATAAACAATCTAACTTTACACTTAAAGGAACTTGAAAAAGAACAACCAAAGACCAGAGTGAGTAGAAGGAAGGAAAATATAAACACCAGAGCAGAAATAAAGTGTAAAAAATAAAACCCCCAAAACAAATATATAGAGTGTAAAAAAACAAAAACAAAACACACACAATACAAAAGACCCATGAAACCAAGAACTGGTTTTATTAAAAGATAAATAAGATTGACAAATCTTTAACCACACTCATCAAGAAAAAAAGAGAGAGGACCCAACTAAGTAAAATCAGGAATGAAAGAAGCAAAGTAACAACTAACACCACAGAAATACATTGGATTGTAAGAAAATATTATGAACAACTCAAAAATTGGACAATCTGGATGAAATGGACAAATTCCTAGATACATACAATCTTCTAAAACTAAATCAGGAAGAATCGGAAAATCTAAATAGACACAAATAGTGAAATTGAGGCTGTAATAAAAACAACTCCCAGCCCTGACTGGTTTTGGCTCCGTGATGGAGCGTCAGCCTGCAGACTGAAGGGTCTCAGGTTTGATTCTGGTCAAGGGCATGTACCTTGATTGTGGGCACATCTCCAGTTGAGGGTGTGCAGGAGGCGGCTAATCGATGTTTCTCTCTCATTGATGTTTGTAACTCTCTATCCTTCTCCCTTCCTCTTTGTAAAAAAAAAAAATCAATAAAATATATTAAAACAACTCCCAAACACAAATGCCCTCAACCAGATTGTTTTATAGGTGAATTTTACCAAACTTTGAAAGAACTAGCAACTTATCCTTCTCAAACTATTTCAAAAATTCAAGAGGAGGGAAAACTCCAGGCTCATTTTCTGAGGCCAGCATTATCCTAATTCTAAAACTAGACAAAGAAACAACAACAACAAAAGTATAGGCCAATATCCCAGATGAACATAGATACTAAAAATATATTAGCAAACTGAATCTAGCAATTCATTTATGTATGTGTGTTTTCATGAATTTTATTTTTCATTTATTCAGTACTGTTAATTTTCAGTGTGTGTGTGTGTGTGTGTAATCCTCACCTAACGATATATTTCCCTTGATTTTTAGAGAGAGGGAAAGGTGGAGAGAAATATTGATGCGAGAGAAACACATCAATTGGTTGCTTCCTGCACATGCCCCACAAGGCCAGGAAGAAGCCTGCAATCGAGGTATGTATCCTTAACTGGAATCAAACCTGGGACCTTTCAATCCACAGGCCAACACTCTATCCACTGAGCCAGACCAGCTATGGCTCTAGCAATATATTTAAAAGATCATACACTATGATCAAGTGGAATTTATTCTAGGGATGTAAAGTTGGTACAATATCTGCAAAACAATATACGTAATATATCACATAAACAAAATGAAGGATAAAAAAATCACATAATTATATCAATAGATTCAGAAAAAGCATTTATAAAATTCAGCACCCATTTATGATGATAAAAACTCTCAGCAAATAGGAATAGTGGGAATATACCTCAATGTAGTAAAGGACATATGACAAACCCACAGTCAACTCATACACAATTGGTAAAAACTATAAACAGATGGGGAAAAAGACAGGGATATCTGCTTTCACCACTCTATTCAACACAATACTGTCATTATTTGCAGAAGTCTTAGCCACAGAAATCAGACAAGAAGAAGAAATAAAAGGCATCCATATTGGAAAGAAAGAAGGAAAACTGTCATTATTTGCAGATGACATTATAATGTATACAGAGAACCCTAGAGATTCACCAAAAACTACTAGAGCTGATAAATGAATTTAGTAAAGTAAAAGGATACAAAATAAGAATGAACTTAGTAAAGTAGCAGGATACAAAACCAGAACTCAGTTGCATTTTTATACACCAGTAATGAACCATAAAATAGGAAATTAAAAAACAATCCCTTTCACAATTGCTTCAAAAAATAAAATTCCTAAAAATAAATTTAACCAAGGATGTAAAAGACCTGTAAGAAAATTGTAAGACTGAAGGGAGAAATTAAAGAAGATACCAATAAGTGGAAGCATATACCATGTTCATAGGTAGAAAGAATTAACATTAAAATGTCCAATCTGCACATTCAATCAATTCCTATAAAAATACCATTGGTGTCTTTCACAGAACCAGAGGAAATATTCCATAAACGTATATGAAACCACAAAATACCCCAAATAGCAACAGTGATCTCGAGAAAGAAGAACAAAGTTGAAAGAATCATGTTACCTGTTATCAAACTATACTACAAAGCCATAGTAACCAAAACAGCACAGTACTGGCATAAAAACAGGCATATAGATCAATGGAACAGAATAGAAAGTTCACAAATAAACCTATGCCTTCATAGTCAATTAATTTTGGACAAAAGAGGCAAAAACATACAATAGGTGTAAGATAGTCTATTCCAGTGCTCGGCAAACTGCGGCTTGCGAGCCACATGCGGCTCTTTGGCCCCTTGAGTGTGGCTCTTCCACAAAATACCACAAGCGGGCACGCACATACAGTGTGATTGAAACTTCATGGCCCATGTGCAGCAGTGGGTTTTTGGCTCTTAAATGAAATTTCAATCATTATACTGTAGATATTTGGCTCTGTTGACTAATGAATTTGCTGACCACTGGTCTATTCTGTAAATGGGGTTGGAAAAATTGGACATATATGTGTAAAAAATGAAACTAGACCACTTTTTTACAATGCACACAAGAAAAAACTCAAGCCCTGGCTGGTTTTGCTCAGTGGATAGAGCATCGGCCTGTGGATTGAAGGGTCCTGGGTTTGATTCTCAGTCAGGGCACATGCCTGGATTGGGGCTCGATCCCCAGTGGGGATTGTGCAGAGGGAAGCCAATAAATGATTGTCTCCCATCATTGACGTTTCTATCTCTCTCTCCTTCCTTCCTCTCTGAAATCAATTGAAAAATATTTTTTAAAAAAGAATAAACTCAAAATGGATTAATGACTTAAGACTTGAAACCATAAAAATCCTAGAAGAGGATATAGGCAATAAAATCTTTGGTATTTCTTTTAGATATATATTTTTTTTCTGATATATCTCCTCAGGCAGAAGAAAAGAAAGCAAAAATAAACAAATTGGACTATATCAAACTAAAATGTTTTTGTAATTACCCTAGGTGATTTGGCTCAGTGAATAGCATTGGCCTGTGGATTAAAGGGTCCTGGGTTTGATTCCGGGCACATGCCTGGGTTGTGCAGCCAATCAATGATTATCTCTCATTGTTAATGTTTCTCTCTCTCTCTCTCTCGCTGTCTCTCTCTCTGTCTCTCTCTCTGTCTCTCTCTCTCTCTTTCTCTCTCTCTCTCTCCCCCCCTCTCTCTCTTTCCCTTCCTCCCTCCCTCTCTCCCTCCCTCTCTGAAATCACCTTAAAAAATGGGCAAAGGACCTAAACAGAGACTTCTCCAAATAAGAAATAGAGATGGCAAATAGACATATGAAATGATGCTCAATGTCACTAATCATCAGAGGAATGGAAATTAAAACCACAATAATATATCACCTCACATCTGTTAGAATGGCTATAATCAATAAATCAACAAACAACAAGTGTTGGCAGGGTTGTGCACTGTTGGTGGGAATGTCGATTGGTGTAGACATTTGGAAAGCAATATGGAGATATCTCAAAAAATTAAAAATGGAACTACCTTATGACCCAGCAATTCCACTTCTGGAAATTTATCTGAAGACACTCAAAACACTCTTTTGAAAGAATATGTGCACTCCTATGTTCATTGCAGCATTTTTTACAATATTTAAGATTTGGAAGCAGCCATGTTCCATCAATAGATGAGTGGATAAACAGCTATGGTAGTTACACAATGGAATACTACTTGACCATAAAAAGGATGAAAATTGTACCATTTGTGAGAGCCTGGATGGACATGGAGAACATTATTATCCTAAGTGAAATAAGTTGGTCAGAGAAAAACAAATACCATATGATTTCACTCATATATAGAATATTGAACAAACTGGACTAACAAGCATAATAGAGACCAACTCATAGATAGAGAGCAGACAGACAGCTCTGGCAAGGAGGGAGGTATTGGGGGCATAGAGGGACTGAGCAAAAAAAGAGAAAGAATTCAGGACACAGAGAAGAGTGTGATGATTGTGAGAGGGAGGGTGGCGGTGGAGGTGGATAAGGGTATAGGGGCGATAAATAGTGATGGAAAAATAGAATAAAGATAATAACTACCATATACCAGATACTTCCTGTGTGCTAGACACTGGCTCAGTACTTAACATATATTATTTCATTTATATTATACAATGGTGTTCTATATATGCTATATTGACAAAACAAAGACTAGAAGAATCCTGCAACATCAGTTTAAAGGAACCTAATTTATTGATTTACAACTTTCCTTCACATCTTCTTCTTCTGGGAGCTTGGTCCAGCATCCATGGGCTCCAGCTGAGAACTATTGGATCAGAATCTGCATTTCATCAAGGTTTACAATGATTCCTATGCACTTTAAAGTTTGAGAACTAAGAAATACTAGATCATCAAGAGACAAACATTAGTAGGCTCCAAATCTGATCATGTCCAACTGTTCAGAACCCTTCAATATCTAACACTGCCCTCAAAATAAGGCTTCAACTCCTTAATACAGCTTTAGACTCTCATGTCTAGTCTCCTCTCCTTGGGCTTCTTCCCTCTCATATTCCAGTCAAACGCAACTTAGAGCAGCAACACATTCCAGCCAGGCTTTCTTTTTGCCCTTTGAGTTGCACATATTTTTGCTGACTGAAATAGTACTGTTTTAAAGCTAAAGAAATACATCATTTGTTAGGAACAGTGAGCATTAAAAAAAAAAAAAAGCTGAGACTGGTTTGGCTCAGTGGATAGAGGGTCAGCCTTCGGACTGAAAGGTCCCGGGTTTGATTCCGGCCTGGGCATGTACCTTGCTTGTGAGTACAACTCCAGTGGGGGGCGTGCAGGAGGTGGCTGATCAATGTCTCTTTCTCATCGATGTTTCTGACTTTCTGTCCCTCTCTATTCCTCTCTGTAAAAAAATCAATAAAATACATTAAAAAAAAAAAAAGTTGTCTTGACCCACAGGGCCCAGTGAATGTGGTTGGATCAGTGTATCAGCTCTGCTCACAACTAGCTCAATTGGAGAAGCACATCTCTTCCCAAGAGGTTTTTTAAGTTAGCAACTTTTAACCAATGGCCTTTTTCAAGAAACCTTTTCTTTTACTCTTAGTTTGACTCTCTGACAGTTGCTCCAAAATTACAGAACGACAATTGGACTTCTTGGGAGGTCTTCTGAACTGACCAAATGTTGTAATGATTCCTTGAAATGTTCTACTTGTCTTTCCTTATTCAAATATACCTAGTGGTTAGTGTTGTACATGATATGAGTGTCAGCTGTGTTTGCAAGAATGTCATAAGCCAGACTAAAGAGCTTCTGATCCCCTCAGAATAGAAATGAAGCTTCCTCTTCTATGAGGAAGTATTTACTGGCAGTAAATACTATATGATAAGACTAGGCATTGGCTTTTAAACTGAATCCACATTTTCCCTGTAAGTAAAAAAGAGAGCCAGGTATTATCATCACAATTTCTCTGCTACTTTAAGTCCATATAATTTACCTACCAATTTCTTGATAGTAAAGATATTTATTCACAGCTAGTTAGAGAGAAAGATGTTAATACTCTAAATTTCTAGGCTATAAAAATATACCAGTCATGGCTCATAGTCTGTATATTTTACCAAAACTCATTTATTCAATATATATTTTTAAGAGCCTGTATTATGTTTCAAGCATTTTGATGAATAGAAAGAGAAAAAACTGAGATATTTCCAAGGGATTCCAGAAAACAAATTGGCAGAGATACTACATTGCAGTTCCAGGAACTACATTTTTTCAGTTCATTGTCTTGGGGTTTGTACTAGTTTTCCATTGCTATAATAGCAATAGTTCCTTACTATATAGCTATAATGGCTTCCTATTGCTGTTTCATATTTAAAGAAATTTAGCGGCTTAAAGCAGTACAGATTTATTATATAGTTCTGGAGGTCATAAATCAGAAATGGCTCTCACTGGCTAAAATCAAGGTTTCGGCAGGGCTGTGTTCATTTTGGGGGCTCTAGGAAAGAATCTAATTTATCTGTTCCAGCTTCTAGAGGTACGTACCAGCATTCTTTGGCTTATGGCCTTCTTTCATCTTCAAAGCTAGAGATGATGATGGCTGCTAGAATCACTCACATGGCATCACTCTGTCTCCTTCTTTCACTTATAAAGCCTCCTGTGTTCACTGGGTTCATGTGGATCATTGAGGATAATCTCATCTCAATGCTAGTTGATTAGCAACTTGAAGTCTATCTGCAAACTAAATCCCCCATTGCCAATAATGACATAATTATAAGTTCTGGGGATTAGAATGTAGACATCTTTGGGGACTCATTACTCTCCCTATCACAGGATCTGATTTACTCTGACCAAACTTACTAATAAATGTATAATATATAAGTAAGTAAAATAATATATTACTCTTTACCAAAAAAAAATATAACTTTGGGGGAGTAGAGTAGGTGGAAATGTTCTTGTTGACTGGTCAGCACCTTCTTTTTCCTTAAGCATATTGACACAGAAAATCTATTTTTAAATAGAAGATATCTTGGAGAGCATGACATCAGATCATAAAATCAAGCTCAATGACTGTAAAGGCTGGTGAGTTAAATCAGTGAGAGAAAAGCTGTTGGTTGGACCTATTGGTGATATAATTTCTATTGAGACAGGAGAACAGTATCGGTTGATATTCACTATATTGGTACATTAAAAACAATTTAACTTATTGTAGAAAAAAAAACTTATTGACAAATTTATTTGTATCTTGTTGCTGATTATTTATTGAGAAATTCACTTGTTTTGTGTTTATTGCTTTGTAGACAAATTTGAATAAATGAAAGCATTTTTCTCTCACCTCCCTGAGAAGGGCAGAGTTGAGATTTTTGTACTTAGCTAACTTGTAGTTCAAAATTGAAAGTGAAATCAGGAGCTTCACAGATAAAGTGAAAGCTCGATTTTGAACTGTGGTAATGTAAGCAAAAAGGCAGAAGTTACCAGAGTGAAAAGCACGTTCCTCAAGTAGGAGCTAAGAAAAGGGATTTTTTTTTTCTTTTGGAAAAGAGTCTGTGAGAAAGGGGCAGATTCTCTGAAGGGGCAACATTTGGATGCTGAAATGAATGAACCTATAAGAACCGGGTGAAGGATATCTGTACTCACTCACACTTGGCAGACTGATAGAACTATCCACATTAATAGACTTCATTAATGAAAATCTTAGCAGTGACCATGATGGAACAAAGACCAGAAATATTTCCTCAGATGTTATATAAATACCTGGGGAGTGGATAGGCTCCTCAACACATGAAAGACTTTTTTCTTGTCACTTATTCAAGTAGGGACACCAAGTCAATTTATTTTGAAAAAAATTTAGAAAAATAAGGCAATATTTTTGGCAACAGAGTTGCAGAGGAAATTTCATATTAGCCACACAGAGGTTTATCTAGGTGTTTCAACTTTTCCTCACTAAGCAGTCCAGTGGAAATCACTGGGGGAATTGTCTAAACTGGGCTAGAAGTCTACTGCAAAAACTAATGAAATGTGGGACATGAAATGCTGAAGCACCAGGGAAGCAGACATAAAAAAAAAAAGATGGAGTAAATGGCATAAAGGTATAAAAGTAGAGAAATGTGAAGAATGTACTGAGAGCAATTGGTGAGCCATTGTGAGTTTTAGGGTAAATGAGGCAGGAGTGAAAGAAGAAACTGACAATTGGTTTGAGATGACAGTAATGAACACTTTATCTGTGAAGCTCCTGATTTCACTTTCAATTTTGAATGATAGCCTTGCTGGGTATAGTATTATTGGATTCAGTACCTTGCTTTGCATCACTTTATATACAGTGGTACCTCAAGATACGAGTTTAATTCATTCCCTAACCTTGAGGCTTGTGAAACTATGAGATCCTTGAGTCCCGGTAAACTGGTGGGTCGTGTGCAGCTAGCTGGCCAATCTGCGTGATTACTCGTATCTCAACTGTTGCTCGTATTTCAAAGCAAAAATCACTCGCTCGATGGCTCATATCTCAAAAATCTCGTGTTAGGGCACTCGTATCTCAAGGTACCACTGTATTTCATTCCATTCCTTTCTGGCATAATGTGTTTCTGTGGAAAAATCAGTGGATAACTAAAAGGAGACCCCCTGTGGGTAACTTTTTGTCTTCTCTGGCAGCCCTCTAAGATTCTTACTTTGTCATTGATGTTTGACAATTTAATTATAATGTGTCTTGGTGTGGGTCTTTTTGAATTCATCTTGTTTGGGATTCTGTGTGCTCCTTGAACTTGTGTGGCTTTTTTCTTCCCAACATCAGGGCAGTTTTCTGTCATTATTTCTTCAAACAGGTTTTGTTATTCCTTACTTAGCTTCCTCCCCTTCTTGTACCCCTAACATGTAGATGTTGCTTCGTTTCATGTTGTTCCAGAGCTCCCTTAGGCTCTCCTGCTTTTTAAGTTGTTTTTTTTCAATTGCTGTTGTGTTTGTGTGCTTTTTTCTAACTTGTCTTCTAACTCATTGATGCAGTGTTCAGCTTCTTCTAGTCTACTGTTGAAGCCTTCCATTGTGTTCTTTATTGCAGCTCTATCATTCTTCATTTCCCCTTGATTCCTTTTCATGTTGGTGACATTCTCATTCAATTCCTTATAATTCTAATTGAGTTGTGTGTATTTGTCACCCAGAGGTTTGAGCATCCTTATAACCATTACTCTGAATTCTTTCTCTGACAAGTTACTTGCTTCCATTTCATTTAACTCCTTTTCTGGTGATTCCTCTTTTTCTTCCCTTTGGGGATTGTTGTTGTTTGTTTTATTGTGGGTTTTTTTTTCTCCCCCCCCCACACTTTTTTTTTTTTTTTACTGTAACATTTTAATTGTTTCTATGTCTTAGATCCAATGCTTTGCTACTCAGGTTCTTTTGGGGTGTGGTCCTATGTAGTTGGTGATTTTGGGGACCCAGTCGTGCAGTTTCTTAGATCTCCTGAGCTTGGTAATCTAGTAGAGCCCCCCACTTCAGCTCTTTGGATTCTCCTGATGTAGTTGGGTCTTGAATGTTAGTTTCTCATTCATGATGAAATCTCACCATGGATTGTCTGGCAATATGGCTCACCCCTGGCCTTATTGTGAAAACTGTTGTGGATGTGATAATGGTTCCAGCTCTTGTGGAAAAGGTTGCCTGTGATCTCACCGGTATGTGCTTACTGTGAGATCATGGAGTCCCCAGCCTGAGAGGAAGGGGTTTTGGAGATGAGGCTCAGTACTGTGACTGTGGCCAGTGTTGTGTGACTCTTGCTGGGGTAGCATCACTCTACAACTCACTATGAGGGTCCTGGAGCTCATGATGGTAGGAGGCAGCTGTACCATAGTCTGCAGTTGAGGCAGTGGGACTCTGGACAGAGAGATTTTCCTCTGCAGATCATGAAAGATCTGTGGCTGAAATAGCATGACCTTGTCTAGGGAGGCGAATCCTCAGTAACTCAACAAGGTGTCCAGGAGCAGGCATCCAGAAGGGGAAGTCACGGATCTTGTTGAGGGATCCATGTGCCCTTGGCTGGAGAGGCATGTGCCCAGTGGTAGCTCACAGAGGGCCCCAGGAGCCATCTGCTGGGGCTGTGAGCTCTCAAGGCCCACACGCTGGGTGGTGCCACTGTGGTGTCTAGAAGCCTGCCCATGGGAGGGGGGAGTCCCCATTTCTGCATTGGGAGCTGTGTGCCCTTGGTTGGGTACTTTGCACCTGAGAGCGGTTCACAGAGGCACCCAGGAGCTGCCTGTCGGGGAAGATGGCTCAGGGGTCCTGTGTGCTGGATTGGCGTGACTGCAGTGTCCAGAAGTCAGCAGCCAGGGAGGGGAAGTACCAGTTTCTGCTGTGGTAACTGTACGCTCTTGGAGGTTTACATCCTGGGGTCTGCAGGTTCTCCAGGTGAGGCAACAGGACTTTGGCTGGTGTGGCTGCGAGGTCCCAGGCAATGTCCAAGGCCAGTCTGGGTGGCGATGATGATGCGTTCCTAGAGGAAGCTGCTCTCTCCTTCAAGATGGTGTGGGCTCTATTCCTGAGTCCTGCAGCCCGGGGAGTACCCACAGTGGTGGCAGAGGCTCCCTGTCCAGGAGAGCCTGGTCTGCCAGCCCCTGATACTCCTGCAGAATCTAACTGTCCTTCACTCAAACACACACTACACACATCCATATACCCCCCTTACTCACTCATACCCTCTCATTCACCTCTAAACTTCCAGCCGCCTTCTTCAGATCCTATGGTAATGAACACTAAATGCTAGATTGAAAAAATGAGCTATGTATACATCAACTGTTTCCAAACATGTAATAATATTAACTTAATGTCTTCCTCTTTGTAGGATTCAAATCACCCCAAAGCCATGTGAGCAATTAAAAATTGTATGAAACACCCGAAACATGTGAAGTACAGAGTTCAGTTCTGAGGCAGTGAGTTGTAGGGGAAAGAATTCAGAAATGAGTAAGGTCCTCCTAGGTTCACAATGTAGAGGGCAAGACAGAATACAAACAACTTGTTATTTTAACTTATTAGTTCAAATATCACATTACTGTTTACCATTGCACTCATACAAGATTTCAAATTGTTATGTATGCCACATTGCTCACCATGAAAATAGATCACAGAACAGGTGCAGTTTCTGATTTCTATTAATCCAGCTAAAGTCATCTTCAAAGAGAAAATGTGGGAACATGTAATGACAGAGAGGAGGAGGACTAAGGACAAGGTTTACTTATCCATCAGACCAAAGGCACATGTTCCTGGCCCTATTATCTCTATGGGAAAGGCTGACCCTGGGGTTGGTATTTGCCTGAAGCTATGGAGTTGTATCTCTGGTATTCCTGGATGGTTGGAAGCAAACAGTATTTTTGCCTAGGTCCACAATCTTTTTATGTTAACTTTATCTCTTAAAGGTGAAGAGCCTTTTTCAGAGCATGGCATCTCTGAGTATGCCTCCTACACTGCAAACTACCTATTACCAGCAGAATTAAATAATAAAATGGCAGATCTATTCTTCCTTGTGAATGAGAGAGTGCACCAACCCAAAACTGGGGCTATACATCCCTAAAGGAAGGCAAAATAGGGCAAAATGTGTTAATATTCAAAAAAGAATTTTGCTTGCTTATACTCCAAAGAAGTATTACATCATTAAAATGCATATCCTATCTAATAAAAGAGTAATATGCAAATTGACCAAAACTCCAACACACAAGATGGCTGCCCCCATGTGGTCAAAGATGACTGTCCTCTTGTGGACACAAGATGGCCACCACAAGATGGCCAGCAGGAGAGTGCAGTTTGGAGAAACTAGGCATGCAAGGGAGGGCAGTTGGGATGGTCAGGTCAGCAGGGGAGAGCAGTTAGGGCTGACCAGGCCATCAGAGGAGGGAAGTTGGGGGTCACTGGACCTACAGGGAAGGACAGTTGTGGGGGATCCAGGCCTGCAGGGGAGAGCAGTTGTGGGGGGACCATCCCTACAGGGGAGGGCAGTTAGGGGTGACCAGGCCTGCAGGGAAGGGCAGTTAGGGGCAAACAGGTTGGCAGAGGAGCAGTTAGGCATCAATTAGGATGACAGGGGAGTGGTTAGAGGGTGATCAGGCTGTTAGGCAAAAGCAGTTAGGGGCAATTAGGAAGGCAGGCAGGCAAGCAGTTGGGAGCCAGCAGTCCTGGATTGTGAGAGAGATGTCTGACTGCCTATTTAGGCTCAGTCCTACCAGGATCAGGCGTAAACAGGCAGTTGGACATCCCTTGAGGGGTCCCAGATTGGTGAGGGTGCAGGCTGGGCTGAGAGACATCCCCCTGCCCCTCCAGTGCACAAATTTTGTGTATTGGGCCTCTAGTATTATTATAGTAATTTATATATAAAAGCCAGTTTCTGTTACGACCAAGGTGGCATTGACTACCTCTTAGTTTCTCCCTCCACCTCCCTCCAGCCCATGAGCAGGGTGTAGAGAGAAGGGGGACTGGCGAGTGGGCTGAATGGCTGACCTCTTGGACCCTGCCCCTGGTCCTCCAGGCTCCCATGGATCAGTGATGGTGACCAGGGGAATCAGGGTGGATGGCAGGAGGACCACGCAGGCTGGCTGGCTGTTGGGATTACCAGCTCATCCCCTGCTGCTTGGGGGCTCAGGCTTGTGGGTGCTGGCAACTTCACCTCCATGCGCTTGTGCTACCACTCGCGGCTGGGGCAAGTAGGTTGCAGGCACACCCCACAGCTTCCATCAGTGCCTCAAGCCCCAGCAGCAGTGGCAATGGTGGTGGTGGCAGCTGCAGCGCAGGCATGAGTGGCCCCGAGGGGGCAGCACATTCCACTAGGGGCCAGCCAGCACAAATGCATGAAGGTGAAGTCACCGTCACTGGCGCCTGCTTTCCTGCAGGTCTGAACCGCCAAGCAGCTGGGATGAGCTGATGATCCCAAGAGCCTGACAGCCCAGGGGCAGAGATGGCCTTTGGCCTGGACACTGGCCAACGGGCAGCAGATGGCCCTGATTGCAGGAGTCTAGGCCTAGGGACCCTACCCGCATGATTTCATGAGCTGGGCCTCTAGTATATACATAACAAAGTTTACTATTTTAACCCTTTTTAAGCATTCAATTCACTGGCATTAAGTATATCACCCAGAACTTTCTCATTGCAAGAGACACTCTGTGACCATAAAACAATAACTCCCATTTGTCCAGTGTGGCTCAGTGTTTGAACCTTGACCTCTGAACCAGGAGGTCATAGTTCAATTCCTGGTCCTGGTACAAGCCTGGGTTGTGGGCTTAATCCTCAGTAGGGGGTGTGCAGGAAGCAGCAGATACATGATTATCATCATTGATGTTTCTCTCTCCCTCTCCTTGTCCCTATTCCTCTCCCTCTCACTTCGTTTCAGAAATAAATATATTAAAAAAAAAACAGAGTAACTTCTCCTTTCCCCTTCCCAGCCATTGCTAACTATTCTATTTTCTGTCTCTATGCTTTTGCCTATTCTAGCTTCCTCATGAAGTGGAATTCAAGTTGTCCTTTTGTGGAGAACAGGTGTTTCAGACTGACAGACAGGCGGGAGGAAAAGAAACTGAGACAAGCCAAATGCAGCTTCCCCTAGTTCTGTCATGCTCTGAGGCTTGTCTTGGCTTCCCTCTCATGCAGGATCATCCCTCCTTCCCTGGAGAGCTGCTTGGTAATGATGCTAAAAGGCTCTTTTTTGTAGCTTGTTATGTAGATGATCTTCCTCTTTCATTCAGAGACTGACTTGCCCTATGCTTACTCCATCAGTTGAGCCCCAAACAAGGTCACATCTCTGCTTATGGCACAAATTGCTTCTTGTGAAGCTTGAGGGAGGGCAGCTTATACTTTCCTAAGAGGCTGTCCTGGCCACAATGGAACTTTGTGTATGAGCAATGAGTGCTGGGTGTGAGCCAGGCTGGTTGAAGTGGTGAGTTGTTCCTAATACTCGAGTCCCGAGTGATCTGGAAGATGACTTTCCTCGTGAAAAATAAAACGAAACCAGCCTCTGCTTTTCCTGCATGGTGCTTGGTTTGAAATTACTAGTAACTTTCTCAGAATTGACCAATCGACTTGGCAATCTTGGAAAGCCCGTCCATCAGTGGTTAGCACTTGGGCAATTCTATTTCCAGATCCCACTGGAGACAAAGCAGATTTCCCATGGGTATTCCTAATTTGAAAAAGTCTGTCCTTGAACTTTCTTTCTTAGTTTTAGAGCTACTTTTCCAGAATGTGAGTCTTCTATATTGGTGGCTAGATGTTCTATCTATATGTTCAAATATATAAGATGCCATATACAGTAAATAATGCACAGGCCAGACTATGGCATTTTTGGTTAAGATGGTTTTAAATTGGCTTCAAGGGGAACTAACTAGATCTTATAGTCATGGTCCAAAATCTCTTAGTTTCCTTACAGGAATGTTTTTCTTGCCTTGGACTATGTCCAGTCTGCTATGCTGGTACAGTTTGTTGTTGGTTGGCTAGTAGACTCAACGATATATTTTGCATGACATTTGCTCTTATTTTAAGATTCTTTCTCTTGGCATCTTCTTGATTCCTCTTTTCTTTTTCATATCCTGAAACAGGCTCTTGCTTGGCCCCTTCATTTCATTATTCTTCTGTCTTGCTAATGGAGGTTGGGTTTGGTGTTAGATACATCTGCTTCAAAGCCCGACTCTGCTACTTACTAGTTGTGTGACATTGGGTAAGTAACTGAACCTCTCTAAGTTATAGATTCCTCCTCTGCAAAACAGGAATAAATGATTTGCTATTCTCAGAGATGTTGATAGGGCTGCCTAAGATAATTAGGAAAAGTACTTGGCACATAGAGGACACTCAACAAATATTAACACACATATCATACCCACTTCTTTTGATTTAGTTTAATGTAAGCCCTTCCCAGTCAGTCTAAATTCATGGGACATAACCCCAACTGTCCAGAGTTCCTTTAGGTCTAAGCTGCTCTCAATGGAAGCGGCGTGATTGACAGCTACTATTCACCTGGCTGTATGATAAAGGTTCCTGCTGTCTTCATCTGAACTAGCAGCAACTACTCAGCACCGCGCCTTAATCTCCACGCCAGATTATGCCACGGAGGGTGATATTCCACCGATAAATTAAGCCCCAAATACCTGTGATGTGGTTCCACATGTGAAAAGTGACAAAGAACAAAGCTACCAAAGTTAGTGCAGTAAGGTGTGGTTTCACCAAGTTGAAGAGACTCTTCTAGGCAAGCCAGGACCGGCTCACCTGGGCGTTGTTATGGGGCTGGTAACTGGGAGGTCCTTTCTCCAAGACAGCGCTTTTGCGGCGCGCTGAAACGCCCTAGGGGCGGAGGACAGCAAGCGCTCGGCTTTACTGACAGTCAGGACTTAGGTTTCTGTTGTGAAACTTTCTGTATTGGTTGGCAGCTTCTCCCCAGCACCCACCCGATCTGGATGCTCTCCGAGGCACAGCTGTGATGGGATTGCAAAACTTCGCCGCCAGTGGACAAATACTGACAGTGAAGTCCTCGGAATGGGGCTCCGAACCAGCCGAGGTCTGAAAACACTCGGCTTCGTAAAGGGTAAGTTGTCCCTGCTGGGCCCATTGATGTCGATGAAGACTTTAACCCAAATTACTCACGAGGATCATTCTTCATTTCAGGCAATTGTATCAAATGCGAAACACTGCTGCTTGCGGGCGTTTGGGGCTGGGAATGTATGTCTTCCAGGTCTACATACCTCTCTTTTCCACCTCTGAAAGCGCGGTCCCGTCTGGGCCCCCAGCGAGGGCAGGGCAAGATTTTGGGAAGGAGAACGACAAGAGGGGAGCACAGCTGCTTCCGGCTGTCCCCAGCCCACGTCGTCTGGGGCCCCGGAGAAGGACCGGGCAGAGGACACAGCAGCGAGGGGAAGGGGAGAGAGATGGCGGCCCAAGTTCCTTCCAGCGCTCCCCTGGCCTCTCCTTGTCAGTCAGCGCGGGAGCTTCTGGGGTTGCCTCGGTAGCCCCGATTCCCTGGGCTGGGGGAGGGGTGGACGGCGCCTGGGCTCAGCTCCTCGCTCCTCGCTCCAGCTCCCGCGGTCTCAGCTGCCGGGGAGCGCGGGGTTCTCGCTCCGCTGCCTGGACCTGCGCGAGCCAAGGCCACGGCCTTACGCACCGGGAGCAGCTTCCCGCCTCCCGGTGGGTGGGTCGCGCGGTGCGGGTGGTGAGAGAAGTGGGATGGGTTGTGAGGGTGGTGGGCGCCAGAGACTGAGGGATGCCGGGGTAGGTGTGGGCAGCTCTGCGGACTTTTGTGAAGGTAGGAAGCGGCTCCCCTGCAGGGGTGGCGGATTTTTATCGTATTGACTTGCAAGGGAGGGCGACTCTGCTGGGAAGGACCAGAACGGGACCTCAAAGCACTTTTGCGCGGGACGACTTATCAGCACAAAGCCTGCGCCCCGCGTGGTTCCAGGCGCCGTCACACCCCTCCCCCAGCCCAAGGAATCGGGACTACCGAGGCAACCCCAGAAGCTCGGATTCGGTGGCTTTTCTCGGTTCCTCAAAAGTGCACACCCAGAGGACCTTCTCCTGAACTTAACTAGGCTAGGCTGCAGCATGGAAACACAAAGTAGGCTTTGGTCTGAGCGCACCTGCAGAGACTGCCCAGGGAAAAAGCGGAGTTGCTGCATTTTATTCTTACCCCGCCCACCTGGCTGGGACCGCGAGGTGAGGTGGTTTGTTACAGATCCCTGCGAAATTGATAGTTTATAGAATGTGGAGAACTTTCGGAGGAGGGGTTACTTAGCCCTAATAGGAATTAAGACTCAAAGGAAAGGGCCTATCCAATAGCTGCCCTTACTACGCTATTACAATGGAATTTGGAAGGATCTTTGAGTTGAAGTTGTGGTGGGAAAGTGCAAAGAAACGAGGGCTCGGGGAAACTTGAGTTTCTTAGACTCTTTCCTACAGCCAAATAGCAGGGAACTTCGGTTTGCTCTTGAACTTCACTTGCTGTTGTGAGAAGTTGGAAAATAATGTGCTCTGCTTCACTGGGTGGTTTGGAAGACAACTGAAGGGAAGGAAGTATTTTGAAAAGTATGAAGTGTGGTCTCTACACATTGCTGTCCCCACCTTCCTCTTGGCTACCAACAGTACCTGTTGAGAACACAGAGTGAAGACAGTAACTCCCCGCAGTGCTGGAGTTTTCCAGATTACCTATCCAAAGTGGTCGATGTACCTGTTTCTCAATCTCTTGCTTCAGTTCCTGTTCATTGCACTACCATGTGAAACTGCCCATCAGGGGGCATCAGGAGCTGAGAACTTTGCCTTTTTTGTCACCTTCTCCAGAGCCTGTACAAACGGGAGGAGCTGCTAGGATCTACACGAAAACTGAGAGCTGTGGCCTCTGGGGGAGTTAGATTTGATTGGACATGTTATTGATGAGACCTGTTTAACTCTGAAAATATTGCTTGCTTTCTGAAGTTGGAGTACTTAATTTCTGATATGGAAGATTCTTTCAGAGCCAAGGATAAATATCAAGAATGTCATGTTCATTTGAATGGTCTTTAGAGGAAGATAAGTCAAGTGCTCCAGAAAGAGTATATCTCCCCCACCCCCACCTGAAGGTATCTATACTAATAAAAGCCTAGGTGGTCCTTGCCAGCCATTGTCACAAGATGGCCACCACAAAGATGGCCACCACAAGATGGCGCAGCACAGAGAAAGAAGGCAGGTCCCATAGAGGAGGCGGGTGGTGGCAGGGGAGAGAGTTGGGGGCAATCAGGCAGGCAGGCAGGCGAGTGGTTAGGAGCCAGCAGTCCTGAATTATCTTATGTAATAATTCTATATAATAAAAGGATAATATGCAAATAGACTGAACAACAGAACAACTGAACAACCAATCAAAGCATAATATGCTAACGCTATGCTAAACATGCTCAACCACTTGCTATGATGTACACTGACCACCAGTGCCTATCATGGTGGGGCAGGCCAATCGGGGGTGGGGCTGGTCAGGGGTAGAGGGTGGGGCATTTGGCTAGCCAGCCCTGCATTTGATTGGGTTGGGAGAGTCTGGAATTGGGCAGTACTTATTAAAGAACTAAAGGCCCGGTACATGAAAATTCATTCACTGGAGGGGGTGTCCCTCAGCCCAGCCTTCCCCTCTCACAGTCTGGGAGCCCTCAAGGGCAGGAGGCGACCTGGCGATCAGGGGAAGGCTATAACCCTTCACACCTCTGCTGCTGTCACGAAAGCACAAGCCTTGGCCAGCCCTGGTTACCTGAGCCTCAGGTGGCCCTGGATGGCTGGGCAGCCACCATTCAAGGCTTGCCTGTGCCTTGGGCCTGCCCTGGGCAGCTCGGGGGCTGAAGGGACTGGGGGGACTCTGGAGGCAGGTGCACGGAGTGGCTGTGCTCACCTAGGGGTGGGCCTGGCATTACCGCATGCCTCCCATCTCAGCAGGGCTGAGGGGACTGGGCACCACCATCTTGTGGCTGTGGATGCTGCCATCTTTGAGATGTGGAAGTCAATTAGCATATTCCCTTCTTATTGGCTGTGGGTACTGCCATCTTTGTGATGGTGTGAGGGTCAATTAGCATATTCCTTCTTTACTAGATAGGATTCAAATTTTATTGGAGGGTTCTATATTTTTATTTTCTAAATCTGACAACTCTAATAGCTTGGTGTCACTGTCCACAACCAATTCTCTCATCTAAAATGGGGCCTGATCCAGGCTCCCATATTTACTCCTTATTGGCTGTGGGCATCGTCTTTGCAATAGCATGAAGGTCAATTAGCATATTCCCTCTTTATTAGATAGAATACCTTTAAGAACAGTAAAATGGGAAAGAATGGGAAAAGAGCAGGTTTGAGCAGAGGGATAAGTAAAGCTGCAATGCTGGCCAGGAATCAGAGTCAGCTAACCACATAGAGAGATCTTGGGTCAATGGGGAAAAAAGGAGACATATATATCTGATTGGTCAGTTCACTGGCCACAGTGGGGTGTCATCGTGACTGGTCATTATATATATAGATTACACTTTGATTGGTTGAATGACTGATTAAACGACCAGACACTTAGCATATTAGGATTTTATTATATAGGATTCTTCTTAGAAGACAGATTTTAGTACATATGGCTACTTTAAATCTGGTAGGTGAGGAGATTTGAACATTTGTGAATGCATATTTTAATAGTATTTTAAACAATATTGCTCAATTGTTAAATCATTTTGAGGAGATTGAGGGAAGGTAGATAGACAGTAACTGGGACCTTGAAGGAGGAAAGAGGAGAAAAACAGGAACCCAACTAGGTGGAGTTACTAAGACACTCCAACTTGTTGGAGTGGGGGAAGGAAAGGCACATGCAAGAGGCATAAACTTTATGACAGGCAGCTTGCAGATAACCAATCACAGGACAGTGAGGCATCTAACCAATCCCAAGAATGTTATTAAGGCAGAATTCTTTGAAAAGACCAATCAGGAACTAGTAAGGCTGCCTCCTAAATTAAGAGGTATTGTGCTTCCTCTCACCCTCTTCTCCCCTGCATGCTAGGTTCTTGGGTTGATGGCAGCAGATGTGCTCCCTGTTGCCATGTGGCTTATGGCCATATGGGCCTTCACACATGGACTATTAGACTTTAATTAACTTGGATGCTGAACTACTCCTGATTGTAACCTGGAAAGGAAGCCCTAGACACTGACCTACTCTTGGAACCCCAGCTGCACCTTTTGCTGGACTGGCTTCTCTCAATAAATTCAGTACCACTGTCTGTTTTTGTCTGAGACTTCATTCTTTGATTTTACAAGACAACAAACTCAGACTCAAACACCACATTTTGATTTCAATTTAAACTACCCTAGGACCCATTTAAAAATATGTTTGTTTTTTAAGGCAGCATTTTTTATTTTATTTTCACATATAAAATTGTCATGATTTTATTTTATTTTATATTTTATTTATTTTATTTTATTATTTTATTTTATTTATTTTATTTTATTATTTTATTTTATTTTATTTTATTTTATTTTATTTTATTTTATTTTATTTTATTTTATTTTATTTACTAGAGGCCTGGTGCATGAAATTTGTGCACTGTATGGGGAGTGTCCTTCAGCCCAGCCTGCATTGTCTCTAATCTGGGACCACTTGAGGGATGCATGACCACTAGCCTGATTGCCCACAATTGCCCTCCCCTGCTGGCCATCTTGTGGTGGCATCTTGTGTCCACATGGGGGGGGGCCATCTTGTGTGCTGGAGTGATGGTCAATTTGCATATTACCCTTTTATTAGGCAGTCAGACATCCCTCTCACAATCCAGGACTGCTGGCTCCCAACTGCTTCTGCCTACTAGCCTGATCGCCCCCTAACCACTCCCCTGCCAGCCTGATTGATACCTAACTATTCCCCTGCTGGCCTGATTGAACCCAACTGCCCTCCCTGGCAGGCCTGGTCATCCCCAATTGCCCTCCTCTGCTGGCCTGGTCACCCCTAACTACCCGCCTCCCCCCTACAGACCCAGTCACCCCTAACTGCCCTCACTTGCAGGCCTGGTCCCTCCCAATGGCTCTCCCTGCTGACCTCTTGTGGCGGCATCTTGTGTCCACAAGGGGGTGGCCATTTTGTGTGTTGGAATGATGGTCAATTTGCATATCACTCTTTTATTAGATAGGATTATTTTTAAATTTTTTATTGTTGAAAGTATTACATATGTCCCCTTTTCCTCCCATTGACCTCTTCAAGCCAGCCCATGCCTCCCAGCCCAGGCCTTCACCCCCTTATTGTCTGTGTCCATTGGTAATATTGGTTATGTTTATATGCATACAAATTCTTTGGTTGATCTATTACCCTTATTTCCCCCCTCCCCAAAATGCCCCCCAGATCCCCTGCCTTCCCTTTGAGGATTGATGATTGGTTCGATGTTTCTATGTTTCTGGATCTATTTTTATCAGTTTAAGTTGTTTATTATATTTCACAAATGAGTGAGATCATGTCCTACTTATCTTTCTCTGACTGGCTTATTTTACTTAGCATAATGCTCTCCAGGTTCATCTATGCTGTTGCAAATGGTAAGAGTTCTTCCTTTTTTACAGCAGTATGGTATTCCATTGTATATATGTACCACAGTTATTTAATCCATTCATCTGTGGATTGGCACTTAGGTTGTTTCAAAATCTTAGCTATTGTAAATTGAACTACTATGAACATAGGGGTGCATGCATTCTTTCTCATTGGTTTTTCAGTCTCTTAGGATATATTCCTAGAATTGGGATCGCTGGGTCGAATGGGAGTTTCATTTTTAATTTTTTGAGGAAACCCCATATTGTTTTCCATAGTGGCTGCACCAGTCTGCATTCCCACCAACAGTGTAGTAGGGTTCCCTTTTCTCCACATCCTCACTAGCACTTGTCATTTGTTGATTTGTCAATGGTAGCCATTCAGACAAGTGTGAGGTGATACCTCATTGTAGTTTTAATTTGCACATTTATGATGATTAGTGACTGAGAGTTTTTTCATATGTCTCTTGGCCTTCTGTATGTCCACTTCCGAGAAGTGTCTATTTAGGTCCTTTGCCCATTATGTAATTTGATTGTTTATCTTCCTTTTGTTAAGTTGTATGAGTTTCCTATAAATTTTAGAGATTAAAGCCTTATCAGAAATAACATTGGCAAGTATGTTCTCCCATGCAATGGCCCATCTTGTTGTTTTGTTGATGGTCTCTTTTGCTGTCAGGAGCTTTATATTTGATGTAGTCCCATTAGTTTATTTTCTCCTTAGTTTCCATTGTCCTAGGATATGTATCAGTAAATATATTGCTAGGAGATATGTTGCTGACTATGGATTCCTCTCAGATTTTTATGGTTTCCCTTTTTATATTTAAATATTTTATCCATTTTGAATTTATTTTTGTGTATGGTGTAAGTTGGCAGTCTAGTTTCATTTTTTTTTGCATGTATCTGTCCAATTTTCCCAACACCATTTATTGAAGAGACTGTCTTGACTCCATTGCATGCTCTTGTCTCTTTTGTCAAATGTTAATTGAGCATAATAGTTTGGGTCAATTTCTGGGTTCTCTATTCTGTTCCATTGGTCTATATGTCTATTCTTATGCCAGTACCAGGCTATTTTGATTACAGTAGCTTTGTAATATAACTTGATATATGGTATTGTGATTTCTCCAATTTTGTTCATTCTTGATTGATGCCACTATTTGGTGTCTTTTATTTATTTATTTATTCTATATGCATTTTTTGAGAGTTTATTCTGGGTCTGTGAAATAGCCGTTATTATTTTAATGATGATTGCATTGAATCTATAGATCGTTTGTAGTATGGGTAGTATGGACATTTTAATTATGTCAATTCTACCAATTCATGAACATGATATAATCTTTCATGTGTTTATATCTTTATCTCTTTTTCAACATCCTGTAGTTTTCTAAGCACAGGTCTTTTATCTTCTTAGTTAAGTTTATTCTTCAATATCTTAATTTTTTTGTTGCAATGGTAAGTGGGATTATTATTATTTTTTTAGTTTCTTTTTCTGTGAGTTCATTATTAGTGTATAAAAATGGCATAGTTTTCTAGATATTAATTTTGTAACCTGCTACATTGCCAAATTCATTTATTAAATCTAGTAGTGTTTTTTATGGAGTCTTTAGGGTTTTCTATGGGTAATATCAGATCATCTACAAATAATGACAGTTTTACTTCTTCTTTTCCAATGTAGATGCTTGTTATAGCTTCTTCTTGTCTGATTACTATGGCTAGTACTTCCAGTACTGTGTTGAAGAGTAGTGGTGAAAGTGAGCATCCCTGTCTTGTTCCTGTTCTTAGGGAAAATGGTTTTAGTATTTGCCCATTGAGTATGATGTTGGCTGTAGGTTTGTCATATAAGGCTTTTATTATGTTGAGGTATGATACCTCTATTTCCACTTTACTGAGAGTTTTTTATTTTTTAATAAAAAATGTGTTGAGCTCTGGCTGGTTTGTCTCAATGGATGGATTGTTGGTCTTCACACTGAAGAGTCCCAGGTTCCATACATGTCAAGGGCACATGCCTGGGTTATGGGCTTGATCCCCAATAGGGGGTGTGCGGGAGGCAACCGATCAATGATTCTCTCATCATTATTGATATTTCTATCTCTTTCTACCTCTCCCTTCCTCTCTGAAATCAATATATATATTTATTTAATAAATCTTTATTATTCAGATTATTACATTTGTTTCTCTTTTTTCCCCTCCATAGCTCCCCTCCAACCAGCTCCCACCCTTCCCTCTACCCTTACCTCCCTCCCGTTAATCTCATCCATAGGTGTATGATTTTTGTCCAGTCTCTCCCTGTACACCCCTCCCCCTTTCCCTCTGAGAATTATCAGTCCACTCCATTCCTGTGCTCCTGATTCTATTATATTTAAAAGTGTATTCTGTTGATCAAATTTTTAATTCCCTTAATTTTTAGATTCACTTGTTGATAGATATGTATTTGTTGTTCATAAATTTTTATCTTTTACCTTTTTCTTCTTCCACTTCTAAAAGAGTACCTTTCAGCATTACATATAATACTAGTTTGGAGTTGATGAACTCTTTTAGCTTTTCTTATCTGTGAAGCTCTTTATCTGCTCTTCAATTCTGAATGATAGCTTTGCTGGATAGATTATTCTTGGTTGTAGGTTCTTGCTATTCATCATGTTGAATATTTCCTGCCACTCCCGTCTGGCCTGCATCATTTCTGTTGAGAAATCAGCTGATAGTCGTATGGGTGCTCCCTTGTAGGTAATGAACTGTTTTTCTCCTGCAGCTTTTAATATTCTCTCCTTGTCTTTTGCTCTTGGTATTTTATTTATGATGTGTCTTGGTGTAATCTTCTTTGGATTCCTTTTATATGGGGTTCTGTGTGCTTCCTGGACTTGTAAGTCCATTTCTTTGTCCAGATGTAGGAAGTTTTCAGTCATTGTTTCTTTAAATAGGTTTTCAGTATCTTGCTCTCTCACTTCTTCTGGCACTGCCATAATTCTGATGTTGATACACTTGAAGCTGTCCCAGAGGCTCCTTATAGTATCTTCACATTTTTGGATTCTATTCTCTTCTTCCTTTTCTAGTTGAGTGTTTTCTGATTCTTTATATTTCAAATTTTTTACTTGATTCTTCCCTTCCTCTAGTCTGCTGTTAGGTCTATGTATAATATTTTTTATTTCAGTCAGTGTATGTTTAATTTCTAGCTAGTCCTTTTCCATCTCTAGTTGGTCCTTTTCAATCTCCAGTTGGTTATTTTTCATCTCCTCTTGGGTCTCGCTAACTTTATCCAACTTTCCTAGGATATTCTTGAAAAACCTTATAAGCATGTTTTTTTTTTATTAATTTTTATACATATCTCCCCATTGCCCCTGCTCCCTCCAAGGCATACCCAAAACCGCCAGTGTCCATGTTCATTGGTTATACTTATATGGATGCATACAAGTCCTTAATTGATCTCTTATCTACCTCACCTAACTTTAATCTTCCTGCTGTAATTTCACAGTCTATTTGATGCATTACTGCTTCTGTATCTATCCTTTTGTTTATCAGTTTATAATGTTCTTTATTATCCACAAATGAGTGAGATCATGTGATGCTTCTCCTTCATTGACTGGCTTATTTCACTAAGCATAAGGCTCTCCAGTTCCAACCATGTTGCTGCAAATGGTAAGAATTCCTTCTTTTTAAAGGCAGCATAGAATTCCATTGTGTAGATGTACCACAGTTTTCTGATCCACTCATCTGCTGACGGGCACCTAGGCTGTTTCCAAACTGAAGCTATTGTAAATTATGCTGCTATGAACATAGGGGTGCATAAATCCTTTCTGATTGGTGTTTGTGATTTCTTAGCATAAATTCCTACGAGTGGGATTACAGGGTCAAATGTGAGTTCCATTTTTAGTTTTTTGAGGAAACTCCATACTGTTCTCCACAGTGGCTGCACCAGTCTGCATTCCCACCAACAGTGCACAAGGGTTCCTTTTTCTCCACATCCTTGCCAACACTTGTCATTTGTTGATTTGTTGATGATTGCCATTCTGACCGGTCTAAGATGGTATCGCATTATTGTTTTGATTTGCACCTCTCGGATGATTAGTGACTTTAAACATGTCTTCATGTGTCTCTTGGCTTTCCTTTTGTCATCTTTCAAAAAGGTTCTATTTAGGTCCTTTGCCCATTTTTTTATTGGATCGTTTACCTTCCTTTTATTAAGTTGTATAAGTTGGCTGTAGATTTTGGAGATTAAACCTTTATCAGTGATAACATTTGCAAATATGTTCTCCCATATAGTGATCTTTTTTGTTGTTTTGTTGATGATTTTTGTGCTGTGCAAAAGCTTTTTATTTTGATGTAGTCCCATTTGTTTATTTTTTCTTTAGCTTCCATTGCCTTTGGAGCAGTATCAGTGAAGAAGTTCTTTTGGCATATATCTGAGATTGTGCTGCCTGTGGATTCCTCTAGTATTTTCATGGTTTCCTTTCTAATGTTTAAGTCCTGTATCCATTTTGAGTTTATTTTTGTATTTGGTGCAAGTTGGTGGTCCAGTTTCATTTTTCCGCATGTATCTATCCAATTTTCCCAACACCATTTATTGAAGAGGCTATCTTGGCTCCATTGAATGTTCATGCCTCCTTTGTCAAATATTAGTTGAGCATAGCGGATTGGGTGGATATCTGGGTTCTCTATTCTATTCCATTGGTCTATATGTCTGTTCTCGTGCCAGTACCAGGCTGTTTTGAGGACAGTTGCTTTGTAATATAGCTTGAAATCTGGTATTGAGATCCCAGCTACTTTATTCTTCTTTCTCAGGATTGGTGTGGCTGTTCAGAATCTTTTTTTTATTCCAGATGAATCTTTGGAGAGTTCGTTCTAGCTCTGTGAAATATGTCATTGGTATTGAACCTATAGATTGCTTTGGGTAGTATGGACATTTTAATAATGTTGATTCTCCCAATCCATGAGCTTGGTATGCTCTTCCATCTGTTAACATCTTGCTCTATCTCTTTTTTCAGTGTCCTATAGTTTTCTACATATAGGTCTTTTACTTCTTCAGTTAGGTTTATTCCTAGGTATCTTAATTTTTTTGGTGCGATGGTAAGTGGGATTGATCTTTGAGTCTCTCTTTCTGTAATTTCACTATTAGTGTATAGAAATGCCACAGACTTCTTAGCATTAATTTTGTGTCCTGCTACCTTGCCAAATACATTAATTAAGTCACTTAATTTTGGAATGGAGTCCTTTGGGTTTTTTATGTACAATATCATGTCTTCTGCAAATAAGGCACCTTTACTTCTTCTTTTCCAATTTGCATGCCTTTTATTTCTTCTTCTTGTCTAATTGCAATGAAAAATATTTCCAGTACTATGTTGGAGAGGAGAGGTGAGAGTGGACATCCCTGTCTTGTTCCTGTTCTTAGGGGAAATGGTTTTAGTTTTTGCCCATTGATAATGATGTTGGCTGTGTGTTTATCATATATGGCTTTTATGATGTTGAGGTATGCTCCTTCTATTCACATCTTGCTGAGAGTTTTTATCAGGAAAGGGTGTTGGATTTTGTCAAATGCTTTTTCTGTATCCAGTGATATGGCTTTGTGGTTTTTATCTCTGAATTTGTTTATGTGATGTATCATGTTGATTGATTTGCGGATATTGTACCATCCCTGCATTCCTGGGATGAATCTTACTTGGTGATGGTGTATGATTTTTCTGCTGTACTGCTGGATCTGATTTGCTAGAATTTTGTTGAGGATTTTGGCATCTATGTTCACGAGAGATATTGGCCTATAATTCTCTTTCATTGTGTTGTCTTTATCTGGTTTTGGTATTAGGGTGATGCTGGCTTCATAGAAGGTGTTTGGAAGTGTTCCTTCTTCTTGAATGTTTTTTAATAGTCTGAGGAGGATAGGTTTTAATTCTTCCTTGAATGTTTGGTAAAACTCTCCTGTGTAGCCATCTGGTCTAGGGCTTTAATTTGCTGCAAGCTTTTTGATGACTGCTTCAATTTCTTCCATAGTTATTGGACTATTGAGGTGTTTAGATTCCTCCTGATTGAAATTTGGAAGGTTATATTTTTCTAGGAAAATGTCCATTTCTTGCAGGTTGTCCAATTTGTTGGAATAGAGTTGTTCATAGTATTTTTTAACAATCCTTTGTATTTCCACAGGGTCTGTTGTTATTTCTCCTCTTTCATTACTGATTTTGTTTATTTGGGTCCTCTCTGATTCTTGGTGAGCCTGGCTAGAGGTCCATCAATCTTGTTTATCCATTCAAACAACCAGCTCTTGGTTTTGTTGATCTTTTGAATTGTTTCTTTGGTCTAAAGTTGTTTATCTCCGCCCTGATCTTCACTATTTCCTTCCTTCTGCTTACACTGGGCTTTTCATGTTGCTCTTGTTCTAGCTCTTTGAGTTGTAAGGTTAGGAAATTTATTACTGTTGTTCCTTGTTTTTTGCAGGTTACCCAGTCATTGTTTAATAGCATGCTGTTTAGTCTTCATGTGTTTGATTTCTTTGTGTTGTTTTTATTGTAGTTGATTTCCAGTTTTATGCCACTGTGGTCTGAAAAAATGCTTGTTATGATTTCTATCTTCTTAAATTTGAAGAAACTTTTCTTATGACCCAACATATGATCTATCTTTGAAAATGACCCATGTGCACTAGGAAAGAATGTATATTCTGTGGCTTTGGGGTGAAATGTTCTGAAGATGTCAATTAATTCCATCTGGTCTAGTGAGTCATTTAGGATTGATGTTTCTTTGCTGATTTTTTGTTTAGAGGATTTGTCCAGTGGTGACAGTGGGATATTAAAGTCTCCTATTATGATTGCATTGTTGTCAATCTCTCCCTTAATACCATCCAGGAGTGTTTTTTATGTATTTAAGTGCTCCTATATTGGGTGTGTATATGTTTACCAGAGTTATTTCTTCTTGTTTGATTGTTCCCTTTAGTATTATGAAGTGGCCTTCTTTATCTCTTGTTATGTCCTTCACTTTGAGATCTAATTTGTCAGATATAAGTATTGCAACCCCAGCTTTTTTTTTCATTTCCATTTGCCCCAAATACCACCTTCCATCCCTTCACCCTCAATCTGTGTGCATCTCTTTTCATGAAGTGGGTTTCTTGCAGTAAGAAGATATATGAGTCATGTTTTCTTATCCAATTGGTTACCCTATGTCTTTTGATTGGATCATTTAATCCATTTACATTTAAAGTTATTATTGATAGGTGTTTATCTGTTGCCATTTTTAGTCTTTAGCCCAGAGTTCCTTCTTCGCTTCCTATTTCTTTTTATTACAGCAGACCCTTTAACATTTCTTGCATTGCTGGTTTGGTGGTAATATATTCCCTTAGTCCATTTTTGTCTGTGAAGCTTTTGATTTCACCTTCAATTTTGATTGAGAGTCTTGCAGGGTACAGTATTCTTGGATTAAGACCCTTCCTTTGCATGACTTTGTTTATTTCATTCCATTTCCTTCTGGCCTGATGAGTTTCTGTTGAGAAATCAGTAGCTAGTCTTATGGGGGTTCCTTTATAGGTAACTTTCTGTTTCTCTCTGGCCGCTTTTAAGATTCTTACTTTGTCGATGCTGTTTGCCAATTTAATTATAATGTGCCTTGGTGTCGGTTTTATGGGGTTTATTTTGACTGGGACTCTGTGAGCTTCTTGTATTTGTTTGGGTTTTTTCTTTCCTATATTGGGGAAATTTTCTGTCATTATTTCTTCAAACAGGTTCTCTAATCCTTGTTCAGTTTTCACTCTGTATGGAATCCCAATTATGCGGATTTTTTTTTTCGTGTTATCCCAAAGTTCCCTTAGGCTCTCCTCTTGCTGTTTAATTTTTTTTTTTCTAGAAGCTGCTGTACTTGGATATTTTTTTCTACCGTGTCTTCTAGCTCACTGATGCGGTCCTCTGCTTCTTCTAGTCTACTTTTGATGCTTTCTATTGAGTTCTTTACAGCAGCGATGCCATTTTTCATTCCTTTGTGCATTCCTGCTTGCTTCTTCATTTCCTCTTGGCTCTTACTCACATTGTCGATTTAGTCTTCCATTCTTTTCATCCACCTCATGATCATTTCTCTGAACTCTTTCTCTGGCAGGCTTATTTCTGCTTCTATTTCGTTTACTTCCTTTTCTGGCGATACCTGCCTATCTGTCTTATGCAAGCTGTTTCTTCTTCTGTCCACGGTTTTTCTTCTCTGGGTTTCTGGTTATGTGTAGTTCTTTCTCCTACGTTGACTCAAAGGCACAAACTACAACACGACCCGGTACAGCACACAAGGCACTGAACAGAAATGTATTCACGATGTTAATAATCACCAATAAGGTGACCACCAATGAAAGACAAATTGGGGGTAAGTAGAGAAAGAAGAAGAGGAAAATGAGGGAAAAAGAAAGGAAAGAAGTGCCAAAATCGAATTGGGAGAGGGAGAAATAAATAAATGAATAAATGAACAAAAAATAAAATTAAGTTAAAAAAGGAGAAGAAGAAAAAAGAAAGAGAAACAAAGTCAGAGAGAAAAGAAAGCAGATAAGAGAGATAAGGGGAACAAAATATAGATGTCAGGAGAAAACTAGTCCCAATAAAGGCCAGCAACTAGTACCTACAGATTAATGGAAACTGCAAATAACAACTGCTATAGAGGGAGGCCAGGGAAAAGAGAGGTAAAAAACAAAGCCAGCAAAAAGCAAAATAAAACAAGTAGAATAAGCTAAAACAATCTCACAAAAAAAGTTCAAAAAATCCATATAATTACTGTTCAAGCAAATAGCAACAAAAGGACATAGAGAAAAAAAAAACTTTTTGGCTAGTGAAGACAAGAAGAGAGAGGTTTGTATGGACTTGTAGTAGGGGATTTGAAATTAGATATATAAGTGAGGTAAAATTTTAACCAGGTAAAGAGAAAGAATAGGGAGAATCTAAAGTTGGAAAAGGGAAAGAGATACAAGACAACAAAATGGGGAAAGTTAGGAGGAAAGTGTTGGCATAAAGGTAGAGTTGAGTTGGAGTAAAATTATGCTTAAGGAAAGATGAAAATAGAATGTAGAACTCTAATCCCGGATTAAAATAAAGAGAAAACAAAATGACACTTGTTTTTTTCCCAAAAGGTAAAATACTAGTAGTAATAATACTAGTTGAATACAAAAATGTAATAATTAAAAAGGTAAAATCAATTGAGGTGGAAAGAAAAAAATAGTCTTTTAATTAAAATATATAAAAATGAAAAATAATTTTTTTTAAAAAAAGATAAAAAGAAAAAGGAAAAAAAATAGAATGGTCATTCACTTCTACTATTATTCTGCTTGGCACTCCTGTTCCCTGTGTTCCTCTGTTGTTGTTTTAATCTCTTTATTCTTTTGTGGTTACGTGAGAGTCAATTTGTGTGTCATCCACTGGGTGGCAGTGTTTTGGAATTGACCTCTGAGACTAAGCACAGGACCTCTCTAGGCTATGCTCAGATCCTGCAACTCTGTGGTTCTCAAAGCCGGTTTGTGGGGATTTTGCAGCCGGGACACTATAATAACTCCCAGGCTGTCCCTCTGCCTCAGATAAAAAACGAGTCGTTTTCCAGATCTCCCCACTGTCAACAGCTCGGAGAGTTTGCCTTCAAAGTTAGGGATCACGCCCTGCCCCACCTCCACGGACTTCTCCAGTACTTCTCCGGACTTTACCGCAGTCCGGTTCCCACAATGTGCGTGTTTCTGTTCTACGGGGCAGGAGACCTCACCTTATCCCAGGCGAAATCTGACCTTTCTGTGTGCTGTGTGGATCTCTGAATTCGCCACCCACGTGTCTGCGCCATTTAGAGAGCGGTGTTCTGGGTCCCCGACTGTTGGGTGGGTGTTTCAGCTGCAGCTTTCAGACCGCCGCAGACATCCACCTCCCTCTGCAAGATGGCATGGTCTCTGTGTTTGCGCTGATGCCTCTGGCCGACAAAAACTCCGTGGCAGTGGGGCTGCCTGGCTAGGAGAGCCCCATCCTGCAGTTCCCCGCCTTCTCCTGGCGGATAACTGACTCTTAACTTGCCAACAAACACTCCCAGTGCGACTCTCAGCTGCTCTCTCTCCCTCTGCCCAGTGACAAAGCTCCAGACACGTCCATCTATTCCGCTGCCATTTCCACTGTCATAAGCATGGTTTTGAACTCTATATCCAGTCATTTGCTTTCTTCCATTTCTTTTGTTTGTGATCCCTTCCCTTGTCTCAGCATTTTCACTATGCTGGGAGAACTTCTGTGGTGGATTCAGCCTTATGATACCAGACTTGCAAAACTGCAGAAGCCTCTCTGTTGAGTTTGGGATTGGTGGAGTCTTGGGGCTTAAGGGACCACCTTGCCTTCCACTCACGCCCGCCCCCCATGGCCCCTGAGTCTCATGTGATAGGGTAATCGCTGGAACTGTCCCTGTGCACACGCGCTCTTGCAATTCTTCTACATTGCTTCCCCTCTGGCTCCCCTGCGCTCTGGGACCATATGAGTCTGGGTCCCCACTAAAACTGGGGTTTAGTGGAGTTAGAAGTAGCACAGTTGGGAGGGTCTGTCTCCCACCCACTTGTGAAAGCCAGTGGCACAATCAGCAGTCGGTTCTCTGCTCGCAGTGCAGTGCACGTCAGCAGACTTCTGATCTTTTGCAACTCCCCTAAATTTCCATGCACTTCTCCCTTTTCACAGTCCAAACTCCCCCCATGTGAGTTTCAGCTGGATCTGGGTTTTAGTGTCATAAGATAAGGGGTTCAATGCCTTTGAGAGTCTCCATCTCCCTCCCGCCAGAAAAAGCCAGCCAGGTTCTCCGGCATCGGCTCTCTCCTCGTGTGCGTCTCCGTACCTCAGCTTTTGGAGCTCCTCTGGGTCTCTGTGAGCCCCTCTCTTTCCTTCTATCTGTAGAATTTCCACTCAGCCAGCTTTCCTGTGGTTCTGCATGATGTCCATTCTGTCTTTTAGTTGTAGTTTTGAAATTGTTGTGCGAGGCAGCAGTGTAGGTGTTTACCTGTGCTGCCATCTTGGATTCTCCCAATAAAAATATATTTAAAAACAATAATAAAAAAAGAGTATTTGTTTTTGTCAAATGCCTTTTCGGCATGAATTAATATGATCATGTGCTTTTTGTTTTTCAACTTGTTTATGTGATGTATCATGTTTATAAATTTGTGGATATTGTACTAGCCTTGCATCCCTGGAATAATTCCCACTTGGTCATGGCTTCTGATCTTTTTAATGTATTGTTAGTATTTTGTTGAGAATTTTACCATCTATATTCATCAGGAATATTGGTCTGTAATGATCTCTCTTGGTAGTGCTTTTATCTGGTTTGGGGATTAGGGTAATATTGGCTTCATAAAAATAGCTTGGAAGTGTTTCTTCCTCTTGAATTTTTTGGAATAGTCTGAGGAAGGTAGGTGTTAATTATTCTTCGAATGTTTGGTAAAACTACCCTGTGAAGCCATCCAGACCAGGGGTTTTGTTTTCTATAAGTTTCTAAAAATTACTGTTTCCATTTCAACAGTAGTTATCGACCTATTCAGGTTTTCTGATTTTTCCTGATTGAGTTTTGAGAGATTGCATTTTTTAAATTAGGAATATGTCTATTTCATCTAGGTATCCAGTTTGTTGGTATAGAGTTGTTCCTATACAGGGTGCATCTCTATTTACCAGAGTTATATCCTTTTTTTGGTTCAATCTCTTTGGTATTTTGAAGTGGCCTTCCTTATCTCTTCTTATGGCCTTCATTTTGAGGTCTATTTTGTCAGATATAAGTATTGCTACCCCAGCTTTCTTTTCATTTTCATTTTCCTGAAAAATTTTTTCCATCCCTTCTCTTACAGCCTGTGTGAATCCTTTGTTCTAAGATGTGTCTCTTGTAGATAACTTATATATCAATCATGTATTCTTATCCATTCTGCCACTCTAAGTATTTTGATTGGGGTACTTAATTCATTTTCTTTTAAGGTTATTGTTGATAGGTACTTACTTGTTGCCATTTTTATTTTTTATGTTTGTGTTTCTCCCTCTCTTTCTGTTCCTTCTTCTTACACCAGTCCTTTAGTATTTCTTGCATTGCTGATTTGGTTGTTATAAACTCCCTTAGCCTGCTTTTGTCTATGAAGTTCCTGATTTCACCTTCAATTTTGAATGATAGTCTTGCTGGGTATAGTATTCTTGGATTTAGTCACTTGGTTTTCATTTCTTTGTATATTTCATTCTATTTTTTTTCTAGCCTGATGTGCTTCTGTTGAGAAATCATTCTATAGTGTCTAATGGGCAATCCTTTATAGGTAGCTTTCTGTCTTTCTCTTGCAGCTCTTAAAATTTTTTCTTTGTTGTTAAAATTTGCCATTGTAATTATGATGTGTCTTAGTGAGGCTTTTTTTGGGTTTATCTTGTTTGGGCGTCTGTGCTGTGTCACTTTTTTCTTCCCCAAGTCGGATAAATTTTCTGTCATTATTTCTTCAAATAGGTTTTCTATTCCTTGACCAGCTTCTTCTCCTTCTGGCACTTCTATCATGTGAATGTTACTTCTTTTCATTTAAACTCCCCTGCTTTTTAACCCCCCCCCCCCACACACACATACAAATACTGTTCATATTGGGTGATTTTTTTCTACCCTGTCTTCTAACTTACTGATTCAGTCCTCAGGTTCTTCTAGTCTGCTGTTGAAACTTTTCCTTGTTTTCTTTATTGCCGTTATGTCATTCTTCATTTCCTCTAGATTCTTATACATGTTGGTAAATTTATTTCCAGACATTTTCATATCCTTATAACCATTACTCTGAATTATTTCTCACTAATTACATGCCTCCATTTAGTTCATTTAGTTCCTTTTCTAATGATTCCTCTTTTTCTTTCCTTTGGGGATTGTTTTTTTATCTTCCCATTTTTGTTGTTCCTTTATACTTCAGGTCCAAGAGGTTGAAGCCCCTAGTGGTCTAATGATCTAGGGATCCTTAGCTCAGATCCTTAGCTGGGTCTGCCTTGAATCTTATGCCTTTATTGTCTCTGCTCTGAGTTTTACTCTCTTCCTCCACATGTCTAGTCCCTCAGTTGTCAGCTGCAGATACTGGGGGTTTGCAGGGGCTCATGCACAATTTCTCTGGTGTGGGACTCCCTATGAGATCCCAGAGCCTCTGGCATGCAATTCACTGTACAGAGCTGGCCCTCAGGGAAGAATGGTGCCCTAGGTCCTTCAGGCTCACACCATCAGCTTGATCCTGGGGCCTGGGTGGGGTTCTGGGTGCCACTGGCTCACACATTTAGTGAGGTCCTAGGGCCTGGGTTGGGTGCCATGCTGGGTACCTCTGGCTTGCACCATCAGCATGGTCCTGGGTTCTGGGTGGGGCGCTGTGTCAGGTGTCTCTGGCTGGACCTTCAAGATGGCATGGGCTGCCTGCCACAGCCATACTGGTCTTAGAATGCCTGCGGCAGTAGCAGAGTCTCCACGTCCAGGAGAGCCTGATCTGCCAGCCCCTGAGACTTCCATGAGATATAACTCTCCCTCACTCATCCCCACACACACCACATATGTCTACACACTTCCCTCTTACTCCTTTACTCACTTACATTTTCCCTTTCCTTGCCATCCTGCTGGCCACAATGTTGGGATCTCCTGTTTTCTTTAGTTAGTTTGTCTGTTATTTTGTTTTGCTTTTGGTTGCTCACTCTTAGTTTACACTTGTTCTCTGTGATATTTGGGCTGACAGAGATAAGCATGTCAATGTCAGTGATGTTGTTAGATTCTCAGCAGCTATTCTGTGCTTAGTGCTTTTTGACATTGTCTTTGCTTCACCCCTGTGCTGTTTTGGGTAAGACTGCAGACTTGAGAGCAAGACTAGCTGGGTGTAAACTGTAACAGAGCGAGTCCCCACAAGATAGACCACAAAGACTAATTAAATTCAAACAGGCCTAAATTTATTACAGATTCGAATCTGGGCTCAAACCTTAGCTGACGCAGCAGCCTGGCTCCTTTTCCCCATCGGAGTGCCTGAGTTAGGGCAATCAGCTCGGCCTTTTTGGCAGAGGTCCCATGTCCTAGGGCTTGCGCCCAGATGACAGAGTCTAGGGTGACTACGGCAGCTCCGGCATATCGGGTGTCCTTTTCAACAAAACTGCTTCCATCAGTAAAAAGGGTACAAGCACTGTGGGTGCAGGTGGGGAGCATCATCACTGCACCCTCCAAGCAAGAGAGGTCCCTGAGTAGCTGGCTTCCCTGGCCGACAGCTGGGATGGCCCTGCCTATCATGGGTTTTGAAAGTCCAGGACATGAAGGTTGTAAGACAGCGCTGCATAGAGATGCTTGGTGGTGAAGCGCAGGCACTACAGCGGACTGCTCAGGGGTGTCGACGTCAGCAGGAAGGCATGTAGGCAGGCCCTTTGGCGCTGGTCCCACAGTCGTACAATCCTGTAGTAGGAGGAACCTGTGGCCAGCAAGTGGTTCCCATCTGTCTGCAAGCAGTACAGGGTGCTGTCGTGGGGCTCCTCCCACTCCATGACACACTTCCTGACGCTGGTTCGGAGGTCCCAGTATAGAACATAGGTGTCATAGCCACAGGACAGGAGCGTGAAAGGGGACACATACATGAGGTCCAGCACCCCAGCCCTGGGGAAAAGTCACTGCCCAGGTGCGTCATCAGCTGACCACTGTTGAGGTCCCAGATTCTCAGGGGTTAGACGTGCCCACAACAAGCCGCCCCAGTCACAAAAAAAGCTGAGTAATGGGCTGATAGCAATGGACCAGACTCGGTCTTCAGTCTGGATGGTGTATAAGCACTGGCCAACCCGGCCTGAGGCCAAAGACCATACCTTGGCTGTTCTGTCCCTGGAGCCGCTCACGATGATGCCCCCTTTGCAATCCACACAGTTCACCAGCTGTTGGCAATCATCCCAGGTGGGTTGATGGGTATAAAAGACAGACTGCAGGAGGGTGATTAGCCCTTGAGGGTTTTGCGAGAAAGGAGGATTCTGGTTCTTCCAGTTGTATAAATTGGAGGTCATGTCAGGCGGGGCCTGGCCGCTGGGCTGCCCGGGGCTCGCCTGGTAAGAGCGCTGACAGAGGGGCAGTCCCTCTTTTTATACCCATTCTGCCTTCCCCTATTGGCTCATACTGCTGGATTGGCAATCTTTAATTGGTTCTCAGGCAGCAAGGGACCAGCTAACCCAGGAGGTTCCTAGTAAGGCTGCTTGACCTAGTTAGCCTAACAGACTCAGGAAGTTGTGGTTCAGGTGTTGTGGTCTGGCCGAAGATAAGAGGAATAGTTTGCAGGCCTGGCTTTAGAGGAGGAAGTGTTGCAAGCCTAGCCGTAAGGGGATTCCTCAGTATTTCCCAATTTAACCGTTTATCTCTGAACTGCTTGCTTAACCATTTATTGCTACATAAACTGTCCCCACATACTAGCTGTGCCTCAGTTTCTTATTTGTAAAATGAATATAGTAATGTCCTAAGTTGTTAGGATTATAGGTTGTATGTATATAGAAAATTTAGAACAGTGCCAGACACATAGTAAATGCCATGTATTAGTTATAAATTGATGATGATTGGTAAGATACCAGAAGATGAGTGCTATAGAAAAAATCAGGGCTGCCGAAATCGGTTTGGCTCAGTGGATAAAGTGTCGGCCTGCAGACTGAAAGGTCCCAGGTTTGATTCTGGTCAAGGGCATGTACCTTGGTTGTGGGCACATCCCCAGTAGGGGGCATGCAGTAGGCAGCTGATCAATGTTTCTCTCTCATCGATGTATCTAACTTTCTATCCCTTTCCCTTTCTCTCTGTAAAAAATCAACAAAATATATTTTAAAAACTTAGGGCAAAATAAAATAGTAGATATAGTAAATGGGGATAGTGTATATTTGTAGGGAAAAAGTTTTAAAAAGGTTGATGGTGAATTTCAATCTGAATAAATTTGAATAAAGATAGAGGGGTGGAAGAGGGCAAAAGGAGTTGCAGGAAAGATATGGATATAGAGGAGTGTAGAGGTAATAGAAAAAGAGGTCAGAGAGTTAACTTAAGTATACATGGACAGATACAGCAAATGTTGTATTGTGTTTTTGTTTTCTTAAACTTAGGGAATTTTCTAATGGAAAATTTCAAACTGAAAAGTAGACAGAATAGTAAACAAGTACCCTTTTCCCATCTTCAACAGTTATCAATATGACCAATTGTGTTTTATCCATATTCACCAACAGCACTTCCCACTGTATTATTTTAAAGCAAAATTCAAGAAATTCTATAAATTACTTTTGAATACTTCTGAATATATTTCTAAAAGATAAGCACTTAATCAAACAACCATGGTACTGAACCTCTTTGACTTTGTTTCCCATCTATAAATCTGGACCAGCAGAATATCTTTCTTTACAGTGCTGGTTTTAAGGTAAGAAAGGATGCCTGAAGCCCTTAGTGTAGGATTTGGCAGTCAGTACGTAGTCATTGCTGACCATCATGCTGATGATCTGTCTTTACCAGCCCTTTGTTGGAAGCTGGCCATTGCCTTCACTGGCAGAGAAGTGTGGACAAGGAACCCAGAAGGCTGGTTAATCTTGAAGCTCTGAAAAGTCAGAGCTAAGCACCCACTGTCTAGTTGAAACAAAGGGAGCTGAAGCAACTTCCACCTTTAGTCTTATGTAAATCTTTGCTGATGAGCTATCATGGAGTTATTACTGGAATTGCCTGCCTAAGAGCTATGGGTGGATTCCAAATCTGAATAAAAGGGATCACAAGGCCACAGCCAAGCAGAGTCCTTCCTCTTGAGCTGGGCTCCCGCCTGGCCCCAATATTTCCAAATTAATATTTTCTAGTCTCTTTCATTTGCGTGTGGCCTCCTCCAGAGCCCAATCCCTGAACCTGAACACTGAACCACATGGGACATCGCGGGGTGAGAGGGAGGGGAATGGGACACTCACAGCCCTTGTTTTTTATTTTTCTAGATGGTGCTGTGGTGGTATTTTCAACTCTATTTCCCCTTGTCTCTCTATACCTATGTTAAGTACATTTATTTACTTTTTTAAATAAATCTTTATTGATTAGTTTATTACAGATGTTTCTTTTTTTTCTCCCCGTTCCTCCCCTCCACCTGATTCCCTACCCCTCACCCCAAGTCCTTACTGCCTGCCACTGTCCTCATCCATAGGTGTAAGATTTTTGTTCACTCTCTTCCCATATCCCTCACACCCCCTTCCCTGAAGAATTGTCAGTCCATTCCCTTTCTATGCCCCTAATTATAATATATTCACCAGTTTATTCTGTTCATTGGATTTTTTATTCACTTAATTTTTAGATTCACTTGTTGATAGGTATGTATTTGTTATCACTTTGTTGTTCATAATTTTTATCTTTACCTTTTTCTTCTTCTTCTTCTTAAAGAATACCTTTCAGGGGGGAGAAAAAGGGCAGTGGAGTAGACAGACCATTCTGGAGTTTGTCGCTGGGAAAAGGGAGAGAGAGCAGCTGAGAGTCTCAATGGGAGTGATTGTTGGCAAGTTAAGAGTCAGTTATCCTCCAGGAGAAGGTGGGGGACTGCTGGCCGGGGCTCTCCTGGCCAGGCAGCCCCACTGCCTCGGGGATTTTGTCTGGAGTCACCAGCACAAACGCAGAGACCATGCCATCTTGCAGAGGGAGGTGGATATCTGCGGCGGTCTGAAAGCTGAGGCTGAAGCACTCATTGAACAGCCGGGGGACCCAGAACACCGCTCTCCAATTTGCACAGAGACGGACTCAGAGGAGCTCCACATGGCACATGGAAAGGTCAGATTTCGCTTGGGATAAGGTGAGGTCTCCTGTCCTGCAGAACAGAGACACGCACACTGTGGGAACCGGGCTGCGGAAAAGCTGCCTCTGGAGAGGTCTGCGGATGTGGGGAAGGGCATAATCCCTAAGTGTGGAGGCAAACTCTCAGAGCTGTTGACAGAGGGGAGCTCTGGAAAACGACTCGTTTTGACCTGAGGCAGAGAGACAGCCTGGGAGTTATTACAGTATCCTGGCTGCAAAATCCCCACAAACCGGTTTTGAGAACCACAGAGTAGCAGGATCTGAGCACAGCCTAGAGATATCCTGTGCTTAGTCTCAGAGGTCAATTCCAAAACACTGCCACCCAGTGGATGACGCACAAATTGACTCTCGCATAACCACAAAAGAATAAGGAGATTAAAACACAACTCAGCAGTGGAACACGGGGAACTGCAAAACCCTCCGTCCTGGGAAACAGAAGTGCCAAGCAGAACAATAGCGGAAGTGAATGACCATTCTATTTTTTTCTTTTTTTCTTTTTCTTTTTATTTTATTTTTTTATTTTATTTTATATTTTTTCATTTTTGCATATTTTAATTAAAAAACAATTTTTTTCTTTCCTCCTCAATTTATTTTACCTTTTTAATTATAGCATTTTTGTTTTCAACTAGTATTTGTACTAATACTATTTTACCATTTTGGAAAAAAACAAGTGTCATTTTGTTTTCCGTTTATTTTACTTCGGGATTAGAGTTCTACATTCTATTTTCATCTTTCCTTTAGCATAATTTTACTCCAACTCAACTCTACCTTTATGCCAACACTTCCCTTCTAACTTTCCCCATTTTGTTGTCTTGTTTTCTCTTTCCCTTTTCCAACTTTAGATTCTCCCTATTCTTTCTCTTTACCTGGTTAAAATTTCACCCCAATTATAGATCTAATTTCAAATCCCCTACTCCAAGTCGATACAAACCTCTCTCTTCTTGACTTCACTATCCAAAAAGTTGTTTTTCTCTAAAACCTTTTGTTGCTCTTTGCCTGAAAGGTGATGATATTGATTTTTTGTACTTTTTTGGTGAGATTGTTTTAGCTTATTCTACTTGTTTTATTTTTCTTTCTGTTTGCTTTGTTTTGATTTGTTTTTTACTTCTCTTTTCTATCAACACCCTCCATACCAGTTGTTATTTATACTTTGTATTAATTTGCAGGTACTGGTTGCCAGCATTTGTTGGGATTAGTGACTGTTCTATTGGCATTTTCTCCTGATACCTATATTTTTCCCCTTTTCTCTCTTATCCTCTTTCTTTTCTCTCTGACTTTTTTTCTTCCTTTCTTCTTCTCCTTCTTCTCCCTTTTATTTTTTAATTTATTTTATTTTTTTCTTCATTTATTTATTTTTTTTCTTCCTCTCACAATTTGATTTAGGCATTTCTTTCTTTTCTTTTTTCCTCATTTTTCTCTTCTTCTTTCTCTACTTACCCCTAATTTGTCTTTCATTGGTGGTCACCTTATTTCTGATTATTAACATCCTGAATACATTTCCACTCAGTGCCTTGTGTGCTGTACCAGGTCGTGTTGTAGTTTGTGCCTTTCAATCAACGTAGGAGAGAGAACTACATAACCAGACACCCGAATAAAAAGACCTTGGGCAGGAAAAGAAACAGCCCACATAAGATAGAAAGGCCGGTATCACCAGAAAAGGAAGTAAACAAAATAGAAGCAGAAATAAGCCTACCAGAGGAAGAGTTCAGAGAAATTATCATAAGGTGGATCAAAAAAACGGAAGACAAAATCGACAATGTAAGAGCCAGGAGGAAATGAAGAAGACCCAACAGGAAATGAAGAAGAAGCAAGAAGAAATGCAGAAGAACCTAGAGGAAGTGCAGAATAATCAAGAAGAAAAGAAAAATGACATCACTGCTATAAAGAACTCAATAAAAAGCATCAAAAGTAGACTAGAAGAAGCAGAGGACCGAATCCGTGAGCTAGAAGACACGTTAGGAAAAAATACCCAAGTACAGCAGCTTCTAGAAAAAAAAATAAAAAGCAAGAGGAGAGCCTAAGGGAACTTTGGTATAACATGAAACAAAACAACATCTGCACAATTGGGGTTCCAGAAAGAGTGGAAACTAAACAAGGATTAGAAAACCTGTTTGAAGAAATAATGACAGAAAATTTCCCCACTATCGGAAAGAAAAAACCCACACAAATCCAAGAAGCTCACAGAGTCCCAAGCAAAATGTACCCCAACAAACCGACACGAAGTCACATTATAATTAAATTGGCAAACACCGACGACTAAGTAAGAATCTTAAAAGCAGCCAGAGAGAAACAGAAAGTTACCTACAAAGGAACCCCCATAAGACTAGCTACTGATTTCTTAACAGAAACTCATCAGGACAGAAGAGAATTGAATGAAATATACAAAGTCATGCAAAGGAAGGGTCTGAATCCAAGAATACTGTGCCCTGTAAGGCTTTCAATCAAAATTGAAGGTGAAATCAGATGTTCACAGACAAAAATGGACTGAGGGAATATATTACCACCAAACCAGCAATACAAGAATGTTAAAGGGTCTGCTGTAATAAAAAGAAATAGGAAGCAAGGAAGGAACTCAAGGATAAGGACTAAAAATGGCAACAGATAAATACTTATCAATAACAACTTTAAATGTAAATGGATTAAATGCTCCAAACAAAAGACATAGCGTAACCGATTAGATAAGAAAACATGATCCATATATCTGCTGTCTGCAAGAAACCCATGTCAGGAAAATAGATGCACACAGATTGAGGGTGAAGGGATGGAAGGTGGTATTTGGGGCAAATGGAAATGAAAAAAAAGCTGGGGTTGCAATACTTATATCTGACAAATTAGATCTCAAAGTGAAGGACATAACAAGAGATAAAGAAGGCCACTTCATAATACTTAAGAGAGCAATCCAACAAGAAGAAATAACTCGGTAATTTCTTCTTGTTGGATTGCTCGGTAATATGCACCCAATATAGCAGCACCTAAATACATAAAAAAAAACTCCTGGAGGGTATTAAGGGAGAGATTGACAACAATACAATCATAGTAGGAGACTTTAATATCCCAGTGTCACCATTGGACAAATCCTCTAAACAAAAAATCAGAAAAGAAACATCAATTCTAAATGACTCACTAGACCAGATGGAATTAATTGACATCTTCAGAACATTTCACCCCAAAGCCACAGAATATACATTCTTCTCCAGTGCACATGGATCATTTTCAAAGATAGATCATATGTTGGGTCATAAGAAAAACCTCTTCAAATTCAAGAAGATAGAAATCATATCAAGCATTTTCTCAGACCACAGTGGCATAAAACTGGAATTCAACTATAATAAAAACAATAGAAAGAAATCAAACACATGGAGACTAAACAGCATGCTATTAAACAATGACTGGGTAACCAGAGAGATCAAGGAAGAAATAAAAAAAAATCATGGCAACAAATGACAATGAGAACACAACAATACAAAATTTATGGGACATAGTGAAAGCAGTCTTGAGAGGGAAGTTCATAGCCCTACAACCCTACTGCAAAAAACAGGGAACAACAGTAATAAATTACCTAACCCTACAACTCAAAGAGCTAGAACGAGAGCAACAAGAAAAGCCCCGTGTAAACAGAAGGAAGGAAACGGTAAAGATCAGAGCGGAGATAAACAACATGGAGACCAAAGAAACAATTCAAAAGATCAACAAACCAAGAGCTGGTTCTTTGAAAGGATAAACAAGATTGATGGACCTCTAGCCAGGCTCAACAAGCAGCAAAGAGAGAAGACCCAAATAAACAAAATCAGAAATGAAAGAGGAGAAATAACAACAGACCCCAACGAAATAAGAAGGATTGTTAAAAATACTTTGAACAACTCTATTCTAACAAATTGGACAACCTGCAAGAAATGGACATTTTCCTAGAAAAATATAACCTTCCAAAGCTCAATCAGGAAGAATCTAAACATCTCAATTGTCCAATAACTATGGAAGAAATTGAAGCAGTCATCAAAAAGCTTCCAGCAAATAAAAGCCCAGGACCAGATGGCTACACAGGAGAGTTTTACCAAACATTCAAGGAAGAATTAAAACCTATCCTCCTCAGACTATTAAACATTCAAGAAGAAGGAACACTTCCAAACACCTTCTATGAAGCCAGCATCACCCTAATACCAAAACCAGATAAAGACAACACAATGAAAGAGAATTATAGGCCAATACCTCCCATGAACATAGATGCCAAAATCCTCAACAAAATTCTAGCAAATCGGATCCAGCAGTACATCAGAAAAATCATACACCATGACCAAGCAGGATTCATCCCAGGAAGGCAGGGATGGTACAATATCTGAAAATCATTAAACGTGATACATCACATAAACAAATTGAGAGATAAAAATCCCATAATCATATCAATTGATGCAGAAAAAGCATTTGACAAAATCCAACAGTCTTTCTTGATAAAAACTCTCAGCAAGGTGGGAATAGAAGGAGCATACCTCAACATCATAAAAGCCATATATGATAAACCCACAGCTAACATCATACTCAATGGGCAAAAACTAAAACCATTTCCCCTAAGAACAGGAACAAGACAGGGATGCCCACTCTCACCTCTCCTGTTTGACATAGTACTCTTAGTATTAGCCATTGCAATTAGACAAGAAGAAGAAATAAAAGGCATGCAAATTGGAAAAGAAGAAGTAAAGCTGTCATTATTTGCAGATGACATGAGATTGTACATAAAAAACCCGAAGGACTCCATCCCAAAACTAATTGACTTAATAAATGAATCCACCAATGTAGCAGGATACAAAGTTAATGCCAAGAAATCTGTGGCATTTCTATACACTGATAGTGAAATTACAGAGAGACTCAAAGAGCAATCCCATTTACCATCGCACCGAAAAAATTAAGATACCTAGAAATAAACCTAACTAAAGAGGTAAAAGACCTATATGTAGAAAACTATAGGACACTGAAAAAAGAGATAGAGCAAGATGTTAACAGATGGAAGAGCATACCATGCTCATGGATTGGGAGAATCAACATCATTAAAATTTCCATACTACCCAAAGCAATCTACAGATTCAATGCACTACCCATTAAAATACCAACGACATACTTCACAGACCTAGAAAGAATTCTTCATAGATTCATCTGGAACAAAAAGACCACAAATAGCCACAGCAATTCTAAGAAAGAAGAATAAAGTAGGTGGGATCTCAATACCAGATTTCAAGCTATATTACAAAGCAACTATTCTCAAAACAGCCTGGTACTGGCACAAGAACAGACATATAGACCAATGGAATAGAATAGAGAACCCAGATATCCACCCAATCCACTATGTCAACTAATATTTGACAAAGGAGGCATGAACATACAATGGAGTCAAGATAGCCTCTTCAACAAATGTTGTTGGGAAAATTGGACAGATACATGCAAAAAATGAAAGTGGACCACCAACTTACACCAAATATAAAAATGATCTCAAAATGGATACAGAAATTAAACATTAGAGGGGAAACCATAAAAATATTAGAGGAATCCACAGGCAGCACAATCTCAGAGATATGCCAAAAGAACTTTTTCCCTGATACTGCTCCAAAGGCAATGGAAGGTAAAGAAAAAATAAACAAATAGGACTACATCAAAATAAAAAGCTTTTGTACAGCAAAAGAAACCGTCAACAAAACAACAAGAAAGACCACTGTATCGGTGCACATATTTGCAAATGTTATAACTGATAAAGGTTTAATCTCCAACATCTACAGCCAACTTATACAACTTAATAAAAGGAAGATAAACGATCCAATAAAAAAAATGGGCAACGGACCTAAATAGAACCTTTTTGAAAGATGACAGAAGGAAAGCCAAGAGACACATGAAATCAGTTCAAAATCACTAATTATCTGAGAGATGCAAATCAAAACGACAATGCGTTACCATCTTACACCTGTCAGAATGGCAATCATCAACAAATCAACAAACGACAAGTGTTGGCGAGGATGCCGAGAAAAAGGAACCCTTGTGCACTGTTGGTGGGAATGCAGACTGGTGTAGCCACTGTGGAGAACAGTATGGAGTTTTCTTAAAAGACTAAAAATGGATCTCCCATTTGACCCAGCAATCTCACTCTTAGGAATTTATCCTAAGAAATTACAAACACCAATCAGAAAGGATTTATGCACCCCTATGTTCATAGCAGCATAATTTACAATAGCTACAATTTGGAAACAGCCTAGGTGTCCGTCAGCAGATCAGTGGATCCAAAAACTGTGGTACATCTACAGAATGGAATTCTATGCTGTCATTAAAAAGAAGGCACTCTTACCATTTGCAGCAACCTGGATGGAACTGGAGAGCCTTATGCTTAGTGAAATAAGCCAGTCAATGAAGGACAAGGACCACATGCTCTCCCTCATTTGTGGATAATAAAAACAGTGTAAACTGATGATGAAAAGGATAATTACAGAGGCAGTAAAGCATCAAACAAACTGTGATATTATAGCAGGAAGATTAAGGAGCGGTGGGGTAGATAAGAGATCAATCAAAGGACTTGTATCTATGCATATAAGCATAACCAATGAACATAGACACTGGGGGGTTGGGGTATGCCTAGTAAGGGGGGGTCAATGGGGAGATATTTATAGATGTAACACAATTAAAAAAAAGAATACCTTTCAGCATTTCACATAATTCTGGTTTGGTGGTGATGAACTCCTTTTACTTTTTCTGGTGTGCAAAGCTCTTTTTCTGACCTTCAATTTTGAATGATAGCTTTGTTGGGTAGAGCACTCTTCGTTGTAGGTTCTTACTCTTCATCACTTTGAATATTTCCTGCCACTCCCTTCTGGCCTGCATAGTTTCTTTTGAGAAATCAGCTGATAGTCGTATGGTTACTTCCTTGTGGGTAAGTGTTTTTCTCTTGCTGCTTTTAAGATTCTCTCTTAGTCTTTTGCCCTTGGCATTTTAATTATGATGTGTCTTGGTGTGGTCCTCTTTGGATTCCTTTTGTTTGGGGTTCTGTGTGCTTCCTGGACTTATAAGTCAATTTCTTTCACCAGATAAAGAAAGTTTTCAGTCATTATTTCTTCAAATAGGTTTTCAGTATCTTGCTCTCTCTCTTCTTCTGGCACCCCCATAATTGTGATGTTGAGTCGCTTGAAGTTGTCCTAGAGACTCCTTACACTATCTTCACATTTTTGAATTCTTTTTTTCTTTTTGTTTTTCTAGTTGGGTGTTTTTTGCTTCCTCATATTTCAGATCTTTGGGGCCTTATAGTCTGCTGTTGGATTTCTGGGCTCCTTTAGTCTGCTGTTGGAATTCTGTATGTTATTTTTTATTTCAGACAGTATAGGCTTAATTTCTGACTGGTCCTTTTCCATTTTTTTTGGCATTCTCATTAAGATCCTTGAAGGTCTCACTAAGTTTCTCAGAGGTCTCACTAAGCTTCTTAGTGGTTTGTGGAAGATTCTTGAGTAACCTCATAAATGTGGTTTTGAACTCTATGTCCAGTAGTTTGCTTTCCTCCATTTCTTTCATTCATGACATGTTTCTTTGTCTCCTCAATTTGGCTGCTTCCCTATGTTGATGGAATGGCTTTGTGTGCTCGTTGTCCTTTATGGCCCAGTAGCTCTGCCTCCCCAGTCACCTGAGGTGGACACTATTGGTATACCCCTCTGTGGGCTGGGTACACAGTCTTATTGTAGTTAAGCCTTGATTGCTATTGGTACACTGGGAGGAATTGACCTCCAGGCCAATTGACTGTGAGGATTAGTTGTGTCTATTAATAGAAGAACTGCTGTTCTGAAGACATCCCTAGGGGGCAGAACTTGCTTCAGTGGGGCTTTGGTGCTCGCTGAGTCTGCCTCTTGAGTGTGAGGAGTTGAAATATGGTGTCATCTCACACTGACCTCTAGGTACATTGGTTCCAGAATCTCCAAGGAAGTGCAAGTCAACTAGTGTCTGAGGCCACCCAGGAGGAGCTACAGGGAGATCTGCAGATTTCTCCCTTTGCTTGGAGTTTGGAAGTTTTGGAGTTGTCTGACCCAGTAGCAATTTGTTAGGTTAACCTGCCAGAGGGCAGCCCATTCATATGCAAAGGCCGCTGCACACAGTTTGGTGGGTTTGTAAATTGAGTGGGGAGGGGTCTCAGGGAATAGCTAGGCCAGGCTGTGGCAAACAGCCCTGGCTACCAGTCAGCCCTCTCTGCTGCATTTTGTTCCATTTTCTGCATCTCACGCCCCAGTGCAGTAAACAATAAATCCTGTGCGCACCTCTGTGAGAAAGCCACCCTCCCTTTCCGACCCGATGGCAGACAGTCCAGTTTCTCCAGTATGAGTCTGGGTCCCCAGAATCTCACCAGAAACTGGAGTTCAGAGAATCAGGAACTTGTAACTTTCTCCCAATTGAAAAAGAACAGCGCACACCAGCCCAATTCATGGATGTTTTCATACCTCTCTTTTTCTGAGCCTCTCTCTGCACATCCTACCAGGTCTCAATGCACTTTTTCTTTCCTTCTAGTTGTAGAATTCCCACTCCACTATCTTTTCTGTGGTTCTAGGAGATATTCATTTTGTCTTTTAGTTGTAGTTTTGGTGTGGTTGTGAGAGGCAGCATGTATAGGTGTATACCTTATCCACCATCTTGGTTCCTCCTACATTTATTAACTATTTTTTTGTAGATCAAAATTAACTTTAGACTATAATCCTATATAATAAAACCATAATTTGCTAAGTGTTCAGTTGTCTAGTCGACCATTCAACCAATCAAAGAGTAATATGCTAATGATATGCTAAGGCCACTAAACTGCTTGCTATGAAGTGCACTGACCACCAGGGGGCAGACAGTCTGACTAGTAGGTTAGCTTGTTGCTGGGTTCTGGAGCCCTCCCACAATCCCTCCTCAGCTGGCCAACCTCCTGCATCCCTCCCTAGTGGCAGTTGTGCACCGATGGAGTCCCTCAGTCTGGCCTGTGCCTTCTCACAATCTGGGACCCCTTGGGGATGTCAGAGAGCTGGTTGTGGCTCCATCCCACAGACCAGGTCAAGGGACCCCACTGGTGCATGAACTTGTGCACCAGGCCTTTAGTAAAAGTATAAAAAGCATTTACTTGATGAAAATGAGCTATGGCTAAGAGACCCAGATTCATGTAGAAACCTAAATTATATTCATCCAAGCCTTTTATAGCCAAAGTTCCCATCTAAGTTCCCAATTAGGTCTGTTTTTTGTAAATGAGGCATCCAGAGTGTGCTGTTCTGTTTGTATGGGGCTGGTCTAAGTTCCTTGGTCATAAAGAGGAAACTAGGAACTCCCTTATAATAGTTGACTAGTGTGGCATAAACAAGCAGGGCATAGTATGAGAAGCGAGGATTTAGTTTGAGGGTCTTCCTGGTGTAGAGAGTGCATGAGAATCCCTTGTCAACAAATGGCTCCAGGCTCGTATTATTCACAAAATTTGGGCTCTTGATTGACCATAGGAAGTCCATCTCAGCAGATAAATTTCTTCTTGGGGTTCACATAAAATGAATATTTCTTCTGAAGTCCATAGCCTTCATTTATTCTCTATCTCTCCTTTTAACTTTCAATGCCTTTGTTCACAGTCTGACTTATAGCTTATGCTCCTTTGATATCTGTAACCTATGAAATACCAGTGTGCGCTGGTCTTCCTAAACTGTTTTGAAGAAAGATGAGTATTTCTTCCCATTTCATTTTTTTGACAGCATTATTGAGATTCAGATAGAACTCACATAACATACAATTCACCCAATTAAAGTGTATTGGTTTCAGTACATTGGTTTAAGAACATTCACAGATAAGTGCTATTATCACCAGTAGATTTTAGAACATTTAGAACCTCAAAAAAATATTCTGTATATAAATATACTAGAGGCCCAGTGCATGAAATTCATATTCATGCATGGGGGAAGGTGTCCCTCAGCCCAACCTGTACCCTCTCCAATTTGGGACCCCTTGGAGATGTCTGACTACCAGTTTAGGCCCCGTTCCACAGTCAGACATCCCTCTCACAATCTGGGACACCTGGCTCCCAACTGCTCACCTGCCTGTCTGCCTGATTGTCCCTAACCGCTTCTGCTTGCCAGCCTGATTGTCCCCTAACTGCTCCCCTGCTAGCTTGATCACCCCCAAGTGCCTCCCCTGCTAATGAAATAGAAAATGTCTTGCTAATTTAGTCCAGACAGAACATGTAAATACCAGTGGAAAAAGCTTTGGATCAGGTGTCAGACTTTTGTTTTTGTTCTACTTTTGCTAATTACTAATGGTGAGACAATTGGGTAAGTCCCCTAATGGTCTCCATTCAATTCTCAAGTAGGCATAATAAAACCTGTAATATCACAAGTTATCATTGTGCAGAGTGAGAGTGGAAAGCATGACATATGTAATGACCACAGGATATTAGTTATTTATGTGTCTTGGGCAACCATGCAGTATTTTTAGATAAAATATGTAGCATGCCTTCATCTTTGCCTTCATTGGGTTTTCCCCTTCTTATTCCACCTCACCCCACCTATTTCTCTTAACTGTTTTCTGTGCTTCCTCTGTGTTCTTCTGACAACAGACCTTCAAAACTAGGAGTCATTGACAAAGGGTAAATTGGCCATAGAGGAGTCCATGTAATGCCACCATTGCAATATGTTTTCCTCCTAGTATTTTAGTATTAGAACAGAGTGTTCTGTGGTGAAGGTGCAGTTGTGTGAAATTGCAGTTCACTCTAATTCCTGGACACTGTGATAGAAGCTGTGGCATCACATTATTTAACATCTTCATGGTTTCTATTTGATATGTGATAATTTGAGTCTATCAACATCTTTGGGAATGTGAATCTTTGTTTAAAGTCAAAGCATGAAGAGAAGTGTTTGGTTACAAAAAGAGGTGAAGAGGTTCTGGGGAACTGTGTTAACCAAAGAGCTCACATGCTATGGTTAAAGATCCATTCATTTTTTGTTCGCTTGCATTAAGACATCATAAAATTGATAGAAATAAATTTCACTTTTTATCCTTAAGTTTTGTTTGTAATTCCTATTCTCTAACATTCTTTCTAAGAAAGTGGTTGGCAGACATTTTAGGCCATGATCTCCATTTTTTTTTTTTCTAAAGTCTTTTCTTGACTTTCTTTCTTGGGTAACAGAAATAATCAACATAACCATTCTTAGGTACTGTTCATTTGCTTGTTCCTTCTTTCATTTATATACTCAGAATATATTTATTGAGTACCTACATGTGCCTCATTCTAGTTCTGGGAACAAAACAATATCTAAAATAAAAAATTTTAAAACTTGCTCTCAGAGATTTTACATTCTAGTGGGTATTAGTCACTTAGATTAAATAAAATAGGGATTAGTGCTAAGGAGTAAAGAGAAAAATAAGAATTGGGAAGGGGAGTGGAACTATTAGGGAGAGGAACAGCTGCCATTATTTATAGAGTGACCAGGGAAGCCTCATTGAGGAATTAATAGTTAAGTTGAGTCTTGACTATGATGGTCCTACTTATGTTTTCAGTTAGTAGTGCTGGGGCAGAGAAATCCTAAATCCCAAGTCTGCCAATTCAAGCTTCTAATTTCCCTAATTTCAACATTGTTAGGGAAAGTAGGAGCTAAAGTTGCTTATCTGCTAACAACAAAGTGCTTATGGTCTGAAAGACTTTTGTGAGGTCTCTATAAAGATCAAGGTGGCTCATGCTCAACCCTCTTAAAAAGGTTGCATCTTTGCAGCCACTAATGTGGTTCTGTAGCATCCCTAGTGATGTAGTAATTCTCGACAAGACCACTGATGGATGAACAGAGACCCATCTAGAATGATTTGGCTGGGGAGTCTTGGAGTCTCTGTCTCTAGGGCTTTGGCTGCTGCCTGTATAGGAAAATCTCAATAGAAATGATGGTAAGCTTTGCAACTTTAAAATGTTTTTGGAAATTGATTTTATCTTTGCACCTAACCATCTCTTATTCAAAAGACCCCATATGTGACAGTGGAAAGAACTTTGAGAAGATGTCACACATTGCTTAGACGCTCATTACCTTCTGCCTATCAGTACCTGGAATATATGAATGTTTGTTTAGTCACTATCTTCCCTCCATCGGAATGTAAATAACTGGAGGACAGGAAGCCTATTTTAATCACAACTGTTAACCTAGTGCTACCAAAATAAAAACAATGTGGTAGATGATCAAGAAATATTTGTCTAATTGAATAATTAACAGACTTCAAGCAGTATGGCAACAAGCAACACATCTGCAACTAAATGACAGTATCTTATGGATTATCTGAAGATCAAGAAATGGACGTGTTGACCTCTTATCAGTAGGGCCTGGACTTATCAATAGGGCCCAATTATTGCTCTCTCCTCTGTGTCAATCTGCCTCTCATAGAAACTCATGTTCCTTAATGAGTGTTCAATCTGGCTTGTCATTTTTTCCCTGCCACTACCCAGCTGTGACCTTAGACATGGCTTTGATCTCAGTGGGCCTATGTCAGCTCTCAAAGATTCTCATTTTATAATCCGGGAAAGCCAATACCGATTTGTGTGATGCAAGAATACTTTTCTAAAGGAAGTGGAGCAAGCACCTGCTTCTGAAAATTACTTTCTATAAGGAAGTCTGTTTTTGCTCAAGGCAGTTAAGTCAATTCTGTACCAGGGAGGTTTGTAAATAATATCATTCTTTTTTAATTATTGACTTCAATCTGTTTATAAAACATACAGGGGTTTGTTTGAAGCATTGTGATTGCTCCACTTCCTTTAGAAAAGTATTCTTGCATCACACAAATTGGTGTTGGCTTTTCTAGGTTATAAAATGAGAATCTTTGAGAGCTGAAATAGGCCCACTGAGATCAAAGCCATGTCTAAGGTCACAATGAAAATGAACAATCAGTAGCAGTAAAAACTTTTATCTTTATTGTTGAAACGTCCTCTTTCTCCCTATTGTCCCTTTCTAGCCTGCCTCTGCTCTGCACCCCAGGCCTTTGCCATACTGATTTATTAAATTTAATTAATTAATTAATTAATTTTATATATCCAAATTGATTAACTGTGTTGTTTAGGGTGAAGTACAAACTCTTTATTTTTTTACATCCTCAATGGAGATTGCATTAAAAAATATGGTTGAGCCCTCATTCATCTTGAATGATTCTTACTCACTGCAGATCAACTCTCCAGCCCTCCTTCTGGCACATGGTGAATCCAAGGCTCTGATCTAGTAGGACAACGGAATTCACATCAACCCTGAGCCTGGAAAGATGGTGTCACAGTCCTTGGGCCAGCAGGATTTTCCTGTGGAGCCCTGGGAAGGGATGAGTGATGACTCTGGTGACACTGATGGTTCTTCCAGACTCCTGGACACTGACTACCCATCTTGTCCATCAGATGTCAGGTTCATGAGGTACAAAGCTGCCTGGATTAATCCCCAGGATATGCAGTCTCAGCTACAGGATTTGCCGCTTCAGGTGCCAACAGTGAGGAACATTGGCAGCCACTTTGTGGGGGATGCTGCCTCTCCCTTGGGAACTTCATCTTTGTCTCTTGAGAACTCCATGGTGGAGACATCATTGTGGAAGGACAATGTGGGCTCCATGGGCAGTTCAGATAAAAAGAGCAGCGACTTTTCTTTTAACTCCGTACAAGAGCACGCAGTGCCCACAGGATGCTCTCCTTGGATGTCTCCATTCACAAGCTCCAAGATTTTGACTGCTTCCCTATGTTCTGAAGCTGACAGTGCTTGTTTCAAGCGTTCTCACCTGACAGCTTCCACTAAAGAAGGTAACTTTAGTCAGGGAGTTCCTTCATTCCTGTCTGTTCACACACTTGCTTTGTCTTGGTGTAAAGGTCAAAAGCCTGCCTCACTGTCTTCCTCATAAGAAAAAAATGTCATGGGTTTACTCTTAGACCAGAAGCCAGTGCATTAAACCATTTAATATTGTCTTTGGCCCATCTACCTGGACCGTCACAGCTGTGAAATCAAGTATTTCCTTCCTCCTTAAGACTGCAGGGAAATGCCATCCTAGCTCAACATAGGTGATAATCAATGCCACCAGTTAATTTTGAGCTGCTGTGTGTTTTCAGGGACTTCCAGCTTATGAAATTTCCTGCAAAGCAGGGCATTGGAAGTACTCTCAATTCACTGTGTTGATGTCTCCAGACAGAGTGGGCTCCATTGCACACCAGCACACCAGTACTTATTAAGAAATGAACTTGCCTTTCCTGTTATATTTTCCTGGATAGAGTGTGACTAGAAAACAGTCAATTTAAAAAATAGTAGCCATGCCCTGGTTGTTTTGGCTTGGAGGATGGAACATCGGCCTGTGGACTGAAAGGTCCTGGATTTGATTCTGGTCAAGGTTGCAGGCTCGATCCCCAGTGTGTGTGGGGGGGTGGGGGTGGGGGGAGAGGGCAGGAAAGACAGGAGGCAGCCAATCAATGATTCTCTCTCATCATTGATGTTTCCATCTCTCTCTCCCTCTTCCTCTCTGAAATCAATAAAAATATATTTACAAAAATAAAAATAGTAACCACAATTTCCCAAAGGCTATACAAAACTTTTTTAAAAAAAATTAAATTAAGGGCTGCCATTGACTGAAGTGATGCACATATTTCTAAAATACTCAAATTCCTAAAAGGAGATAATCCATGCAAAATGCCACTGAGGAGTCAATAAATTAGCTATTGTTGTTATAATTTGTAGCATGCTTATTTTATTTTAAAATATTATTTTATAATCATGCTTTGCATTAATTTATATTTCTGTTATCCAATGAAGTTAAGTAGTCAATGAAGTTTTTTCTGTCAGAACAATTTTAAAAACTGTCTATGTGTTGTATGTGAGTTTGTATGTGTGCATGCTTGTATGTATTTATAACTCACTAGCAGGAATTAGTCCTCCCCTTTTCTAGCATATGGGGTTTACTTGTTCTATTGGAAACTTTGAAAAGTCAAAGATGATGATAGTAATCAACACATTAATCATTGCTGAAGAGTAGCAGATTTTGGGCAATCTTTCAATGGACTAATTATGAATAAGAACCAAATTTGAGCAAAATAAAATACTTTGATTATGGCTTTTTTTCTTTTTGCTCATCAGCTTGGATAGTTCACAGGCAAAGAATAATTTGCAAATTTAATGGTTCCCAGATAGCAGTTTAGTCCCCTACTAGATTGCCTCACAGGGGAGAGTGAGGAAAACATGGAGAAAAGGGAAAGCCCTCACCCCTGCAAACCATCACCACTCTGACAAGTTATATAGTGACAGAAGGGTCTCTTTAGGGCCTAGTATATCTTTGCCCCAAATCATTTGTTGTATCACTGCATAGAGTGGTAGTGCAATTTTAAATTATCCTGTAACTTTGTCTTTATAGAAAATAGGTACCCCAGCCCCAACAATCTCTCTGAGTACTTTTTAAAAAAGCACTTTGTCTTTTGGGAGTATTTCTTCAACTTGGTAAAGAGATTCATTCCATGGGATTAGAAACAAACAAACAAACAAACAAACAAAAAACAAGTCCTGAGTGATCAGGTCTTGCTGTCTCTGGTGTGGGCAGCAGCAATGGGGAGAACAGCCATTTGCCTCTATGACTTGGGATTTTCCTGTGACTGTTGCATCTCTAATGACAGCAGCAGGGTTTTCCTTTCCTAGATAAAATGGTAGGGAAAGACCCCTTGAGCTGTCAGGAACAATTCCACAGTTCCTTCATTTGCATAGGATCACACATTTACAAAGCACTTTCACACTCTTTACTCTCTTAATAAATAATTCAGTTCAAGGGTGGAGGAAAATTTTTTATTTTATTTTATTTTTTAAAATATATATTTATTGATTTCAGAGAGGAAGGGAGAGGGACAGAGAGAGAGAAACATCAATGATGAGAGAGAACCATTGATTGGCTGCCTCCTGCACAACTCCCATTGGGGATCAAGCCCACAACTCGGGCATGTGCTCTGACCAGGAACCAAACCATTACCTCATGATTCATAGGTCCATGCCCAACCACTGAGCCATGCCTGTTGGGCTATAATATATTCATTTTTAAATTTTTTATTTTATTTTATTTTATTGTTTAAAGTATTACAAATAGAGTACATAAGTTTCCTTTTTTTTCCCATTGACTTTCCCTAGCCTCCTCTATCCTACACCCTACTCCTCCCCCAACATGCCCTCACCGCCACCCCCCTGACCCCAGTGTCTTGTATGCATTGCATGCATACAAGTCCTTCAGTTGATCTCTTACCCCACCCACGGAACACTCCCCAGCCTCTGTGCTGTAATTTGAGAGTCTGTTCGATGTTTCTCTGCCTCTGTATCCATCCTTTTATTAATCAGGTTGTAATGTTCTTTATTATCCATAAATAAGTGAGATAATGTGGTATTTTTCTTTCACTGCCTGGCTTATGTCACTTAACATAATGCTCTCCAGTTCCATCCATGCTGCTGCAAATGGTAAGAATTCCTTCTTTTTTAGGGATGAAGAAATTTTAATGCATAGACTCAGCCAGTACGTGGCAAACTGGAACTGGAATATACACTAATTCATCTCTGTACTTTCCTCTATGTTCAGGGTCCAAAAACAATGACTGGTCAAATTTGGCCAGCCTCCTGATTTCACAAATAATACTTTGCTTGTTTTGTCTATAGCTGCTTTCTCACTACAGTGGAAAAACTGAGTAGTTGGCACAAATGCCATATGGACCTCATATCCTACAATATGTACTGGCTAGTTGCTCTTTTCTGAAAAAAATTTCCAACTCCAGATGGCTTCTGATTCTAAGAGATTCAAAGTTTTCCATAGCTCCAACCAGCATGGCTCAGTTGTTGAGCATTGACCTAAGAACCAGGAGGTCATGGTTAGATTTTTGGTCAGGGCATATCCCAGGTTGCGTTCAATCCCTATTATGGGGAGTGCAGGAAGCAACCGATCAATGATTCTCTCTCATCACTGATGTTTCTTTCTCTCCTTCTCCCTCTCCCTTCTGCTCTGAAATTAAAAAAAAAAAGAAAAGTTTTCCATGGAACTGTGGCTTCCTTGAAGATGAGGCAAAGGATTTGAGTGATCCTGCTTGTCTCTCTGTCACTCTGAGAGCTATATAGTCATCAAGACATTGGCAGCATTTTTTCTAATTTAATGGATTGGGATAATCCAGCTTTTATGGCACACATACAAAATGTTTTGACTTAAATGCTACAATAAGAAATCACATGTGTTTTGCTGATGTTCATTGCCAGTAATGGAGTTGCTTAAGGGTACAGATGGATGAGTCAACTGAATATATTTTCTGCAGTTTCTTCTTGTTTTTGATTGGAGGAAGACCATTTTAGAGAAACAAAGCTGACATTTTTCAGATACTTTCTTTCTGCAAACAGGAAGTTTGTGGTCAATTGCAGTGAATTAAAGAAGTGAGTCCATGAGGCTTATAGCTGTTTCTACACTGTTTCTTCTCAACTTTCTTCATCTCCTTTAGGTAGTTTCCATGACTCTCTTCTCTTTCTGCCTCATTGGTCTCCTCCATCCCAGGGTTCTTCCAGATGTTCTTATTGTTCCAAGGGCCACCTCTTGTAGAATGATCACCATTAACACAATATTTGCAAGCCCTACCACCAGAGAGTCATTCTTCTTTTGTCATCCTAATTTATTTTAGAGCTGTGCTAATTAAAAAAAATAATATTTAAAAGCGAATTCCTAGAATTATTTTGTTTTCTTAAATAATATTTGACTTCTTTTTCTCTATTTTTAATAACTTGCTGTATTGTCAGATGCTGTTCAAATCAATGAAAGAAGCATTTTGTTAAATTCATTCTCACCAGAAGCATTCATGCTTCCAGTTGATGTAGAAAAGGTGAATATTTTACTTTTCCTTTGTTTTTGTTTTTGTGTGTGCCACAGAGAATGTTAATCCTTTAGATAGTGCTGTTATGATTTAAATTTGGAAATTTCACCTCATGAGGCATGGCAAGTAGGTTTCATTTCAGCATTTGAGTTATAGAGGGTGGAGGCTGCCAAGAGCCCAAAGCTGAGAAGCTTTTTGAGGCATGTCTATGCTTAGCTGGAATGTCTGGCATAATCATGTCTATGCTTAGCTGGAATGTCTGGCATGATTGATGAATGATGTTAACTATTGAGCCACCACCATCAACCTAGCATTTTATATCACAAGAAATTCAAATTGGGTTGCTTATTGATTGTAGTGGACTTTGTCTTATGTCTGGAAGATATGGGCTATACTTTACATAATAACCTGTAATTAACTCCATTTAAATACAGTTTCTTGTGGGTTTTTTGTTTGTTTGTTTTTGTAAAAGAACATTTATTTGGTAAACTACAGAGGTAGGAAAAGTAAATCCTAGAAGAAATGGGCTTAGGAGACAATTTGTGGAGGTAAAGAAAGAGTTCTTGGAACTTGGGAGTGTGAAAGCTAATGTTAATGTGCCTAAGGTGGGAGGTGGAGAGGTGGTGTGAGAGAGGGAAGAAAAGGAAAGGGAAAGGCACAGGTATGCTCCTGAAAGGGAGAATGCCTGCTTCTTGACTTTTTAAAATCTAATATACCTCAATGAAAAGAAGTTGATTATCCTTTTGTATTTTAACTGATGATTTTTTCTATAGGAAAATGCCCACTTTTATGCTGCAGATATGATTATTTCAGCAATGGAGAAAATGAAGTGCAACATCCTGAGTCAACAGCACATAGAGAACTGGAATATAGAAGAAGCCAGTGGGTCACATGGGAATGATCAAAGTGACTGTGAAGTGACCTTTTATACCAATATAAAGCAAGAATCCGGGTCTTCCACTTTTTCAAACAGTGGCTATGAAGGCAAGTGGGGCAAATATGAGAAAGCTGTAATCTCTACACATATTTATCTCCTCTGTCAAATCTGGAAGTACATTTTTAAATCCTTTGTCTAAAACTTCTGAAATAACCTACTAGAATATTATCCTCATCATTTGTGCCATTTGGTCTTGGGATCGATTAGCATGCTCCACTCCATCGTTAAATTGATGTGTTGTTGTTTTTCTTGGACGTCATCTTAATTTTCCTTTTGGCATTGGCTGAAGTTTTCCATCTTCCTTTGCTTTCTGTCAATATAGCATTCTCCTAACTCTTCTTCCTTTCTAAGTCCTCTTTCATTCACTCTACAAACAAGGAGCCTGAGAAGTGCTGGGTGCCGGGCATCACCAGGCAACAAGATATGCTCCTTCCTTCCAGGAGTTTTTGTGGTGGAGCTCTGGCTGTGTGGGATCACTGAGTAATAGGCAGGGACCCAGTGCAGCGGGTCCCAGAGTAGGAGGAGCTCCAGGGAGTTCTTCCTGGAGGGAAGGATTCCTAAGCCAAGAACTGAAGATAAGATTTGTCATTTTCTTACCATTTCTTAAGTGTGAGTCCTGCTTCAGTCCTAGATTCTTCTCTTTCTACTAGAGATTTTATCCACTGCAACAACTTTCCATTATTCCCTCTCTGTTGACATCTCTCAAATCTGTGTTTTCAGTCTTGGAATTCTTTTATGTGCTTGCTCAATATGGCTGGGACTTGTGGAACATGTCCACCTAAATGGCCTCCCAGGATCTCTAGCTTAACATGTCTAAAACAGTCATCTCTCTTTCACTTGCTTATAAGCCCTTTTCTGAAAAAAAAAAAGGATTAAAAACTAATGTTTGCTTTTCTTTTTGATGTCCTTTTCCTGCATTTTAATCAGGAAAGAAGAACTCACTCCCTGTGGTACATATATAACACATTACCTGTATATTAAAATAGGTATGTAATAAATTGTTGTTGAATCCACTACCTAGATCAAATTAAAAAGAACATTATTTAGAAAGTATAGAACATCCTCACTGAACCTAGTGATGGGAAATATAAAACTGATCAGTAAAGAGGCATCTCTGGCATCTATTTTCTGGAGCAACAAAATTCAATTGCTACTCTTCATGTAGGCAGTTGCTTCCTTCCCCTTTTCCACAGCCTGACTTCTTCATCTCTATCCACCCCTTAGCCCTTGTTTCTGTCTTTGACTTCTCAATCATAGCCTCACAGCTCAGCCTCGTCTTGCTGGACTCCAAGTCTAGGTTACCAGGAAGAGCATGTGGTGGTAACTGCTTTAATTGGGTGTCCACAGCTGGTCAGCTAGCTGTGTGATCAGTTGGACCAGGGAATGCAATATAGATTATCATCCCCTCCGAGGCGACCAGTGGAAAGAAAAGGCATGTGGTTCATATTTCAGCACACTATCTTTGACTCTTTCTTCTTCCTTGTGCCTGTCCACCTGTCCAGTTTCTAGTTAGTGAACAAATCAATTCTGACTTCTCAGTAATAGTGACATCCCCACCATCCATTCTCCATTCCTGCCTTTTACTTGAACCACTGCAGCAACCCACTGGTCAGTCATTTTGTAAGAACTGCATTTAGGTCCTCCATATGTATCTGCTGACTTTAATTTTCTTTCTTTGCTTTCAACTCTTTCCCCTTATTATTGACCCTACACACATCTTTCTCTCTAGTCCTTTAAATGGCCTGCTGAATTTGTTCCACATTTAATCCTGGGATTTTTAGCCTTCTGGGAACCAACTTTTCCCTACCTTCTCACTAGGCATATCCTGCCATTTCTGTTGTACCATAGGCTTCAGTTATACGTATTAGCCTGTTATATTTGTTTGTAGACATTTCTCATAAGCTCCGGCCTCCCTCCCTTTACTTCAGCGAGGCTCTCTTGGAATACACATTAGTTCCTTTATCATTCCCATTCTTCCAAAGCAGTTTGTTTTTGTTTTTGTTTTTTTTCTACCAGCACTGTGATGTGTTCCCTGATTTTTATTAGGAGAGGAGTACCATTCATATAGGATGAAACATAAGTTCTGCTCTGGAATGCTCTCTAATACAGGCAGTTGCCAGGCTCATGTCTCCCCCTGGAGTTGTGCAATGTGAAGCTCACCTCTGACCTTCTTAAAGCCCATGGCACACAACTGTGTTTCCTTAAATTCTTTGATAGATGAGATTTATCTTATTTATATTTGCATTCAGCATAGTGCCTTGTTTGAAATAGATATTTTATAAAAATGTGTTAAATGGTTGAATACTGTTTAGATGACATTTTAAGAACATATGTGTTAAAGAAATTTAAAAATATTTATACCATCCAAATAAAATATTTGTCTTTTACTAGTATTAAATATCATTCTTTTTAAATTTCTTTATTCTTATTTTTTATTGTTGACAGTATTATAGCTATCTCTCATTTTCTCCCTTTTTACCCCCCTCCACTTAATCCCTGCCCCACCAGGCCTTCTCCAAACTATTATATGTGTCCATGGCTTATGAATATATGCATATATATTCTTTTGTTAATCTATTCTTGTCCCCTCCCAACTCTACCATTAAAGATCTATTATTCTGTTCCATGCATCTATATACTGCTGGACCTGTTTTGTCATCAATTTATTTTGTTCATTATATTTCACATATAAGTGAGATTGCATAATAATTTGTCTTTCTCTAAATGGCTTATTTTGCTTAACATAATACTCTATAGGTCCCTCCATGCTGTCTCAAACGGTAAAAGATTCTTCCTTTTATATCCACATAGTATTCCATTATATAAATGTACTACAGCTTTTTTTATCCACTCTTCTACAGATAGGCACTTGGGCTGTTTCCAGATATTAGCTATTGTAAGTAATGCTGCCATGAACATACGCATGAATATATTCTTTCTGATTGGTGTTTTGGGATTCTCAGGATATTGCTTTGGGTAGAAAGGATATTTTAATGATATTAATTCTTCTAATCCATAAAGATGTCATATGCTTCTACTTGTTTATATTTTCCTCTATTTCATTTTTTAATGTTTCATAGTTTTCTGAGTAAAATCCCTTACCTCATTAGTTATGTTTATTCTCAGGTATCTTATCTTCATTGTTGTCACTGTTTTTAGTTTTTTCCCATCAGTGATATGATATTGGCTATAGTTTGTCATATATGCCTTTTATTATGTTGAGGTATGATTCCTCTATTCCCATTTTGCTGAGAGTTTTTATCATAAATGGGTGCTGTATTTTATTGAATGCTTTTTCTACATCTACTGATATGATTATCTGATTTGTATACTTCATTTTGTTTATATGATCCATCATGTCTATTAATTTGCAAATATTGAACCATTCTTTCATTCCTGCAGTAAATCCCACTTAATGTATTGCTGGATTTGATTTGCTAATATTTTGATGAGTATTTTAGCATCTACATTCAGCAGGTTATTGGTCTGTAATTTTCTTTCTTTGTAGTGTCTTTATCTGGTTTTGGAATTAGGATAATACAATCCTCATAAAAAAAGCTTGAAAGTGTTTCTTTCTCTTGGACTTTTTGGAGTAGTTTCAGAAGGATAGGTATTAGTTCTTTGAATATTAATAAAACTTGCCATTGAAGTTCTCTGGACCATAGCTTTTGTTTGCGGGAAGGTTTTTATTTATTTATTTATTTATTTATTTTTTATTAGTGCTTCAATTTCATTAGTTGTTTTCAGATTATTCTGGTTTTCTGATTTTTCCTGATTGAGTGTTGGCAGATTGTATATTTCTAGGAATTTTTCACTTCACCCAGGTTGTCCCCTTTGTTGGCATATATATATATTCAAAATATTTTCTTACAATCCTTTGTATTTCTGTGGTGTTGTTACTTCACCTCTTTCATTTTTTATTTTATTTACTTTGCTTCCTGATAAGTCTGGCTAAAGTTCATCAATCTTATTTATCTTTTCAAAGAACCAGCTCTTGATGTTAGTGAACTTATTTATTTATTTATTTTTATTTATTATTATTTTTTAGATTTCTTTTTTTAATTAAATCTTTATTATTCAGATTATTACATTTGTTTCTCTTTTGTCCCCTCCATAACTCCCCTCCACGCAGCTCCCACCCTTCCTTCTACCCTTACCTCCCTCCCATTGACCTCACCCATAGGTGTATGATTTTTGCCCAGTCTCTCCCTGTACACCCCTCACCCTTTTCCCCCTGAGAATTATCAGTCCACCCCCCTTTTGTGCTCCTGATTCTATTATATTCACCAGTTTATTCTGTTGATCAAATTTTTAATTCACTTAATTTTTAGATTCACTTGTTGATAGATATGTATTTGTTCACAATTTTTTATCTTTTACCTTTTTCTTCTTCCTCTTCTAAAAGAGTACCTTTCAGCATTTCATATAATACTGGTTTGGAGTTGATGAACTCCTTTAGCTTATTCTTATCTGTGAAGCTCTTTATCTGCCCTTCAATTCTGAATGATAGCTTTGCTGGATAGAGTATTCTTGGTTGTAGGTTCTTGCTATTCATCATGTTGAATATTTCTTGCCACTCCTGTCTGACCTGCATAGTTTCTGTTGAGAAATCAGCTGACAGTCATATGGGTGCTCCCTTGTAGGTAATGAACAGTTTTTCTCTTGCTGCTTTCAGTATTCTCTCTTTGTCTTTTGCTCTTGGTATTTTAATTATGATGTGTCTTGGTGTAATCCTCTTTGGATTCCTTTTATATGGGGTTCTGTGTGCTTCCTGGACTTGTAAGTCTATTTCTTTTATCAAATTGGGAAGTTTTCAGTCATTATTTCTTTCAATAGGTTTTCTGTATCTTGCTCTCTCTCTTCTTCTGGGACCCCCACAATTCTGATGTTGGTACACTTGAAGCTGTCCCAGAGGCTCCTTACAGTATCTTCACATTTTTAGATTCTTTTCTCTTCTTGCTTTTTCAGTTGAGTGTTTTCTGCTTCTTTATATTTCAAATTTTTGACTTGAGTCTTGCCTTTCTTTAGTCTGCTGTTAGGTCTCTGTATAATATTTTTTATTTCAGTCAGTGTATGTTTAATTTCCAGTTGGTCCTTTACCATCTCTAGTTGGTCCTTTTCCATCTTTAGTTTGATCTTTTCCATCTCTAGTTGGTTCTTTTTCATCTCCTCTTGGGACTCGCTAACTTTTTCCAACTTTTCTAGGATATTCTTGAAAAGCCTTATAAATGTGGTTTTGAACTCTATATCCAGTCATTGGTTTTCCTCCATTTCTTTTGTTTGTGATCTCTTCCCTTGTCTCTGCATTTTCACTATGCTGGGAGAACTTCTGTGTTGGATTCAGTCTTATGATACAAGACTTGCAAAACTGCAAAAGCTTCTCTGTTGTGCTTGGGATGGGTGGAGTCTCAGGGCTTAAGGGACCACCTTGCCTTCCAGTCGGCCCCGCCCTCCACGGCCCCCGAGTCTCACGTGACTGGGTAATCGCTGGAGAGGTCCCTGTGTGTGTGCATGTGCTTGCTCATAGTGCCTCTAGACTGCTGCCTCTCCAGCTTCCCTGCACTCCGGGACCATTATGAGTCTGGGTCCCAGGGCTTCGCCCGAAACTGAAGTTTAGTGGAGTTAGAAGTGGAACAGTTGGGAGGATCTGTCTCTTGCCCACCCGTGAAAGCCAGTAGCACAATCAGCAGTCAGTCCTCTGTGTGCAGTGCTGTGCACGCCACCAGACTTCTGATCTTTTGCAACTTCCCTAAATTTCCGTGCACTTCTCCCTTTTCACAGTCCAAACTCCCCCTGTATGGGTTTCGGCTGAACCTGTGGTTTAGTGTCGTAGGATAAGGGGTTCAATGCTTTTGAGAGTCTCTGTCTCCCTCCCATGAGAGAAAGCCAGCCAGGTACTCTGGCACTCACTCTCTCCACGCATATGTCTCCGTACCTCAGCTTCTTGCAGCTCCTCTGGATCTCTGTGAGCCCCTCTCTTTCCTTCTAGCTGTAGAATTTCCACTCAGCCAGCTGTCCTGTGGTTCTGGATGATGTCCATTCTGTCTTTTAGTTATAGTTTTGAAATGGTTGTGCGAGGCATCAGTGTAGGTGTTTACCTATGTCGCCATCTTGGATTCCCCTCTATTATTTTTTTTACTTTCTATGTCATTTATTTACACTCTGATCTTTATTATTTCCTTCCTTTTACTTTCTCTGGACTTTTCTTGTGTTCTCTTTCTAATTCTTTAAGTTGTAGGTTTAGTTGTAGATTTGAGTTTTACCTATTTCTTGAGGTAGGCCTGTAATGCTATGAACTTCCTTCTCAGCACTGCTTTTACTGTGCCCCATAAATTTTGGGTTGTTGTGTGTTTATTTTTGTTTGTTTCCAGGAAGTTTCAGATTTATGCCTTAATCTCATTGGTAATCCATTCATTGTTAATAACAAGCTATTTCATCTCCATGTGTTTGTTTGTTTTTGAAGTATTTTTTTATTATGGCTGATTTCTAATTCATGCCATTGTGATCTAAGAAGATGCTTGATGCAATTTAAGTCTTCTTGAATTTTTTAAAACTTATTTTGTGCCTTAACATGTGGTCTATCTTTTAGAATAATTTATGTGCACTTGAGAAGAATGTGTATTTTGCCCCTTTGGAATGAACTGTTCTATAATTATCAATTAGATCTACCTGATCTAGTGTGTCCCTGAAGGCTATGGTTTCCCTGTTGACTTTTTGTCTAGAAGATATAGCCAGTGTTGTCAGTGGGGTGTTAATATCTCCTACTGTGACTGTACTGTAACACATTTCTCCCATACAGTCTCCCAATATATATATTTATAAATATATATATTTAGGTGCTCCTTTATTGGGTGTGTGTATGTTTATCAGTATTATGTAGGGTCCTTCCTGGACTCTTACTATGGCCTTTGTTTTGAAGTCTGTTTTGTCAGATATGAGTATTGCTAACCCAGCTTTTTAAAAATTTCCTTTTGCATGGAATATTTTTTCCCCATCCCTTCACTTTCAGTCTGAATGAATCTTTTGTTCTGAGGTGGGTCTCTTGTATACAGCATATATATGGTTATGTTTTCTTATCCATTCAGCTACTCTATGTCTATTGATTGGAGCACCTAATATTGGAGTCCACTTATATTTAAGATTATTGTTAATAGGTACTTATTTAGTGTCAATTTTTTATACTTATATTTCTCTCTAACTTTATTTCTTCTTCTTAAAGCACTTCTTTTAACATTTCTCACAGTGCAAGTTAGGTGGTAATGTATTCCTTTAGCCTTTTTTGAGGGGGGGGGGGAAACTCTTTATTTTATCTTCAATTTTAACTGATAGCTTTGCTTGGTAGAGTACTCTTGAGTTCAGGTCCTTGCTTTTCATTATTTTAAATATTTCATGCCAATACCTTCTGGCTTGAAGTGTTTTTCTTGAGAAATCAGCTCACATTTGAATGGATACTCTTTTGTAGTTTTTTTGTTTTTGTTTTTGTTTTGTTTCGTTTTTTGTCTTTCTCTTGCTTCTTTTGAGATGTTTTGTCTTTAGTATTTGTCATTTTAATTATGATATGTCTTGACTGGGTCTTCTTAGGTTTATCTTGATTGGAACTCTTTGTGTTTCCTGAACTTGTGTGACTTTTTTTTCCTCACCAAGTTAGGGAAGTTTCCTGCCATTATTTCTTTAAATAGGTTCTCTATACCTTATTTTCTTCTCTTTTTCTTACCCCTGTGTTACAGATATTGTTCTGTTTCATGTTGTCCCAAATTTGCTTTAAACTATACTCCTGCTTTTTAATTCTCTTTTTTTATTTTTTTGCTGCTCTAATTGGAAGTCTTTTTCTATCTTGTCATCCAAATCACTAATTTGATCTTCTGCCTCATTCCATCTACTTTTGATTCTTTTTAGTGTGTTCTTTTTAAAATATATTTTTATTGATTTCAGAGAGGAAAATGGAGGGAGAGAGAGATAGAAACATCAATGATAAGAATCATTGATCAGCTGCCTCCTGCAAGCCACCACTGGGGATCAAGCCCACATCCTGGGTATGTGCCCTTGACTAGAATAGAACCCAGGACTCTTCAGTCTCCAGACCAATGCTCTATCCACTGAGCCAAACCAGCTAGGGAACTTTTAGTGTATTCTTGATGTCAGATATATTATTCTTCATTTCTGACTCGTCTTGTTCATGGTTTCTATTTCTTTTTTTTTATGCTGTTGTAGTCCCCACTTAGTTCCTTGTAATTCTTACTAAGTTCTTTGGGCATCCTTATAATCATTACTTTGAGCTCTATGGCTAATAAATTTCTTGTCTCTATTTAAATATTTTTCTGGAGTTTCCTTCTTTTCTTTCATTTGAGGTTTGTTTCTTTGTCCCCCCATTTTTTGCTGTCCATTTATATTTGTTTCCATATGTTATTTCAAACTGCTATGCTTCCCCCATCTTTGTGAGGTGGCCTGTAATAAGTGTTTTGTGGTGCAGCCTCTTTAATCTTCTAAACTGGGTGCTCTAAGAATGTCCTTTTGTTTATTTGGGCTCTCCTGTTGTAACTTGGGCTTGATTACAATTGTTCCATTCATGGGTTGGATCTCTTCTCAGGCTGGCTGACTGTGAGGTTTATCCCTGACTATGTTGTGTGAGCTATTGTGACAGGACAAAGCAAAACACAACACAACAAAACAAGAAACAAAACCAAAACATACAATAAGTCTCTCCAACAACAACAACAAAAGCAACCACAAAAGAAAAGAGAATTAGGAATGAGAACAAGAATAATAAAAAAAAAGAAAATCTACAAGAAGGAAAATAAAGGGAAGAAAAAGGGATATGAAAATGCAGAGGTGAAATAAAATAAGAATAAGGAGTAGGGGAAGAAAATGGCATAAAAGAAAAGAGGAAAATAAATCATAAAATGGAAAAAATGATGAGAAAGAAGAAATACAAAAAATAAGAAAGAGAAAGCAGGAGAAAGAAGAAAATATAGAGTAAGAAAATGAAAGAAAAATTAGATATATGGAAGAAAAAAGAAAAGCTAAAATAATAACAAAACAATAAAAAAAAAGATAATGCAGGGAAAAAAACAGTGAAGTGGCATTTGTCTCAGCAGAATTTAGTGCCTCCTGGGAGCTCTCTTTGGATCCTGCTCTTTTGTTGGCTGAGGCTGACTGTTTTGGCTCCCAAGTCTGGGCCTCTTGGGAGGTACTTTGGTGCTAGCCAATGTCAAAGCTGTCCACATTTGGCTCTCAGCAACCTGTTAAAAGCTTTAAGTGATCTAGAATTTGTATCTGTCCCCACAGTACTTGACTGCACATGGGAGGGTCCAAGCTGCACTCTCAGGCCTGTTTGTTAGCAGCACAAGACCCAGTTAGCAAACTTCCTCATTTCCCTGCATTCTGCCTCCACCTGCCTTCTAATGCTAGCCAGTTGTCAGTCTTAATACATGAAAAGGCTATACTATTTGAGAGGGATTTTGGTGGAATTGGAAGTCTAGACTTCTGGGTCTTCTGTTGGGAGGCGGGGGAGGAGGGAAGGGAGCCTTTCAGATTTCAGGGAAAGTGGTGGGTGTGTTTCTCCAGAGCTACTCCTATGAGAGTGTGCCAGAATATTTCACTGTCCTTAGCTTGGTAGAGATCCTTGTATACAGTTTAGTGGGATCTACTAGAAAGTGGGAGTTTCTATCAGCTCTCCTATGAAGAGTGAGTACCAGTCAGGTTCCCAGGATGGTGGGGTGGACAGCTCTACCTCAACCAATCAGTGAGGTTCCCTGAGACTGTTTAAACCCCACAGGCTTGGCCTCTGCTGCCATCTCCTCTACAGTGATTGAGATGCAGAATGTGGAAGCAGGTTTCCTGAGGGTGGGGCAAGCGGTATCCCTTAGGGTGGGGTATTTGACTTGTCCTGAGCTATGGCTTCTGGGTGGGGTCTACACATCTCAGGAAAAATGGTCGTTTCAATTTGGGGGATTATGACAGATTGCAGATCTCCTGGCTGCCACTTTTCCACATCTACCCTGAATGCTTCCCACCCCAGCCTCTCCTCAGGCATCTCCAGTCCACATTGCTCTCTATCAAAGCCTCTAGTGAATAGCTACAAAAAATATCCTGTGCTCTGGATTTAAAAAAAAAAAAAATTATTTTGGCTTTATCTTCAGTCATCTCTGGTCTTCCCAGGAGACAGAAATCCCCTACCTTTCATGACTAGATGCTCTTGGATCTGGTGCTTTGGCCTGTGGAACCAACAGACAGATTCTTCCTCATTCTTGGCCTACTGTCTGTAGAACTGGGTCAGCTCCTCTTGTAACCTCCCCTTCCTTCCAGACTCCAGGTGTTTTCTGCCCTTCCTTGTTATGTCTTCTCCTCAGCTGGACTTCAGTTGGTAATTCCAGGTGAATGTTCCCTAGTTTAGTTTTATTTCCAGTCTGGCCTTGGGAGGAAGTGCCACCATCTTCTCCTAATCACATTATGGTGATAAAAGCTACTCAATGAGGTCAATTCTTTAAATTGCAAGTTGGATCCTGCCAGCATGGCTCAGTGGTTGAGCATTGACCTGTGAACTAGGAGATCATGATTAAATTTCCATTCAGGGCACATGCCCGAGTTGTGAGCTCGATCCCCAGGGTGGGGCATGCAGGAGGCTTTTGATCAATGATTCTCTCACCATTGATGTTTCTATCTCTCTCCCCCCTCACTAACCCGAAATCAATAAAAATATATTTAAATTGCAGGCTAGTCATGAGAGCATTAAATTAAAGAAAAAAGAAAATAAAGTATCAGTGTGCACCTCAGTGAGGCAAGTGAGGATGAGCAAGGAGTGCTTCTTAGAACTTTTTTAATAGTTAAGTATATTTTTGTGCTTACACTAAGTTCCAATTTAAATTGTATGCTACTGTGGATCATGGTCAAAAGATTGTGGGAAAGTCAGAAATAGGTGGCATTGCCCCCATTTTATCCATGAGGAAACCAAATACAAGAAGTTTATTGCCTATTGTGACCTGGCTGGGATGGGCAATGCAGTGTAAAACTAGCCAGTCAACTATGAAGCCCTCTCACATAACCTCTCTGTAACATATGGACTACACTATTTCCCTAAACACCTGTGTTCATTTCTATGTTTATTCAAATGAATTCAGTTTTACAGTAATTATATACTTATATTAATGTAATTACATCACTATCTATCTATCTATCTATCTATCTATCTATCTATCTATCTATAAAAGACTAAGTATCCATCTGTCTGACTGGTAGCTATGATGCATACTGGCCACTAGGGGGCAGATGCTCAATGCAGAAGCTGCCATCACATGCACTGGCCATTTAAAAACAAATGGCGTGGTGCCCTCAAAGCAACACTCAGCTTCCCCCAAGTGGGTCACAGGCCCTGCCACCACCCCGGAGTGACACCCCACCAACACTGTCAAGACCCCATGATGCAAAATGTGGCCCACAGCCTAGCCCAGCCAGGAAATGGTCACTGTGGGCGCTGGATAATGATATCATGTAGCAGCACTCCACTTTCTCTCCCTAGCAACTACCCTCCTTGGAGTTTCTTCAGCCCAGGAATCTGACTTGCTTGTCAGGTGCAAACATTTTACACTTTAACCAAATGTTTGTGAAGCTTTTTCACGTGCCTCATCTCATTTGATCCTCACAGAAATGCAGGAGTACGTATATAGGAGACTCGGTAGAATCCTATTTTCTTTTCATTAGCAAGATGTGAATAGTGATATTAAAATATTTCTTCTAAATAATTTCCTTTCAATGTGCACAAATACATGCACTAGGACACTAGTGTGATTATATTAACAGTATTTCATGTCCAGTTTTTCAAGTTGTTATAACTTTCACATTTTTCAATGATGTTATTTCTTGAGTTAACAGAGTGATTACAATATCAATTTCCTATTATTTGGCATTAAAATAGCTTTCAGTATTTTAAATAGACTGCAAATAGCTCCTTGGTGATCAAAGCCTTCTTCCTTCTTAAAAAAAAAAGATATTTATTAATTTGAGAGAGAAAGAAGAGGGAAAGAGATTGATTAGTTGTTCCACTTATTTATGCATTCATTGGCTGCCCTGACTGAAGATAGAATCCACAACCTTGGTTTATTGGGATGACACTCTAACCAACTGAGCTATCCAGCTAGGTCCCAAAGTCTTCCTCTTTGATTAAATTTTCTTTTTAATGATATTCTTATGACAATTCCCCAAATTGGTATTAGAGATAGAAAAGTCTGTACATATTTTATTAGTTTCCTAGAGCTGCTGTGACAAAATACCATGAACTAGGTATCTTAAAATAATAGAAACTTATTTTCTCACATTTATGGAGTCCAAAAGTCAGGAATGAAGTCATGGGAAAGGTTGGATCCTCCTGGAGACTCTGAGGGAGAATGTGCTTCATATCTCTTCTCCCAACTTCTGGTTGTTGTTGGTAATCCTTCATGTTCCTTGGCTTGTAGACACATCACCCCATTCTCTGCCTCTATCTTCACATGGTGTTCCCTCTATATATCTGTGTTCTGTATCCAAATTTCCCTCTTTTTATGACCAGTCATTGGATTCAGGGTTCATTCTACTCCAGTAGGACCTCATCTTGCAAACACCCTATTTCCAAATAAGGCTACATTCACTGTTTCTGGGTAGACATGATTTTGTGTGTGTGTGTGTGCGCGCGCATGTTACAGATTGTGTACTTTTTTTCTTGTTGGTGAAAACCTCTTTTCTTTTTTTCTCTAGGTTGTGCTGTATTACAGGTCAGCCCAATTGTTAAAACACCTACTTACTGTGATGTGGTGAAAGAGGCCTGCAAATGTGACTTTGAGAAATTTGTTATTGTAGGTAAGATTTAGATACTCCTCGGATATGACTAGATCCCTCCTTCCTCCTCCCTTTCTATCTCCCCCTCTCCCTTCCTCTCTGAAATCAATTAAAAAATATTTTAAAAATGTTATTATTTTTTTTTAAAAAGAGAGAGAGAGAGAGAAAAGAAACATCAATGATGAGAGAGAATCATTGGCTGACTGCCTCCTGCACATCCCCTACTGGGGATTGAACCCACAACCCAGGCATGTGCTCTGACTAGGAATCGAACCATGGCCTCCTGGTTAATAGGTGGACAGTCAATCACTGAGCCACACTGGCCAGGCCAGGTGAGTATATTTTGAAATTTCATCTTTGGTTATTAGCTGTAGCCTCATAATAGAAACTCAAAAGACACTGAAGATGCTGAATAAGTGATTCTTCCTGAAATATAGGGAGCTATTTTTGTGTGCTTATAAAATTGTGATTAAGTGAAACAGACTGAAAGGCCTCTCTACTCCTTCTATTTTCCCACAGAACTTGGAGAGTTTAGCAATACCACAGAAACTTGTGGATGTTCCTGTAGCTCCTCTAAGAGGTATGTCCCTTTCATGTCCTCCTTCACATAAGCCCCTGGGCCATCACCTCTGAGACACTGAACTCTAGGCCTCTGTGAACATCATCTCAGGCCAAGTTTAATCAGTTGAAATGCAACAATCACCACTCAAGTTTCTACAACATTTTTATAGTGTTTAAAAGACTTTTGTAATACATTTGTATACATTCTTATGTAATCTTCATGCATAGGCTTTTTTAAAACCCCATTTTAAAGATGTAGAAACTAAGATTCAGACAGGGTATGCCTTGGGGCACAATATTGTTAAATAACAGAGGTAGGATTTGGACTTAAGTATTCTAACTATAAATCCAGTGCTCTTTTCACTATACCTCTCAGTCTTGGTACCCTCAATAAATAAAGCTGCTCTGTTGAACATGGAAGAATTATGTTGAGTAAGATAACTGTTGGTACCATGGTTGATGCGTGGTCTCTTATATGATGCCTCCTCAGAGTTTTTGGAAAGAAAAGGATAGTTGAAAATCTGAAGAAGAATCTTATACTCCTCATGAATATAATTGTTAATATATATATATATATATATTGCATCTCTTACATTTCAGTGTTATTTATGAGCCAAACTTCAATTTGGCTGAGCTAATAGCCAAAGAATTGTACCAAGTATTCCGTAAGTGCTGGATGTTGTCAGAAGCTAATTATCAGATGGCAGTTTCACTGAATGCATCTAGTTCCACAGTAAGTATCAAAAAAAGTTGACTTTGAATGTAAGTTTTCTAAATTCACATTTTGTCTGCTATTCACTTCAGACATGTATGTGTTTCCTTTGTAGTCATTGGGTGTTAGGGGAAGAATTGAAAGGAAGGATGAATCTGAAATGTATTGTGTATTTATTATGCACCAGAAATTCACATTTTAATTCTCATGTGTCCTATCGGATAGATGCTATTATCATTTTTATATTAAGACATCTAGCAGGGCTGGTCAGTGTAGGTGAAATTTAGATACTTGGCTATGACTAGATCCTTCCCTCCTGCCCCCTTTCTATATCTCCCTCTTCCTTCCTCTCTAAAATCAATTAAAATATATTTATTTTTAAATCTTATTGAAGGTAAGATTTAGATACTCCTCATGTATCAACAGGAGTTATGGCTCATGCTGCCTAATTTGAAAGTCCAGACTGGTTCTGAAGCACCAGGTATCTGACTGGTGGGGTCAGACCAAATCTGGGTTCAGCAACCTCAGTACTTGAGTTCTGGCTAGGAAAGAATTCAGAGCCAAGACCCAAACATTGTTGGGGTAAATTACAGAAGTAAGAAAAAGTTATTTCTAGAAGAAATGGGCTTAGGAAACAAGTTATAGAGGTAAAGGAAGGGCCCTTGGAGCTTGGGAGCGAGGAAGTTAACAGTAATGTGTCTGGGGCAGAGAGGAGGGAAAAGGGAAATGAAAAGGCACAGAGAAAGCATGCTCTCCTTCTCTCTCCCTGGAGGGAGAGAAAGTGTTCTCTCTGGAATCCCTGGAGTCCCTGGAGCTGAGAGGGTCCTCTGTCCTAAGGGTTTTAAGGGTGAAGATTTTAGGGGTGTCCCAGGGGAAGATCTCAATAGAATATTCAGCAGTTTTCCAGGTGTGTCCTTTCAGGGTCTAGGTTTCCACTGATTAATTGGCAAGGACCAGGACAGGGGTCATTATTCAGTGCAGCAGGTCATGAGGACTGTTGTGACTGGTTTTGTTGCTTATCTGAGCCTGAGCTGTAATACAACTTTAGGCATGGATGTTATCTCTCAGGAGGGAAGGTCCAAATCTCATGACCAGATGTATGCTAGGGGAGGAAAGGTCACCCTGGGGACAAGGTCCCACCCTACAATTGTCCTTTGTTAGGCACCTGGGGCTTCCTACCCAGTGACCTTCTGTACCTGGCCCATCGTCTTTGCTCTGCTCACTGCCCAACACAATTCCCTGTAGAACACTCTGCCCTTTGGCAGCATGCAGCTCATGGGGGACTGAGAACTTTGTGGCAAAGGCTAAAATAGAAGTAGCCCTCCTATACTCAATAAATTTAATAAAAGTAAATAAACAAATAAATGAGGGCAGTGGTTGGCAAACTCATTAGTCAACAGAACCAAATATCAACAGTACAATGACTGAAATTTCTTTTGAGAGACAAATTTTTTAAACTTAAACTTCTTTTAATGACACTTCTTCAAAATAGACTCCCCAAGGCTATGGTATTTTGTGAAAGAGCCACACTCAAGGAGCCAAAGAGCCACATGTGACTTTCGAGCCGCAGTTTGCCGACCACGGGACTAGGGGTAGGCAAAAATCTCTGAAATTCAAAGAAGGCAAAGGCCAGCTAGAGCAAAAATGACATTGAGTTGTGTGAGGTGTTTACTGAGCAGAGTGATTTGGTGTGGGTGGATAGTATGTGTTTGCCTGTCTGGGTGTGTGATTGTAGATTGGGGGAGGACAGTGGTGATCCTGGGAAATAGAGCTGGAATACTAGTGGTCCAACTATGGAGGACCTAGAATGCTGATTTGAGTTGTTTAGATTTTAAATGATAATAGGAAATTTAATGGTTCAGAGGGGAGCTAAGCAGAGGGATGGTCTTGAAGGATGTTTCTGGGGAAATCTGATAACCACAGGAGGTTCTAATTGGCAGCATCTATCAGCCTATTTATTAAAATGCTATCTAAAAAAGCATTGCAGGTTACAGTGACCTACTTACAGTTATTTGAAGTCTGCAAACAAATGAAATACTAAAATAACTAAGAAACAAAGAAAATTAACCTCAGCTGGGTGGTGTTTTAAAAATTTTTTTCTCCAGATGGCTTCAGATACATGAAGGGCTCTGCCATGTCCTTTAGTTCAGTTGAAAGCAGTTTTAATTTATCATGGTAAATTTTAATGTTAGAAACACATTTGAGTGCTCTTTTAATTTTAGTTTCTGAAATAGGCTTAAGTTCCTAAATTTTCTCTTGTTATGCAGGTTGTAAATGAAGAGCATGTCCGAAAAGACTTGGAATCCAGTGTGGATTTAGGAGAGGAAATTAAATTTAACTCAAGGATCAGAGGGACAGAAGACTGGGCATCCCCTAGATTTCAAGTCATAGTTAATGTTCATCCACCACAGAAGTAAGTTGGGGTTGCTGTTTGGGCTTCCAGTCCAGTTAAAACAAGTTAGTTGTTATCCATGTTGGGGTGCTTGAGTTCTCCAATAGAAATTGAGAAGAAACCCCTGAGAAATTATCAGACATGTCAATATAAAAAACAATCAAACCTACAGAAAATTTGGAGTTTATTTGAACCAAACTGTCGACAATTGCCAGAATGCAAATATCAATGGATTGAGATAATACTTCAGAGAATGGCAGGTTTGCACCTTATTTTTGAAAAAATGAGAGACAGAGGCCAGAAAACCAGGACTACAGGCTTTATTAGAGGAGAAGGACCCTGTTGGGCTATCTCACAAGAGGAGAAGCAACACATGCAGAGGTGAACGCACCTTTTGAAGGGAGGAATGGGAAGGGATGGGGCTTAGGGTACTCGGCACATGCTGATTGGTGGTTTCATATAAGGCACATGATTAGGCACTTAGGTACTTGGGAATCAAAAGCTTAGGGTATTTGGCAGGTGCTGATTGATGATTCAATGTATAGTCCATATAAGGTGCCTGGTTAGGTACTCAGGAGTGTCCAAGACACAGGGTAGGTTACATCATATTCCGTCCACCAGTTGAGGGAAGGGAGGATCTATCAATTTTATACATTACAATCAAAAGAGAAGATTCAAGTGGGTTATATGAAATCCATTGGTGATAGATTAGGGAGGTGGGAGAAAGCAAAGCAGGGGAAATGGATGGTACTGAATAAAAAGTAAAGTGATACTCATACAGCTTTTACACAGATAGGTAAAGGATAATTAACAGTTAACAATTAATATGATAACAATAACAATGAGGAGATTTATGGTCTGTTCTCTGGTGTATTGGTTGCGCCTGAGGGGTCTGGAAGAACAGGGGGTGTTACCCTGACATTCCAAAGGTCTGTTATCAAAAGATAATAGACAACCTTAATTAAGGTAAAGATGGACTTTTTCAGGAAAGAGTCTAGCTTAGGACATAACTACATGCCATAAATTGCTTTTAGTTATAAAGTTTTAATTTCAGACCATCCTTTAGGTTTACTAAAGTCTATGAGTTTGCAAGACCACCATGCAGACCTTCCCGGGGCTTGTCAAGTTAGCATGTGGCCCCTTTTCATGCACAAGCAGATTTTATTAAGCTTATGCTGGAGCACAAGGGAGGCAGGACAGAGTAAAGGAAGGTAATCTGAACTGGCTCTGAGGGTTGGCTCTACTTGGCTCCTTTTATGAGCTGGGGACAAAACAGACTTGTACAAAAAGGCAGTTCTTCTTGAAAACGGTGGGCTTCTTGAAAAAAGCAGGCTTGCAGAATTTCTATTTCAGGGTGGGGTGATTTCACTTTCCAGCTATGTTGCCTGGTAACTATGTTCCCACCTGTTCTGTGAGAGTAAAATGGCAGACTGCTCATTACTACCACCATAGGAAGGTCAGATAGCAGTCAAATCTTGATCAAATGAGTGTGGTCAGTAGTTACAACACCTGTAAGAAAACAGGCAGTTATAAGGAAATAAAATCAGCTACTTCTGCATTTTTAAATAGGGAGTGGAGGGGTGGTGACATTCTTGCAGTCAACTCATTTGATATTCCTCTGGCCACTTGTCTTCCTAACTATCTGGTATTTTTTCCATTCCTGGGCCTAAGTCTCTAAACTGTTGTACTTCCCACCTGACTCTGGAAGTAAGAAAAGGAAAAAAATAATACATTTAAGGACAAAGAAAAATTTTTTTTAGGAAAAGGTAGGTTGGGCATATTTTTCTGAGTTAGCTTTCTTTGCACCCAGCTTTTGAGGCACTCTGTAAGTTTTGACAAGTTGACATTGTAACTATGTGTTCTTAATTATGAACATTATATAGCAACTGAAATAGGCTTAAAGGGACTATTTTAAGTTGCTAATATTAAACCTGAAAAAAATCATATACAATAATTTTAAAAGATTGGATCCTTCTATTTTTTACTGAAATCCATGTGTGTGTGTGTGTACACACACACACACACACACACACACACACATATATATATATAATATGCAAATTAGGCAGGGATGCCATAACAGTCACGGCCAGCTCAGGAGGAGGGGCCAGGTACAGGCCCGGAGCTTGAGAGAACAACAGACAGGTTGGACCATGCCAGAGAGAACAACATGCAGAGGGGGCTGGAGCAGAGACACAAACCAGTAGAAGGGCCCAGCCCTCAGCAGCCTCATGGCTGGGGTGCACCAGCAGTCCTGCCTCTGTGCAGGAGCTGCAGAGGAAACATCTTTTCTGACTGCTCATTGGCTAAGCTTGTGATATGCCATTCGCTTGGGTAATAAGAATCCAGGAAGGTGATCTAGGGTTTTTCCACCTCACTCCAGGAAGAAAAAAAGAAGATCCCCTGCTGGAGGGGCTAAGAACTGTCATATCCTGCTCTAACCAGTTTTGCTTAGTGGATAGAGCCTCAGCTGCAGGCTGCAGGGTTCGGGTTTGATTCTGAGCAAGGGCATGTACCTAGATTGCAGGCTCCTCCCTGGCCAGGGCCCAGGTCAGGGCTCATGCAGGAGGCAACCAATTGAAGTGTGCCTCTCACATTGATGTTTCTCTCTGCCTATCCCTCTCTCTTCCACAGTCTCTAAAAATCAATGGGAAAATATCCTCAGTTGAGGATAGAAAAAAAAAAAAAGAAATGTCATATCCTATGAAAGAAACATCTTGAAAATGTCAGAAGAAAGTTATCATTTTTTTTTTTTTGTGGTGAAGGGATTGGAGTCTGTGTTAATGAAAACACCTTGGCGGCTATGACAGCCAGCAGTGGCAGCAGCAGAGGGGTGATGGTTGTGGCACCTTCCCCTGATCAGGCCGGTTACCTCCCGCAGAGTGAGGCCAGACTGCAGCTTAGGGGAGTGGGCCTAAGCCATCAGTAGGACATCCCCTGAGGATTCCAGGACTGTGAGAGGGGGCAGGCTGGGCTGAGGAACCCCCCCCCCCCCAACTACATGAATTTTGTGCACTGGTTCTCTAGTATGAAATAAAAATCAACGATTTTTTTTTAAAGAAATTTAATTTCGAGGAGAGCTTCTGTAGTAAGAAAAGGCACATGGGTAGGGTTCTGCATTGCATTATCCTTATTTATCCAAATTCCTTTGGATCCATTTATGGACTTCCCAAGTACATTACCTCTTGGTGTCTGCTCTACCTAAATTTTATTCCAGCATTGCCTGTCTCTAGTTCTCTCTGGAGAGAGGATCCTGTGCATGTGCAGTGTGAAGTCTCTAAAGATCTTGGTGGAAGTGTTGTGATACTAACTTCTGCTTTAGTGACCCAGAGATTTCAACTAGAAAACTCTATTGAGTAATTCTATTTCTTCACAAATAGAAAATGACAAAATTAAGGTCCCAAGCCAAGAAAAGTATCATGATATTAGTTTATTTTCCAATAAGTGATAACTGCTCCATTGGCTTTTCTGACATGTAACTGTTATTGTTTTCTATACCTAGGAGGGATCTCATAGTAGCAGCCCAGAATTTTTTCTGTGCTGGCTGTGGAACTCCAATAGAACCTAGTAAGTATAGAAATTGATTGACTGCTTATTATGTGATGACAGAGCAGAGAATAACAAAATTGGGCACTTCATTGATTGTGTGAGAGAAGCTAGTAGGAGAACTTTATAACATTTACCTCTTTCTCATAAAGGGACCATTGTGGCATACAGGGTTATGCGACTAGCTTTTCAGACTCCTAGTTCCCTTCCCATCTGGGACTCAGCTCCAGCGACAAGGCCTCTCTGCTGGTCCTTGAAGGTGGCAGGCTCACTCCTGATTTGAAATGGCAGACATCCCCAAAGCTGGTTTCCTTACTTCCTTCACATCTTAACTCAAAAGCCATGAAGTTTTCCTTGGCTGCTCTATTGAAAATATTCACCTTGCCACAAACATATATGTGTATGCATTATATTACTCTTCCTTCCTATTTTAGCACAAATCTGCCTAAAATACCTTTTTAGATTTTACTGATTTTTCTTATTATTGACTTTATTCCTCACTAAATTCTAGGCCCATTAAGTTAAACATGTTGTCTCTTTTATTCATTGCTTTAGCCCATGCTCCTACAAGGTTCCTGGCACACAGCTCAAAAGATAAATTTGTTGAATGATTGGACACCTTACCAAGGGTTTGAGGGGATCATCCCTGGGCCAGCTCAGGCCTAGAAAATCAGGATATGCTCAGTCAGAAATGCAGGTTGCCCACTTGAGACTAGGGATCACTTTTTCTGCTGTGAGTGTTCATAGGTCTGAGCCCCAGAAAGACTGGGAAGAGAACCTTTATGGGAAAGGGTTCCCTTGACTTTTGATAGGCAGTCTTGAAAGGAAAGAGACTTTGAGGACCTCTCCCTCAAGAAATAAAAATAGAAAGCAGAAATCTATCTGTACATTCTTCTATAATATTTTTAATTAAATATTTATTATTCAGATTATTACATTTATTTCTCTTTTTCCCCTTCCATAGTTCCCCTCTACCCAGTTCCCACCCTTCCCTATACCCTTACTTCCCTCCTGTTGACCTCATCCATAGGTGTATGATTTTTGTCCAGTCTCTCCTTGTACATCCCTCACCCCTTTCCCCCTGAGAATTATCTGTCCACTCCCTTTCTGTGCTGATTCTATTATATTCACCAGTTTATTCTGTTGATCAAATTTTTAATTCACTTAATTTTTAGATTCACTTGTTGATAGATATGTATTTGTTGTTCATAATTTTTTATCTTTCAACTTTTTCTTCTACCTCTTCTAACAGAATACCTTTCAGCATTTCATATAATACTGGTTTGGAGTTGATGAACTCCTTTAGCTTTTTCTTATCTGTGAAGCTCTTCATCTGCCCTTCAATTCTGAATGATAGCTTTGCTGGATAGAGTATTCTTGGTTGTAGGTTCGTGCTATTCATCACGTTGAATATTTCTTGCCACTCCCGTCTGACCTGCATCGTTTCTCTTGAGAAATCAGCTGACAGTTTTATAGGTGCTCCCTTGTAGTTAATGAATTGTTTTTCTCTTGCTGCTTTTAATATTCTCTCTTTGTCTTTTGCTCTTGGTATTTTAATTATGATGTGTCTTGGTGTAGTGCTCTTTGGATTCCTTTTATATGGTGTTCTGTGTGCTTCCTAGACTTGTAAGTCTATTTCTTTTACCAAATGTGTGAAGTTTTCAGTCATTATTTTTTCAAATAGGTTCTCAGTATCTTGCTCTCTCTCTTCTTCTGGCACCCCCATAATTCTGATGTTGGTACGCTTGAAGCTGTTCCAGAGGCTCCTTACATTATCTTCACATTTTTGGATTCTTTTCTCTTCCTACTTTTCCAGTTGAGTGTTTTCTGATTCTTTATTTTTCAAATTTTTGACTTGATTCTTGCCTTTCTCTAGTCTGCTGTTAGGTTTCTGTATAATATTTTTTATTTCAGTCATTGTATGTTTAATTTCTAGTTGGTCCTTTTTCATCTCTAGTTGGATCTTTTCCATCTCTAGTTGGTCCTTTTTCATCTACTCTTGGGTCTTGCTAACTTTATCCAACTTTTCTAGGATATTCTTGAAAAACCTTATAAGTGTGGTTTTGAACTCTATATCCAGTCGTTTGTTTTCCTCCATTTCTTTTGTTTGTGATCTCTTCCTTTGTCTCGGCATTTTCACTATGCCGGGAGAACTTCTGTGTTGGATTCAGCCTTATGATATAAGACTTGCAAAACTACAAAAGCCTCTCTGTTGAGCTTGGGATGGGTGGAGTCTCAGGGCTTAAGGGACCACCTTACCTTCCAGGCTTTCCAGTCGGCCCCGCACCTTCATGGCCCCTGAGTCTCACATGACTGGGTAATCCCTGGAGCAGTTCCTGTGTGCGTGTGCATTCTCACAGTGCCTCTAGACATCTGCCTTTCTGGCTCCCCTGTGCTATGGGACCATATGAATCTGGGTCCCCAGGGTTTCACCCAAAACTGGGGTTTAGTGGAGTTAGAAGTGGCACAGTTGGGAGGCCCTGTCTCCCGCCCTCTTGTGAAAGCCAGCAGTACAATCAGCAGTCGGTCCTTTGCGCACAGTGCTGTGCACACCACCAGACTTCTGATCTTTTGTGACTTCCCTAAATTTCCGTGCACTTCTCCCTTTTCACAGTCCAAACTACCCCCATATAAGTTTTGGCTGGACCTGGGGTTTAGTATGGTAGGATAAGGGATTCAATGCCATTGGGAGTCTCCATCTCCCTCCCACCAGAGAAAGCCAGCCAGGTACTCTGGCACTCACTCTCTCTACGTGTGCGTCTCCATACCTCAGCTTTTTGCAGCTCCTCTCGGTCTCTGTGAGCCCCTCTCTTTCCTCCTAGTTTTAGAATTTCCACTGAGCCAGCTTTCCTGTGGTTCTGGATGATGTCTATTCTGTCTTTTAGTTGTAGTTTTGAAATTGTTTTGCGAGGCAGCAGTGTAGGTGTTTACCTATGCCGCCATCTTGGATTCTCTCTCTTCTACAATGTTGAATGACCATTCCAATCATGCATCACAGTTGTAACTAATTTTATTTAAAGAACTCATATTCCCAATCTATTAGGAAATGTGTATATTTGATTAACCACTGTATTCTGGTACCTCAGTAAATATTGAATGCATGAGTCAGAACCTATGAACACATGACTATGATTCCACCAACTTTTCAAGTATTTCCCTAAATTTATTAAAATATGAAGTTGCTTGCCCACACTGTTGATATAATAGTGGTCCTTCCCTTATAGTCATCAGTCAAGTAAATAACAAGAACAATGCATACAACAGAAGAGAAAGTCAAGAATGCAATGGGATTTGCAGCAAGGGAAATTCATCTGAGCTTGGAGGTGGGTAGAGTGAGAATTTTTGTAAGGAACTGATTATCCCCAGAAGAATGTGTTGGGGGAGGGATGTGGAGAATCACCATGTGCAAAAGGCTTGAGGCTATTGCAAAGGAATTCTGTCTTACTAGATACTATGAATAAAAGGAGAAAACATGCTACAGAGATAGGCAGTGCACAAACCCGAGAGGCATTATCAACCTAACTATGCAAATAATTTTGGACTTTTCCTGTGAAATTCCCATAGTTCTTATGCTACCAGAGAGCCCCATGAGTTGCGGGGGTAGGCTCTCCCTTCCTTAGCTCTTCAGAAATAATTCAAATGAGTGACAAACAGCAGTGTTGAAGCAAAGTAAGTAAATTTATTTAAGAAGAAATGTAAGTGAATTTTCTAAGGAAGCAAAGCAAGTGAATTTATTAAGAATACAGTTGGCATAAAGATAAGTGGGCAACTCAGCTAGTCTGAACCCTCTGCCTAGTGGGGATTCAAGAGATTTTATACTCTCCGCCCTATAGGTTTCAAAGCTCCACTGCCAAATATTTTGGGAAGCAGACTAAGTTTCAAAGTCTCCTTCTATATTGGTGTGGTTATCTCAGAATGTTTACACATACATCTGGTCATTTTGTTTAGCAAGACCTAAAACAGCTGACTTCTTTGTTTAGTGGGTGAGATAAACTCCCCTTTTTCTTCTCTTCCCCCCTCCTGCTCTAGCAACCATCTTTCCTGCCTAATATCCCCCAAATGATACCATCCCAAAGTTTTTGGGATTTTTGTTGTTTGTCCCTCAGACTTTATCTGTCCTTGTATTTATCTGGCACAAATGACATTATTTTGGACTTTGTTCTCTATTTTCCCAAGCCAGGGTAATTTAAGCAATATATTCTCTGGTTAGGGCAGAGCTGTCTAAACCATTTGCTCTCAAGTGTCCTTGGTTGGGGAAGATACGGTTATGTGACTCACAATATGGCTGCAAGCTGCCCAAACTGTTTGGCCTTTTTAAATTTTCTTGTCTCAGTTTTCCCATTCCACTTGCCCAGAAATTTTTCCTAGTTTCTTACTATCCTGCCATACTTAAGCAATTTTTTTTAAAAAATTATATTTTGAGATAATTTTAGACTTACAGAATAGTTATAAAAATAGTACAGATATCCCATATACCCTTCACCTAGCTTCCCCTAATACTAACATAATTATAGTATAATTATTAAATGTGAGAAATAAGTAGTTATAATACCATTAAATAACTACAGAGACTTTGTTCAGATTTAAATAATGTTCTTTATTTGTTCTAGGGTCCAATCAAGAATAATACATTTGAACTTAGTTGTCATGTCTCCCTAGTCTCCTCTAATCTCATACTTATAGAGACACTTAAAAATTGAGCAGCAGACAACATGACATTTTACCCTTTAATACTTACATCCTATCTAATAGAGGGAATATTCTAATTGACCATCATACCCTCACAAAGATGGCAGCGCCTACAGCCAATAAGGAGGGAATATGCTAATTGATTGCCACACCCTCAAAGATGGCAGCACCAAGTCCCATCAGCCCTGTTGGGTAGCAGGCTCACGACATGACCAGGCCTGCCCCCATGTGGGCCCAACTGCTTCGTGCTCCTGCCTCCAGAGTCCCCCAGTCCTCTCAACACCCCCAGCCACCCAGGGCCAGCCCAAGGTGCAAGTAAGCCTCGAATGGTAGCTGCCCTGCCACCCAGGGCTGGCACAAGGCACAGGCAAGCCTTGGATGGTGGCTGCCCAGGGCCTCCTGAGGTTCAGGTAACCAGGACTGGCCACAGTTTGTGCTGCTGGCAGTGGCAGCAGCAGAGGTATGATGGGAGCATCCCCTGATTGCCAGGTCCCCTCCCACCTCTGAGGGCTCCTGGACTGTGAGAGGGGACAGGCCAGACTGAGGGACCCTTCCCCCTCTCCTCCAAGCAGCAGAGGCAGTACAGCCCTATGGGCCTCTAGTATTTTAATACTAAGAATTATGGGTAGTTATCACAAAAAAACAGTGATAGAGAGAGTGTCTGAACCATGGGGGCATGTTGGGGGCTTTGTGATCTACTTTCTTTGCCTGAAAATGGGCAGCCAGGCCCAGCTGTGGGAAGCGACTATGTAGGGGGCAACTCTGTAAGGAGGGTGTCTGCTGACTCAGCTTAGGCATGCAACTCAGATCTCATTCACAATATGCTCCCACAGTTCAGACATTCTCTGTCACTGTTTGTGTGCACAACCACACAATGCCGCCACTCTTGTGGCTATTCCATCAGCCAGTTACTTGTTGGGTTAGCTTTCTGTTGGTCCGACCAGCTGAAGAAAATGCCCATGACTGTTGGCATCAGTTCCCAGCTGTGCTGTAGCCAGATTAGACTCCCAGGTCTCTCCTCCTTTTGCCCTTGGATTGTTTCCAGGAGTGTATTGAGTGTATTGTCTGTAGGACAAGAGCTGTCGCAGTAGAAACACAGTTTCTCTCTGTGACTGAACCCCAGGAGGGATGTTTGGGCTAGACCATTGGAGGTCAAGGACTGCCATTAAACTGAAGAAAAAACAAACCTCACCCTCAAGCAGCAGAGGCAGTATATCCTCAAGGAAGCCACAGAGGCTCAAAACTGAGCACACAGAGGAAAAACATCTTAAAATTCAACGCCATCTACTGGAACAGAGTAGAAAGACCTCCTGATAGGAAATGGGATAAATGGGAAAACTGAAGGAACACCATGAACTACAATAACAAAGATGACCAGAATGAAAATGAAAAATCCTCAGAAAACAGGCTGGAACACACAGAATTATGCGAGTTGAAAGACAGAGATTTCAAGATTGCAGTTCTGAAAATACTCAATGAAATACGAAAAAATACTGACAGGAATTCAGCTTACTCAGAAAACAAATTAATAAACAAAATGAGTATTTCTCCAAAGAAATTGAATTGTTAAAAAAGAATATACCAGAAATCCTGGAAATGAAGCATGCAAAGAAATTAAGGGTGAACTGATGAGCATAGAAAACAGAACCAAACAGAGAAAAGAACTAGTGATATTGAAGATAGGAATCAAGAAATGATGCGGAGGAAAGAAGAGAATAAAGAAATACAAACTAGCCCTATGAGAAATCTCTCTGATTCCATAGAGAATCATAGGCATAGTGGAGGAGGGAGAGATAAAGAGTATGGAATGGAAAGTTTATTAAAACAAATACAGATGAGAACCTCCCAAATCTATGGAAGAAAACTAGATCCTCAAATCCAAGAAGCAAACAGAACACCTAATTACCTCAATACACAGAGGCCCTCTCCAAGGCACTTGGTAATGAAGCTGTCAAAAATTAGTGACAAAGAAAAAATTCTCAAAGCATTCAGGAAAAAGAAGGAAGAGACCTACAAAGGAAAACCCATCAGAATTTCACCCAACTTCTCAGCAGAAATTCTACAAGCAAGAAGAGAGTGTAACCAAATATTCAAACACCTGAAATAGAAATTACCAGCCATGCATATTATATTCAGCAAAATTATCCTTTAAATAGAAAAGAGAAATAAGAACATTCTAAGACATACAGAAACTGAAAGATTTTATCACTAGAAAACCTCCATTGCAGGAAATACTCAAGAGGGTTATTCTACCCGAAAAAAAAAAGAACGTAAGGTCATTACACTACCAGTAGGATTGCCAAAAACTTGCAGCACACTTGCAGTGACAAAAAAATATACAAGGGGAAGAGGGACAGGTATGGACAAGCAAAGGAAGATGAAGACCAAATGTACTCAAAGGGAAAAAACTATGGTATATATGCAACTTCACTTTTTATAAAAATTAATGCCAACCACACACAGAAATTCCCTAAATAAGACATATAGCTTAAAAAAAAAAGAGGAAAGATGTATGGAGTACCACAAAATAAAAACAACAGATAGAAGCATAAAGGAAAAGAACCAATGGAGGCCCAGAGTTACCAGGAAAAAAAAATAACTTAAATTTAAAAACCAGTTCTTCAATGATGCTAGTTACATTTTAAGTGCTCAGTGGCCACTGTATTATTAGACAGCACAGATATAGAATATTTCCATCCTTATAGAAAGTTCTATTGATAGCGCTGTTGTAGATTTTTGCTCCTTTTTTCCCCCTATAATTTTGACTTTTCCTAAAATGAGAACAATTGTGGTTTAAAGCAGGGTTTCTTAGCCTTAGAAACTATTGACTTTGTTGGGGGTTGCTATCTGATGCACTGTAGGATATTTAGCAGCTTCACTAGCAGCTATGCATTGTAACAACCAAAAGTCTCTAGACATTTCCAAATGCCCCTTGGGATAAAAAGTCACTCCTGGTCAAACACCAAATTTTGGGTCTTTGTTTTGTTCAGTTTTAATTAAAGGATTGAAGAAACCAAAGAAAGATGGATATAATTTATTTTTATTGATAAAATAATGCTTAGTATATATTCCATAAAATCCGATGAATGAGTGATTGGTTATTGAAATGTTAGTATTTTGGATGTTAGGGAAAGATGAATTATATCCAGAAAATTTATAGACCCTTTGTTTTTTTCTTCCCATCTTGCTAAGATTGATGAGAAATGTATAGTACAAGAAATGTATAGAAAAGTACCTCCTTTTTTGCTCATCCTATATAATAAAAGGCTAATATGCAAATCAACCAAGCAGTGGAACAACCAGTTGCTATGACACACACTGACCACCGGGGGGCAGACGCTTATTGCAGGAATTGCCCCTGGTGGTCAGTGTGCTCCAGAATCTAGGCTCATGGCTGGCAAGCAAAGTGGCAGTAGTAGGAGCCTCTCCTGCCTCTGTGGCAGTGCTAACGACCCCATGGTGGATGTCTGCCTTCCAGCTTAGACACACCCCTGCAGGGAGCAGGCCTAAACCAGCAGGCAAATATCCCCTGAGGTGTCCTGGATTGTGTGAGGGCCCAGGCCAAGCTGAAGGGATCTACCCCTTCCCAGTGCACTAATGTCATGCACTGGGCCTCTAGTTTAGTATAAAATGTATTGGAACCCTGTCATAAGCAAGATAATACTCATTATCTGCTACACCAGAGATTTTAATCTGGGGCAGAGAGAGATAGATGCAATTCAATAGACTTTTCAAAGTTTCAAGTTTGAGTACATAATTATTAGGTACTTAATAAGTTTTTTAAAATAATTTGTCAACCCTAGAGAGATGTCACATGATTAATTAAGAGTTTAATAATAGTGTATGGATTTGCTAGCATGGCTCAATGGTTGAGCATCAACCTGTGAATCAGAAGGTCATGATTTGATTCCAAGTCAGGGCACATGCCTGGGTTGTAGGCTCAATCTTCAGTAGGGGGGCATGCAGAAGGCAGCCAATCAATGATTCTCTCTCATCATTGATGGTTCTATCTCTCTTTCCCTCTTCCTTATTCTCTGAAATCAATAAAAATGCATTTTTAAAAAATAATAGTGTATGTACATATATATGTACTTACAATTATCCTCATTATTTATAAATTCCATATTTGTGAATTCGCTTGTTCCCTAAAATTTATTTGTAACTGCAAAATCAATGCTTACCATGTTTTAGTCATTCACATATATGCACAAAACACTGAAAATTTTGATTTGCCTGAAATTTGAGTTCTCTGTTACACATGTTCCCAGCTGAAGTTGAACAAAGCAATGTTTTGCCTTCTTCTTTTAGTTCATACAATAAACAAGTCATTTCAACAGTCTATTTAGTAACTTTAAAAAAATATATTTTATACTTTTTGTTGTTTGTTTTGCTATTTAAAATGCCCTCAAGCATAGTGCTAAAGTGCTGTCTAGTGTTTCTAAGTACAAGAAGGCTGATGTGCCTTACAGAGAAAATGTAGGTATTAAATATTTTTCTTTCAGGCAGAGTGACAGTGCTTTTGGCCCTGAATTCAATGATATGAATCAGCAAAATATATTGAATAACATGTCTTTAAACAAAAAACACACATAAAACAAATGTATGTGTTGATTGGTTGATGAAAATGCTTTTCCCAGAGACTTACAGGAACTTAACCTTGTATTTCAATTCAGTGTTCATGGCAACTTTCTAGAACATTAACTACTACAGAAAATAAGAATCAAGTATTTATTTTCCTGTATTTAAAAGTAAACTCTGAGTGTGACCTGGGTATAAGGATAATCTGTGCAAGTGCAAAGACATTCGTTTTTTGCCCTTCCCATCCATGGACTGTGGCAGATGGGAAGTGGGATATGACAGCTAAAACCTGGAGCTTCCCCAGTCCAGACTTGGGCGGGAATCCTGTTTGTCTGCTTAATGTTTTTTGTCTGTGGTATGTGGTTTAACCTCCCTATATTGTGCTTTCATCAATGAAGTAGGGGAAGTATTAGTCCTCACCTCATAGAGGTTCAAGCACAAAATGATACAGGCATGCGTAAGACATTTAACCAGTGCATTACACAGACTAAATGTTCAATAAAGGTTTGTTTCTGTGGTTACTCAGACTTTGATTATGTGTAAAGTCCTTCTATGGAAACTATATTCAGAATCTACAGTGTGCTCTGTACTGTGGGAGCTGTTTTGCCATCATTGTTTTATTTAATTCTCACAATATCTGTCAACTAATAGGAGTCAAATGGTGAATGATAAATATGAACCTAGGCTCATGTTAGATAGACCCTATTGTTGAGGAAGGGGCACATAGGAGACTTAGCTGAATCACTGTTCTCTTTCTTAAGGCTGGGTGATGGGTACCAGGTTTGTTACATTAATCTTTGTACCTTTTTCTTGTTAGTATATTTTATTGAAGACTAGAGGCCCAGTACATGAAATTTGTGCATGAGGGGGGTGTCCCTTAGCCCAGCCTGCACTCTCTCCAATCTGGGACCCCTTGAGGGATGTCTGACTGCCCATTTAGTTGGACATCCCTCTCACAATTCAGGGCTGCTATCTCCAAACGCTTGCCTGCCTCTGCCTGATTGCCCCTAACGGCTTTTGCCTGCCAGCCAATCACCCCCTAACCACTCCACTGCCAGCCTGATCAATGCCTAACTGCTTCCTGGCTGGCCCGATTGCCCCTAACTACCCTCCCCTGCTGGCCTGGTCGCCCCTAACTGCCCTCCACTGTTGGCCTGGTCACCCCTAACTACCCTCGCCTGCAGGCCTGGGTCCCTCCACCCCCTCCAATTGCTCTCCCCTGCTGGCCTGGTCGCCCCCAACTGCCCTCCCCTTTTGGCCTGGTCACCTCTAACTGCCCTTGCCTGCAGGCCTGGGTCCCCCCTCCCAACTGTCCTCCCCTGCTGGCCTGGTTGCTCCCAACTGCCCTCCCCTGTTGGCCTAGTCACCCCTAACTGCCCTTGCCTGCAGGCCTGGTTCCACCCCCAGTTTTGGATCCTCCACCAAGTGCCCTCCCCTTGCTGTCCTGGTCCCTGCAACTGCCCTCCCCTGCAGGCCTGGTACCACCCCCAACTGTCCTCCACTGCAGGCCTGGTCCCTCCCTAACTGCCCTTCCCTGCAGTTCTGCCCCCACAACTGCCCTTCCCTGCAGTCCTGTTCCCTCCCCCTCTGCAACTGCCTTCCCCTGCAGACATGGTCCCCCCCAACTGCCATCCCCTGCAGGCCTGATCTTCCCTGACTGCCCTCCCCTGCAGGCCTGGTCTCTCCAACTGCCCTCCTCTGTAGGCGTGGTCCCCCCTCAACTGCCCTCGCCTGCAGGCCTGGTTCCCCCAACTGCCCTCCCCTGCAGGCCTGGGTCCCCCTGCAACTGCCATCCTCTGCCAGCCTGTCACTCCCAACTGCCCACAATTGCCCTCCCCTGCCAGCCATCTTGTGGCAGCCATCTTTGACCACATAGGGGCGGCCATATTGTGTATTGGAGTGATGGTCAATTTGTATATTACTCTTTTATTAGATAGGATGTTTCCAAGAGCAATGCATGTTTATTTCAGCAAATTAAAAGTGCAAAAAGCAAAAATCCTTTCCCCTACCTTCCAGAAGTGTTAGCTTTTTGGACTGTGCATGTATTTGTTTTCAAAAACAAAATCAAAATCATGTGCTACATACCTGTAACTCGATGTTCACTGCCTGAGTTCTTCCATGTATTGCATAGACTTTCTTGCATTTCACTGTGGAGTGCACCATATTTATTTAGCCAGTTGCTTCTTAATGTATGTTTACTAGTAGATTTCTCCCCACTTCATTATAAATATGCTGTAACCAACACCATTCTATATCTCCACTTGTGCACATTCACATTTCTGTCAAATGTCAGCATTAGGATTCATGCTGCATGGTTAAGAATTAAAATATATCATGGAAATATCCTCCTCAAGGGTAGTGCTCCTGTCAGCACGTGAATGAGTGTCCACTCTTTATGCCTCAGCTGCTCTGGATTCTTTAAATTTGTGATAGTCTGAGGCAAAACCAAGTATTTCAGTCTTTTAATATGCATGCCTTTGATCATTACTGAGATGGTGTGCTTTTTACATCGTTACTGGTTATATGTGCATTTCTCCACTCCATGTATTGCCTGTTCTTATCCTATGTATATTTTTATATTTGTTTCTCACTGATTTATTCAGGAATTCTTCTGGATACTATTTTTTAATGTATATACAGTATATTGCTTTAGAATTTATAAAGCAATTTTTATATGTATAATATCCTATAACCCCATTTTGAGTTTCTCTCTGTGGCCTCATGTCAGCCTGAAGAAATTCCAACTTGCCCATCGCCCAGCCCCCTTAGCCTCCTACCAATGACAGACCCAGTCTGGACTCCCGCAAGATGGCAGACCCTAAGTCTCACTGCAGTTTACATCGCCCATCTTCCAGATCCAGCAGTATGTTGGAAAGGTTCTATGTTTCCAACATCTGTTCCACAAAAGCAAAGCGCATGAATGGCCATGATTTAAGGCCTTCAGTCCCTGCCACCACCACTTTCCCAGCTGCTGTGAGGTTGAATATGGCTTTAGCAGCATGTAATCAACAATCAGCATTCAGCCTTGCATAAAATTGGAGGGAGGGCCACTAAGGTAGGTTTTTCAGAGTTTTTTTTTGATTGGTCGTCATCCCCTGTGTGCTCCGCAGAGTTTGTGAAGAGGCTCCGGTACTGTGAATACCTGGGCAAGTATTTCTGCGACTGCTGCCACTCTTATGCGGAGTCCTGCATTCCTGCTCGGATCCTGACTGCGTGGGACTTCAGGAAGTACCACGTCAGCAATTTCTCCAAATGGCTGCTAGATAGTATTTGGCACCAGCCCATTTTCAGTTTGCTGAACATCAGCCACAGCTGGTATGCGAAGGCAAAGGAGCTGGACAGAGTGAAGGTGAGCAGTGGCCTTGTGGGGGAAGCCCGTCCAGCAGCTGAAAGGTCTGCTGCCACAAATATACATTACATCTATCACAGGGGACCCAATTCAGACAGACCCTCTAAGGGCTGGGTTTACTGTTGTCTAGTGGATGGAGTTTATGCTTCAGGGCCCCTGGTCTGCACTGGCTCTAGCAAAGGCACCATGTAAGGATATATATTTATACATAGTTTTGCATCTACACATAGCTTTTAAATTTTATTATCCAGTTTATACAAATAAAAGAGTAATATGCCAATTAGACTGGGAGACTTTCCACAGACCTTCTAGTCATCCTTACAACAAAGCGGGGTGGGGTTGGCTGGCCTGTAAACTACCCCCAAATGGCCCTCAGCCCTTCACCCAGGCTGGACCCTCACCCCGATGGGGGCATGGCCAGCCTGCAAATGGCCATCAGCTCTTTTCCTAGGTCCACCCCATCCCCAGCAGGGACTCTACCCCAATGGGGGTGCGGCTGGCCTGCATACTGCCCCAGTCCCTTGCCCAGGTTGCCACCACCCCCAAGGGGACCCCCACGCCAATGGAGCCCTGACCAGCCTGCAAACCACCCCAGGCCCCTCACTCAGACTGGCCCTGTCCCCCAAAAGAACCCCCACCCTGATCCGGGACCCCCTTCAGGATAGACCAGCTAGCCCCCATCCATGCACCAGGTCTCTATAAAAGAGTAATATGCTAAGTAGACCAAGAGACCTTCTGGGAGACCTTCCAGAAAAAGCCATGGTAGTGGAGCTGAGGCAAAGGTAGGTAGGGGCGATCAGACCAGGAGGGGAGGGCAGTTGGGGATGATCAGGCCAGCAGGGTGGGGCAGTTGGGAATGATCAGGCCAGCAGGGGGCAATTGGGGATGAGCATGCTGTCAGGAAGAGTGGTTAGGGGTGATCAGACAGGCAGGCAGGTGAGTGGTTAAGAGCCAGTGGTCCTAGATTGTGAGAGGTATATCCAACTGCCAGTTTAGGCCTGATCCCACAGGTGCATCCCCTGGCAATCGGACATTTTTTGAGGGGTCCCAGATTAGAGAAGGTGTAGGCTTGGCTGAGGGACACCCTCCTGTTCATGAATTTTGTGCACCAGGCCACTAGTATTTAAATAAAATTGTATATGTTAGAGTGTACAACATGACTTGTTACACATAGTGAAATGATTACTACTCAACATATCCATCTCCTCACACAGTTACCTTTATGTATTTGTGGTGTGTGTGTGTGTGTGTGTGTGTGTGGTGATAGCACTGAAATCTATTCTGTTAAAAAATTTCCAATATTCAACACAGTATTTTAACTATAGTCATCATGCTGTTCATTAGACCTCTAGAAGTATTCATTCTATATAACTGCAACTCTGTGCCCCTTGACCAATAGCTCCTACTTCCTCCACCTCCTTTTTCCTGAAAACCAGCATTCTACTCTCTGAATCTAAAAATGTACTTGGCATTTTTAGATTCCACATACAAGTGAGACCATGCCTTCTTTTTTCTTTTTATGTCTGGCTTATTTAATGTCTTTCAGATTCATCATGTTGTAGCAAACAACAGTATTTCTTTCTTTTATACATGGTGGTGTATTTTTCTTAAAGAAAGCCAATGCTATGTAAATTTCAAAAACTAGGTCTATCCTCTGCAAGTATCAGGACTCAGTCTTGAACCCTTGCTAAATAGACTTTGCTTCAAAGGCTTATTTTATAGTATTGTAGCATTTCCATATTAGAAAAAGCATTTAAGTTTGACATACATTTCCAGTGTCATTTATTACATTATGAGTATCCTATTTTGTTTCTGACATTAGGAAATACAGGAGCAGCTATTTCATATCAAGAAGCTATTGAAAACCTGCAGATTTGCTGAAAGGTACTACTGTTGGCTGGGACAGGCTGGGCATGTGAATTGGAAGCACTGATAACCTCTACACATTTGCTAATCCTCTCTGTGCCTTCAGGCTTGGCCTCTCCAATACACAGGGCCTCTTAGTCTTCCCTCAGTATTGGGAGGGGGATTGGGTCCAGAAACACTAAGATATCAAATGCTCAAATCCCTTCTATAAAATCCTATCTAATAAAAGAGTAATATGCAAATTGACCATGACTCCAACACATAAGATGCTGCCCCCATGTGGTCAAAGATGGTTGCCTTCATGTGGACACAAGATGGCCAACAGGGGAGGGCAGTTAGGGGTGACCAGGTCTGCAAGGGAGGGCAGTTAGGGGCAAACAGGCTGGCAGGGGAGCAGTTAGGCATCAATCAGGTTGGTAGGGGAGTGGTTACAGGGTGATCAGGCTGGCAGGCTGAAGCGGATAGGGGCAATCAGAAAGGCAGACAAGCAAGCAGTTGGGAACCAGCAATCCTGGATTATGAGAGGGATCCCAGATTGAAAAGGGTGAAGGCTGGGCTGAGGGATACAAATTTCATGCACCGGACCTCTAGTGGCATAATATTTACATATCCTATATAATAAAAAGATAATATGCAAATTCACCTTCATGCTGTAAGGCCGTCATGAGATGGCGGTGCGCACAGAAGAGACTGGGTTCCCGTAACACAAGATGGCTGTGCCCACAGCAGAAGCTAGGTTCCTGTACCACAAGATGGCTGCACTCACAACGGAGGTAGGGTTCCTGTAACTGTAATGAGTGATCAGCAAGGACTTGAGGCTGCACCCCCTGCCTAACTGACAGGGCTTGGCAGGGGACCTCAAACCATGCCACCCCATCCCAGGCTGGGGTACCTGAGGCTGAGCCTCCCACCTGGCAGGGTTTGATGAGGGTGGGGCCAGCTAGGTATGGGTCTTGCACAATTTCAAGGTGTGTGCAGGAGGGTGGGAACTTTACTCTGTATCCCATGGCATACCCTGGACTCTGACAGGAGGAAGATTTTCTTATACATTTTACTAATTTTCTTTAATCTCTGATACTTCTATTATAGAGAAAGGGCAAATAGCAATATTAAAATATTTCCTCTAATTAATTCCCTTTTAATGTGCAGGAATTTTGTGCACCAGGCCACTAGTAACCTATATTTGTATAAAGGCTACAGCAGGCTATGCTTATCCATCATGTCATTCACATGGACTTGGCATAGTTTTTAGTGCATGGTCACTTCAAGTATGGAACTTTCTGGTATATATTTTTTCTGAATATTTTTTTATCTGTGTTTTGTTGAATCCTTGGATGCTAAACCCAACCCACAGACTATAATTACCTCATGTCTCTCCTTGGGAATGTAAACCTTTTTAGAGTTATTAAACCTTCTAGCTCACTATTAGTGAATTTACTTTTTAAGAAGAATGAGTCAGGACGACACAACACTAGCCAGTGGCCTTTTTTATTTTTAAATTGTGGTAAAATAAACATAACATTAAATTTTCCATCATATGGTAACCACTTTTTAAGTATACAGTTCAGTGGGGTTAAGTACATTCACATTGTGATACAACTATCACCAACATCCCTCTCCAGAACTCTTTTCATCTTGCAAAACTGAAATTCTTTGTCCATTAAACAATAACTCCCCAATCACTCTTCCACTCTTCCCCTCTGGCAATAACCATTCTACTTTATGAACCTATGAATTTGACTACTTAAGTACCTTATATAAGTGGAATCATACAGTATTTTGTGACTGGCTTATTTTACATAGGACTTTAATGTCCTCAAGCTTTGTCTAGGTTGTAGCATGTAGCAGAATGTCCTTCTTTTTGAAGGCTAAATGTATGTATATACCACATTTGTCCATTCATTTGGGGTTGCTTTTGTGAATAGTGTTTCTATGAGCATGGGTGTACTAATGGCTTTTAATAAAAACCCTGACAGCTATGTCGAACTTTTATTGGGTATAATAGTATTCTTGAGTATGATGTGATAGATCCTATTACTGATAGATTTTTAGCCAACAGATTTTAAATATCTTAATATTATATAAAATATATTTAAGCATCTTTATAGATATTAAACCTAATAGAGTTGTCATATTTAATATATATTTAAATGTATTTTTAATACCTTTTGTTATTTAAAAAACTAATTACTTAGCATTATGCCCTCTAGTTCCATCCATGTTGTCACAAATGGTAAGATTCTATTCTTTTTTATGGCCAAGTAGTATTCCATTGTATATACAGTATATACCACATCTCTATCGAGTTGTCTAGTGATTGACACTTGGGTTGCTTCCCATAGTTTGGCTATTGTAAATAGTGCTGAAGTGAACATAGGGATCCATATGTCTTTTCAAATTAGTGGTTTGGATTTCTTCAGATAAATACCCAGAAGTGGATTGCTGGGTCATATGGAAGTTTTAATTTTTTGAGAAACCTTCATACTGTGAAATATATATGGAATCTAAAATACAAAATAAACAAATAAACTATACTTATCAGGGGATAAATCACTATGCCATACACCTGAAACAAATATATTGAATGTCAACTATAATTGAAAAATAAATTGTTTTTTAAAGAAACCTAAGTTTTAGCTGAATTTATGCCCACATGCATAGGTATGTCCTTAGGATAAACTTCTCAAAGTGAAACTTCTGGAAGCTTTGGCTATAGAGGTATAGGTATGAATTTTTTGACAGAGATAGAGATTTTTAAGTGGAAAAAGAGTATACTAAAGAGTTAAGATTATTTGTTATAATAGGATCATAGGATTAGAGATATATCTCTTTAGGTTTTGTTTTAAAGTTTCTTTCAGTTTTTAATCTTTACTTAATGATGATGTATTGTTTTTAAATTAAATTTCTTGGGGAGGAGCATGTCTTTAGTAGTCATTTAGGCTTGAGCTTTACCAAATGCCATTGCTATGACAGATTAATTATGCCTCAGACCCTTAGTTTTCTTGTATGTAACATGTAATAATACCCAAAATTCTTACCATCTACAACAATTTCTTGAATATCTATTCTGTGCTTCAGATGAAGAAATCAACAGGACTCATGTTAAGTCCAAGGAGGGGATCAGCACAATAGTCCACTGCTGGATTGTGTGTTAGGTACATATGTACAGAGCCCTGAGAATGCAGAAGAGCATTTTGTTCATAAGGGAAGGGAGCAGTCAAGGCTTCCAGTGATAAAGCCTGAGCTGGGAATGGAAGCAGGCTGAGGGAGTGCCGCAGGCTGGATGGAGAATTAAATATGGTTTGGCATCACTAGAACTTCAGGTTCAGTGTAGGCAGTGGCTGCCTTGGGAATGCAGTATGTGGTAATGCGTCTCATCACTGATTTAGTGAATTTAGGAGGAGGTCCAGAGGGTTTGGAGAAGGTTTTGTTCAGTTTTGAATGTCCTTGGTGCATTCAAGTGCCTGTGACCAGCCCATAGATGGATAGTCTTAAGCTCAGTTTTGAACTCAAGGATTTGGGAGTTATATGCCTGAGCAGTTTAGTTATTTTTCTGCCATCTAGGGCAACTGGCAGTGACAGACTTGAAATTTAGCTGGAATCAGTGAGGTAGTGAGTTTTATTCCAGTACACAGTTTTAAGACTTGAAATAATATTCAGTTTTCTTTTGCTTGGTCAGTTTGCAAAAAGCACATTTCTCTGCTGGTTCAGGTTTTTTTTTTTGTTTTTTTTTTTAATCAGTATGGGATTTTATCTTGGCTTCCAAGTGAACTCGCAAAATCTAATGGGTTAAATGAGTAAGCTTAACTTATTCCTGGGGCTCTTTTAAAAAATTAAGTTTAAAAACGTAAGTGTGAATTACAGGAGAAAAACAACTACCTGCTTACCCATTTCCCTTGTCTCTTCCAGCCTGTGTGGGATTCTTGAGTCCTCTTTGTTTTCTCTCTGGCAGTGCATTAAAAGAGTTTGAGCAGGTGCCCAGACATTTGACGGATGAGCTCTACCTGTTCTCCCTAGAGGACCTGGTCAGGGTGAAGAAAGGGCTGCTGGCACCTGTGCTCAAGGACATTCTGAACACTTCCCTTGCTCATGTAGCTGGCTGTGAGGTGAGGTTCACAGGGGGCAGGTGTGTCCCTGAACTGTCTCTTGTGTTTCAGGGCCTGTACTAGGTATTCTGCACTTTATATCATTTAACTTTTACAAATCCTGAGGAAAGTGCTGGCAATGCCTTTTCCAGATGGGAAAAATGAGGTTCATCATTGTTAAAGGAATCTAGGTAATCCTCGTGGCAAGTCTCAGGTCTTGGATTCAAGCCTGGGCCAACCAGCTTTTTAGTCTGGATTCCCATCTGTCTCATCTGTGCCAAATGCAGCAATGTCAACTCAAGATCCAATGGAGCAGGAGCTCTTTGTCTATAGGGACTAGAAAATTGCAGTGCAGCTATCAGAAACAAAATTAGATAATGCAAGAGTCCATGTTTAAAATCATCTTGCTCTGATGCCTTAATCCAACTCAATGTGATGTTTCTCCATGCAAAATGAATGCACAATTATTGTTCTCATCCACTCATTGCAGCAGAATATAACACCTTGTTCCTTCCAGAGACTGGAATTATAGACATTGTAAAATGGCTACTTATCAAATTCTATAAAAGTTGTGACTAAGATTCTCCATCGAAATAGATATTACTAATGAAGATTTCAACTCTTTGATTCCTCTTACAGCTGTGTCAAGGAAAAGGCTTCATTTGTGAGTTTTGCCGGAGTACAGCCGTCATCTTCCCATTTCAGATCACAATGTGTAGAAGATGTTCAGGTATCTTAAATGAAAAGCATAAGCTTATCCTATCTAATAAAGAGGGAATATGCAAATTGACTGTGACACCATCACAAAGATGGTGGTCCTCAGTCTCCTCAGCCCTGCCGGAGTCCCCCAATCCTTTCATCACCACCACAGGGGTAGGGGGTTGCAGGCACATGGTATGGCCCGACCTGCCCTCAGCTTCCCAGCTGCCCAGGGCTGGCCCAAGACACAGGCAAGCCTCAGATGGTGGCTGCCCAGCCGATGCCCAAGGCACAGGAAAGCCTCAGATGTTGGCTGCCTAATCACCTAGGGCTGGCCTGAGGTGCAGGCAACCCTCGGATGGCAGCTGCCCAGCCAATGCCTGAGGCACAGGCAAGCCTAGGATGGCAGCTTCCCAGCTGGCCAGGGCTGTCCAAGGCTCAGGTAACCAGGACCAGCCAAGTCTTGTGCTGCCAGCAGTGGCAGAAGCAGAGGTGTGATGGCAGCATCACCTTCCCCTTATTGCCAGATTGCCTCCCACCCCTGAGGACTCCTGGACTGTGAGAGGGGGAACACCGGTCTGAGTGACCCTCCCTTCTAGTGCATGAAATTTCATGCACTAGGCCTCTATTAACTTAGTAAGTGCAGAGTTAACATCCTATCTAATAGAGTAATATTCAAATTGACCATCACTCCAACACACAAGATGGCTACCCCCATGTGGTCAAAGATGGCTGCCCCCATGTGGACTCAAGATGGATACTGTAAGATAGCCTGCAGGGGAAGGCAATTAGGGGTGACCAGGCCAGCAGAGGAGAGCAGTTGGAGGAGACCAGAACTGCAGGGAAAGACAGTTGAAGGGGACCCAGGCATGAAGGGGAGGACAGACCTGCAAGGGACAGCAGTTGTTGGGAACTAAGCCTGCAGGGAAGGGTAGTTGAGGGGGACCATGCCTGTAAGGCAGGGCAGTTAGGGGCAATTAGGCCAGCAGGGGAGCAGTTAGGTGTCAATCAGGTTGGCAGGGGAGTAGTTAGGGGGTAATCAGGCTGGCAGGCAGGCAGGTGAACAGTTGGAAGCCAGCAGTCCTAGATTGTGAGAGGTATCAGGCCTAAATGGGCAGTTGGACATCCTTTGAGAAATCTCAGATTAGATAAGGTGTAGGATGGGGTGAGGGAAATCCCCCACCCCCTGCTCCTGTGCACGAATTTCATGCACTAGGCCTCTAGTAAGTTTAATAGCAAGCGCAAAATTAGCATAAGCTTGCCCTGGCCTGTTTGGCTCAAGAAATAGGGCATCCGACTGCAGACTGAAGGATACCAGGTTTGATTCTGGTCAAGAACACATGCCCATGTTGTGAGCTCAATCCCCACTAGGGAGTGTGATTCTCTCTCATTGTTGATGTCTCTCTCTCTCTCTTTTTCTCTCTCTCTCTCTCTCTCCTCCTCCTCTTCCTCCTCCTCCCTTCCTCTCTCCCTCCCTCCCTCCCTCCCTCTTTTCTAGAGGTCCTGTGCACAAAATTCGTGCATGGGTGGAGGGGTGTCCTTCAGCCCAGCCTGCACCCTCTCCAACTCAATCAGGATTGGGCCTATATGGGCACTCAGACATCCCTCTCATAATCCAGGACTGCTGGCTCCTAACTGCTCACCTGCCTACCTTCCTGATTGCCCTTAACTGCTTCTACCTGCCAGCCTGATCACCCCCTAACCACTCCACTGACATCCTGATCAATGCCTAACTGTTCCCCTGCCAGCCTGTTTGCCCCTAACTGCCCTCTCCTGAAGGCCTGGTCCCCCCTAACTGCCCTCCTCTGCAGGCTTGATCACCCCCAACTGCCCTCCCTTGTAGGCCTGGTCCCTCCCAACTGCCCTCCCCTGCTGGCCATCTTGTGGTGGCCATCTTGTGTCCACAAGGGGGCAGGATTTTTGACCCCATGGGGGCAGCCATCTTGTGTGTTGGAGTAATGGCCAATCTGCATATTACTCTTTTATTTAAGGATACACACACACACACACACACACACACATTTAAAATTAGCTTAAGCTTAATAATAGCTAAATAACATTTCTTTAAATTATAATGATGCTGGTTGTGCTATATGTTGAATTAGAGCTAGTAAAGTTTTGGGTGCACAGGAAGGAGTATTTGGGTGCAGCAGGGATAAAGGATGATGTCCCTAGTACAGAGTTTGAAGAGGAAATGGACCTATTTTGGCCTGTACCCAATTCTTCTATACCACGTAAGCTATAGCACTGCATCTTGTAGTTGAATCCATTTTGTAGTTGGATCGTGGTCATGCCCAATATTGAAGTGTTACCTCTGGTTTCATTTGCACTACAATGGCAGAGTTGAAAAGTTGTTATGGAGGCCATATGGCCCACAGGACCTAAAATATTTACTATCTACCTGTTTACAGAAAAGGTTTGCAGATCCTTGTTCTACTCTATTAGTGCCCCAGGATATACTGTGTTCTCTAAACTGTTTCATGGGAGATTGATGGTAAGAAATCTGCCTTTGCTCTTGATATGAGCAAGCCCTTCTCTTAGACCACTTAAGTGTTGTTTCTCTGACTCATTGGGCAGTGTTCCCTGAAGGAAAACTCTGAGGCAGGGATTTGCATGCAGAAACTTCACTGTGGCACATTCTTAGACTCAACACCCATGGGGGTATGAAGACAGCAAGGTTGAGCATAAGGAGAAGCTGAGCTGTGATGTGTGGTTGCAGTTAAGCCTTAGCTCATCTCACGGGAGCTCTGAAGCAGGAATGGCCTTCAGCATTGTTTCAAATTGAAGAAAGGGGTCCAGCCAAGTCTTTAAAACCCACATTGACCAGTCAGTCACCCAACATGCTGGTGCTAACAAGGGGTCATGACCTTGAGCAAGGCAGTTCTCTTCCATTAGGGCCATTTCCAGGGATGGGACGCCACCTCCTGAGCCATTGGCTAACAATATTCTCAGCAGCTGGGGGAATGTCCCTTGGGCAGATGTGGGGCCACTGCAGCATCCACTCATCAGGCTCTCAGAGGTCAATGTTCAAGACCTGTTGAAGACTTTATAATCCCTCTGAGTTTTAATCTGCCTGATTTCTTTTTGGAAGAATCTGGTTTCTGGACTCAGATCCTTTCTCTCTTGGGGATTAGTGTACAAATCTGAGAAAACAAGATAGCCCCTTTGCTTATGGCTATCCTTCTTGCTTGCAGAGTGCAGAGCTTGCTTTCACAAGCAGTGCTTCCAGTCCTCTGAGTGCCCCCGGTGTGCAAGGATCACAGCTAGGAGGAGACTTTTGAAAAGTTTGCCCTCTACAGCGACATGATGCCCCAGTACTATGAAAAAGACTGTTCGACACGCCTATGATAACACAAATTTGTGTCTGTTATTGATAACATTATTTTAGATATTGAGTATTACATATTAAGAAGAAAAATGGTCAATATTCTCTTTATTATATCTTTAGTATTTTAAAACAATGCAGATTTGTTGTCATTAAGCAAAGGGTTGTTATGGACAGTTTTGTTTACAAATAAACACTGCTACTATTTAAGAATTTTTTAATACTAATAATGTATTTGCATAGTTCTGTTTAACTAATTTTGGAGCTTATTTTTTTATGAGTTTTAACTGACATGATGAATTATTCCATTCTTCCTGTAAAGCTGTTTGTGAAATGGATTTGTACTTTCATTGATTAAAAATACAAACAAAAATCTCTTTGCTCAGACTTTGTTTTTGGCTTAAATACCATTTTGTATTGTATCAGTCTTACAAACTTTATTTCAGGGTTTGTATAAAGAGTACACATTACTTCTGCTGTTACATCTATTTCAAGATGAGTTTGAGTTGCTTAATTGCCTATGGAGATGCTCTTTGAATCATTCATTGGCTTCTAGACGGCACTCCTTCAGATGGCTCAAATCAAAAGTTGTTTTTGTCATCTCTTCAACACAGTCAAGGGATGCATGGTGGAGTAGAACCTTATCCCTGCCCTTTAGGAAGTTGTCTCATAAGTATAAAATTGAGCATAAAATATTTGAAGATGTAAATAAGGTGTGCGAAAATATTGCTAATAACAATGTGATAAAGTAGTTCAAGTTGTTCCCTAACCCCATCCAGTCTGGTGTGCTGGTGTGTGTGTGTGTGTGTGTGTGTGTGTGTGTGTGTGTGTGCGCGCTTTATTCAGTTGGATAATATTGAGCACATGAAAGAAATTAGTGTCTCCTATCAATGTGATGTTTTCTCATCCTGTCACTTGTTTTCCCATCCTGATGCCTCTGCCAGATCTCTGCTCCCATTTATTATTTAAGCCATGTCTCTTTTAAAAAGAAATATTTATGGGGTAAGATAAATAAGATAAAAAATAAAAAAGATTTTATTCTTACCCAGAGCTTATAGTCTATGTTAGGAATCAAGAGTCAGAGTGGAATGTTGATATTCCTTATAACAACTCTATGAGGTTCATGTCAATATCTCCATTTTGCAATAAGGAAACTGCGGCTTCGAACAGAGAAATAATGCACCTAGGTCCCCATAAGTAATTCATGGTAGAGGTGGGATTGGCATTTTACTTGGCCTGCCTCCAAAGCCATGTTCATACTTCCCACTTCTTCTGTAGTATCCTTTTGAAGTAATAAGAGCAAAAACAACTTTAACTTGTAAGTTTTGCTTCAATCTCAGTTAGTGGCATTGGGCTGAGTGGTTTCTCACATTGCTTTGCACTGATTTGAGGAAGTTGCTATGGCCCATGCATTGCTTGAAGGTCTCTGTGTTCTGGTGCTGTATCTTTAAGGCACTGATGAATGTGTATATGACACAACTTTGATGTGGAGGAAGAAAGCAAAGCAACTCTCAGGAAGTGATACTTTTTATTTCTTTATTTTGAGAAAGAATGAATCCATTGAAATAACTATTGTATGGATTTGGCTGAGACAGGTTCCTCCCTATCATGGTCATAAAGTCTTCTTCCCAGTAAAGTGCCTGTTTGAACAGAAAAGTGGCTTCAGCCCACATGCAGCCTGCTATAGGGAAGTAATTAGTTGTGACATATATTGTTCTTTAATGACATTTACTCCTTACATGGTTTTTCCATGCAACTTTTCTTTGGCCTCCAGAAAGAAGATAAAGATTTGATCTTTCTCATCAGACTGTCACCCACTGTGAGGCACTGAGTTGCAGTGCTGTGATTCCAATGATTAATTTTATGCCTTTTCATGGTTCACTTAGGAAATTACAGTAACTTGTTCTTTATAACCATGACTCTCAGCTGCAGGTAGGAAGTTATATCAGGGGAGAGTATAAAGGGAGTGAGAGTGATGAGGCATCCCAAAGATGTTCTGGTATGTTGAATTGGGTGAGAATTACTGGATTGATTCTCAAATCTGTTACTTCCTGCCTATGCAAGCTACTTATGATCCGAATCTCTGCTTGTAAAATTGAATATAATAACTATCTGCAGGATTAGAAATGGAAAAGAAGCACCCAGTAGAAGGCCCAGTATAAACAATCATCCAATAATTGGTAAAATTATGTTTAGGCAAATTAAAAACTGAATTATGCCACCTATTCTATATCTTTGTATAAATTACTCTCTGATTCTAAATTTAACACAAGATTGAGAACAATAGAATGATACTATTAATGGATGGTGTCCCCCCAAAAAGAAATGTTGAAATTATAATTTCAGATACTTTAAGTGTGATCTTCTTTGGAAATCAAGTGTTTAAAGATGAATTAAGTTAAGATGAGGTAATACTGGATTAGGGTGGACCCTTATCCAATAACTGATATTTTCATAACAAGAGGGAAATTTGGACAGAGATATAGTCAGAAATCACAGGGAGAATACCATGTGAAGGTGACAGAAATTGGTGTGATATGTCTATAAGCAAGGAACATCAAGGATTTCTGGCAACCAGCAGAAGCGAGGAGAGAGGCATAAGCAGATTCTCCCTCAGAGCTCCAGAAGGAACCAATTCTGCTGACACCTTGATTTTGGACTTCTAGCATCCACAACTGTGAGAGAATACATTCCTGTTGTTTTAAACCACTCAATTTATAGCAATTTGTTATGGAATCCCTAAGAAATTAATACATCTGCCATTTGGAGTTATTAGGTTAAATGATGATTAAGTAGCCTATGTAAAAGAACTGGTGTGTCCTAAGAGGCATTATTAAGTATTAGACCTCGGACTTTCAGGCATCGAGACACAGAAAATAGACTTTAAAAGATAACATAAAAGACTAGCGTATCTATATAGGGTGAGGCAAAAATAGGTTTATAGTTTTTTTGGATGGAAAAATAATACAATAATTAATAAATAGTAGCAAAAAAATAGCTGTTTTGCCCAATTCTGTAGATTTGTGGGTGTCTATATAGACAGAGATCCCCAAAACAGAGCATTAGTAACTGAATACTACTGCCTCATTTACCTCAGCTCTTCAGTATTGGAGAGAGCTTCTTACCCTCATGTTTTAGAAGACAGCCATGAATTTGGAAGGTAGTTTGAATAATGGTGCAGGAAGTAGAGGATGCTCACTATTACCTAATGAATTGAAAGGCAGATGAAACAACTTTAATATTCAGATGTAATAGAAACTGGTATATATCTTAAAATAAATCTTAAGAACCTGATTGTGAGCATTAAGAACGTCCTCCTCTTCTTTTGTCTGCACAGGGTTGGAGTGGGATTGGTGCTGAAAAGTAAGGGCACCTGTACCTGCCCCACGCTGTCCTCACTGGTGAACCCACTTATGGGCATCTGCATACAAAAGAGGACAGGTTCTTTTTTTTATTTATTTAATAAATCTTTATTGTTCATATTATTACATTTGTTCCTCTTTTTCCCCCCATAGCTCCACTCCACCTGACTCCCACCCCTCCCTCTACCCTTACTTCTTCCTGCCTTGTCCTCATCCATAGGTTTATGATTTTTGTCCAGTCTCTTCCTGCACTCCCCTCAACCCTTTCCCCCTGATAATTGTCAGTCCACTCCCTTTCTATGCTCCTGATTCTATTATATTCACCAGTTTTTTCTGTTCATCAGATTTTTAATTCACTTAATTTTTAGATTCAGTTGTTGATAGATATGTATGTTGTTCATAATTTTTATATTTATTTTTTTCTTCTTCTGGTTCTTAAAGAGTACCTTTCAGCATTTCATATAGTACTGGTTTGGTGTTGATGAATTCCTTTAGCCTTTTCTTATCTGTGAAACTCTTTATCTGCCCTTCAATTCTGAATGATAGTTTTACTAGGTAGAGCACTCTTGGTTGTAGGTTCTTGCTAGTCATCACTTTGAATATTTCTTGCCACTGCCGTCTGGCCAGCATAGTTTCTGTTGAGAAATCAGCTGACAATGGTATGGGTGCTCCCTTGTAGGTAATTAACTGTTTTTCTTGTGCTTCTTTTAATATTCTCTCCTTGTCTTTTGCTCTTGGCATTTTAATTATCATGTATCTTAGTGTGGTCTTCTTTGGATTCCTTTTATTTGGGGTTCTGTGTGCTTCCTGGACTTGTAAGTCTATTTCTTTCACCAGGGGGGACAAATTTTCAGTCATCATTTCTTCAAATAGGTTTTCAGTATCTTGCTCTCTCTCTTCTTCTGGCACTCCCACAATTCTGATGTTGGTACGCTTGAAGCTGTCCCAGAAGCTCCTTACACTATCTTCAAATTTTTGGATTCTTTTTTCTTCTTGCTTTTCCAGTTGAGTGTTTTCTGCTTCCTTGTATTTCAAATCTTTGACTTGATTCTTGTATTCCTCTCGTCTGCTGTTAGGTCTCTGTATCATATTTTTTATTTCAGTCAGTGTATGTTTAATTTTTAATTGGTCCCTTTTCATCTCCTCTTGGGTCTCGCTAACTTTATCCATCTTTTTTAGGAAATTATTGAAAAACCTTATAACCTTGGTTTTGAACTCTATATCCAGTCATTTGTTTTCTTCCATTTCTTTAGTTTGTGATCTGTTCCTTTGTCACCACATTTTCACTGTCCTGGGAGAACTTCTGTATTGGAATCAGCCTTGTGATACAAGACTTGCAAAACTGCAAAAACCTCTCTGTTGAGCTTGGGTAGGGTGGAGTCTCAGGGTTTAGCAGACTGCCTTAGCTTGCAGTCAGCCCCGCCCTATGTGGCCCCTGGGTCTCAAGTGTTTCTTGGTACTCACTGCAGCCATCTCTGTGCACATGCATGAGCGTGCCTCTAGACCTCTGCCTTTCCAGTTCCCTTGAACTCTGGGACCTGTATGAGTCTGAGTCCCCAGGGTTCTCATCCGAAACTGGGGTTCAGTGCAGTTTGAAGTGGCACAGTTGGGAGGCTCTGTCCCAACTAGAGAAAGCCAGCAGCACAATCAATTTGAAGTGGCACAGTTGGGAGGCTCTCGCCCACTAGAGAAAGCCAGCAGCACAATCAGCAGTCCATCTTCTGAGCGCAGTGGTGTGAGCGCCCCAGACCTCTGCCCTTTTGCGGCTCCCCTAAATTTCCATGCACACCTCTCTTTTCACAGTCCAGACTCTCCCCATAGGAGTCTTGTCCAGAACTGGGGTTCAGTGCTGTAGGATAAGGGGTTCAGTGCAGTTGGGAGTCTCCTTCTCCCTCCCACCAGAGGAAGCCAGCCAGGTACTCCACCACCTGCTCTCTCCACACATGCATCTCAGTACCTCAGCTTTTTGCAGCTCCTCTGAGTCTCTGTGAGCCCCTCTCTTTTCTTCTAGTTGTAGAATTTCCACTCAGCCAACTTTTCTGTGGTTCTGGATGCTGTCCTTTCTGTCTTTTAGTTGTAGTTTTGAAATTGTTGTGCGAGGCAGCAGTTTAGGTGTTTACCTATGCCGCCATCTTGGTTTCTCCTCCAGGGGAGGTTCTTTATGGCCCTAGGCTTTGTGTTCTCCTTCTTATACTAATACATTCAGTCAGTCAGGACAGGTTCTTATGGCGTCTCTCCATCTCAGCTTCATGTGGAGGACCTCAGAGGGTGAGAGAGGCTGTTAAATAGATGGTGTCATGATATCCTGGAATAACTGCCTGTGAACAACTCTGGACAGGTCACTTTTGCACCCCTTAGTTGTAGGTGTCTGTAGTATATAACCCTAGGGTATAGGAATCCAGTAGAAAACAAGACTCCATTTTCAAACTAAGTCTGAGGTATCACTGGGATATTCATCAGGCAGAGGAAAGATCTATGAAGAAAGATCCATACAGAAGCCATGAAGGAGGTGATTAAGATATCTGTCAAAGTATAGGCTCCAGCTGGAGGTTGAAGAGGCACCAAATAGTAATTAGTAGTACCGTCATCCAGCCCTGGGCATGGGGAACAAGGTATGGACTCTGCAATCAAGGTGCTCACAGCCACCCCCAGGGAAGCTAGCAGGAACAGGATGACAGGTAAGTAGAAGTCAGAGTGTATATTTTCTGAGGAAAGGAGAAGAGAAGGGAGGGTAATGGAGGGGAGGGGAGGAACCCTAGGAAGAGCAGCATAGAGGCAGTGTAATGGGGAACAGGCTTCTCTGAGGAAGGCTGAGTAGACCAGCATAGAACTGAGAGGTTTTCCTGGGAATGAAGCTGGAAAGAATAGCAGAGCCTTTGACATGGAGCCCAGTGATATGGGGGTTAGGGGGGTGGGGAGGTCGACTCTAAAGGAGGCAGGGAGGCTTTGAAGAAATTTGAAGAAGAAATGGGCACAATTCAACTTCCATTCAAGAAAGAAAATACTGAGGGCAGCTGTAGAATGGATCAGAGCAGGGAATGGAGGCTGGTGATTGAGGGCTGCCACAGAGGAAACAGAAAGAGAGGGATGTTTGAAAAAGTGGGGGTTGCGGGGGAGAACTAGAGTGAACTGATTGAGGCATTCATCTTAGGTGTAAAATTCAAGGGAACCCCCAAAACTCCATATTCAATAAAAGCTATGTTTTCATATAATTTTAAAAATTAATGTAAAAAAATCTTCCTATATAATAAAGCCTAATATGCAAATTGTCCCCTCGACTGGGAGTTTGCCTTGGGGGACAGGGCTCGCCAGCTGACTTTCCTTGGTCCTTCCTCCTACCAATCAGCCCCGATCAGGGTGGACCAGCTGGACCCCACCCATGTATAAATTTGTGCACCAGGCCTCTAGTCAATGAGAAAAATCTCAAAATTTCAAATAAAGAGAGGATTCTACAGTCTACTGGCCCAACTTGGCCTTATTCATCTCATTCAAATCCCAGCCAGTAGGAAAGACACTGAGAAAACACAGTACCTGGAAGTTGAGCCTGGAGGAGTGGGGAGGCTTGCAGGTGAAAATCCTAAGGGAGGTTGTGAAGCCATCTTGGAAGAAGGTAGCATTGTTAACTAAGAAGGGGACACACCTGAGAAAAAGGTTAGAGCTGACAGTGAGCCCTCTGTGAGAAAACTTGACAATCAACTAAAAATGAGAGTTTGGGAGAAAAACAGGTGCCAGAGCTCCTGAGTTGGATAAGGAGAGGTCAAGGGGAGGGAGAAGGGGAAGGGAGAAAAGAAAGCCTTGATTCACCTTTAGAAACTAGATAATCCAGTGGAGGAAAAAGAGAGGTGCCTTTGTCAGAGGCTCAGAGAGAAGAGACTCACCACTAACATTTGCAGAAGCTATACAGGAAAACAAATGTAGTTCACATACAATAGAGCTCAATGTTTAAAAATTAAAGTATGATATATTCTCTTACCATGATGAATATATTCTCATCAGGATCCAGGAGGGCAGGTTTGAATTTTAAATTCTCAGAGCCCTGATGCTCTGCTCTGGCATGGTGGTTCAGGGATAGCTGGTGATAGGCTGAGGCCTGCCCCTTTTCTCTTGCCACCTCTGGCTCCATCCCACAAGCACTGTGCTTGGCTGCCTTTTGATCTCAGTGGGGCAGTAAAGTTCACCTTTAGAAGATTGTGTTATTTGAAAGACCATAAATGGTCTTTCTCTATTGCTAGTGGAAATGGGGTTCTTAGGATATCTTGAGAAAAAATTTTCTCAAACTTGTGCAGAGAATGAATGATTTTTATTTGTGTGGAATTATATCTCTGGTTTTTCAAAGTCCCAATTAAGAGAAATAATTGAGTCCTGGACATTGTGCATCTGGAGATTCAGTAGATCTAGAAGCAAAACCAGTGTCCAAAATTTCTGTTCCATGGTGGAGCTGGGTTCTGTATAGCATCAGGCTGGTTATAGTTCCTTAGTCCATTAATACATTACTCTATTGTTTGGGGTCTACATGGCCATGAGCCATGCCAGCAAATGCAGGGGTTTGAGAGCTTTGTAAGCCAGGAGTGCAAGAGAGCAAGAGCAAGAGCATGAACTCCTTTGTGTAGAAGTTTAAATATCAAATCTTCCCAGGCTTGTAGTGGCCACGCATAGTTCCCAGGTATGACTCGCAGGCAAGTACCTTGCCTGTTTCACCCATACTTTACTGGGCATACTTATATTCTTCCCCTGTCTAGTCCCTTCCCCCTGGGACCTGTGGAGAATAGACTGACCTGAGGAGTGTTTAGAGTGCAGCTTCCTGGCAAAGCTGCACAAATGGCATGCCTATATATTTGGCTTTCTCTTTGTTCCTTTCTAATTATTCATAACTGAGTTGTTACAAAAGTATCAATTGGACCAAGAGAAAGGTCCTGAGCAGCTTCTGTAAATGGTCTGGGCCATTGGGTAGGGCATTCTGGAATACTCAGAGCACTTTCTCAAAAGGAGGGTGTGGATTTGGGTTGGGCATGTCCGCTTTGCTTTTGTCCTGTCACCTGTGGGGTATATATGAGGGGGCATAACCAGAAGAAGGTCATAGCAGGGCCTGAGTTCTAGGATCTAAGGGCACACTGACCCCAGGCTGGGGCTAGGGAAAGAGCAGGAGGTAAAGGCAGGAACACAGTGAGATGAGAGTGAGGGCGAAGAGATACTTGGAGGCATAGGCCGAAGCCCAAAAATGTACAGAGAAAAGTACATAATTTGCCTTAACTTTATGTTCAGTCTCTTAGAATCCCAGTCCATTCATATAGGAGAGGTTCCCCTAAATGTGTGAGGAAGTGGTGGACTTCTTTTCTCAGTTTGATGCTGAGTTTTTTTCCAAATGTGTTTGCTGTCTGCCTACTATGACATCGCTCATAGGAGCATTATTTTGATATGAAATTTTTGGACTGGAACCCAGATTCTTTGTCCATTAGAGTCAAAGAATGAATCCACAGACAGAGGGTAATATACAAAGGTGGAGATTTATTGAAGAACAAGTACAGACTCCCACATAGGGAGAAGCAAAGGGTCTCACAGAATAGACTCTCACATAGAGAGGGGGAAAGGGTCCCACCAACTTCCTGTTTCCACAGTTTATAAAGGCTGCAGTTCCTGTGTCCTGATATCCCCTCTGATTGGTCAATATCCCCTTTTGAATTGGTTACGATAGTAACTCCTGATGAGACTGTAGAGCAGAGCATTAACAATCACAGGCAGGGGGCACAGCCTGAGGTCTCCCAGCCTGGCACTGGGGTGGAGGTGTGGGCTCAGGTCCTCCAGCCTGACATCAGGGTGAGGGGTGCAGCCTCAGGTCTCCAGCTCAGCACCAGGGAAGGGTAGTGGCCTGAGGCCTTTTGTCAAGCCCCAACAGGCAAGGGGAACAGCCTCAGTTCCCCTGCGCTGGCCCAGCACCATGCAGCTCCAAGTCCCTGCTGATTGCTCATTAAGGCTCCTTGCAGTAACTGGGCCTCCACTGTGAGCGCAGCCATCTTGTGTTATGAGATCTCTGCCTCCACTGTGGGTGCAGCCAGTTTGTTATGGTGTGACTGTCAATTTGCATATTCTCTCCTTATTAGATAGAATGAGATATAGCACTCTGCAGCATTGTGATGATAATATAAGGTTATTACAGTGAAAGTGCTATAATGTAAAATAGTATAGAGAAGTAACTTAGAATAATTACTCTTTTCTGATGATAATATCCATAAAAACCTAAAGATTTCCACTCTCAAGGTGGAATTGTTATTGGCTTTCTTGAGAGTCATTTTCCAACCAATCTTCTTTCATTGTCAGAACCAGGATCTCATCTTTAGATGAGAGAACTGATTGTGGGCAGTGACACAGATCTATTAGAGTTGTCAGATTTAGTAAATAAAAATATAGAATCCTCCAGTAAAATTTGAAGCCTATCTAATAATGAAGGATATGCTGATTGACCCTCACACCATCACAAAGATGGCAGCAACCACCGCCAATATGGAGGAAATATGCTAATTGACTGTCATGCTCTCAAAGATGGCATCGGATCTTAGTCGGCTGGGCCAGGGTGTCGGGTGGTGGTGGCAGCGGCGGGTAGGAAGGTAGGTGGGCCGGGTCGAGCCACTCCGGTCCCGGCCTTGCCTCCCTCTCCGGTTCCACCACGGGCCCACCGCAGTTCCAGACCTGGGAGGAGTTCAGTCACGAGGCCAAGAAGCTCTACCTTGCTGACCCTATGAAGGCACGTGTGTTTCTCAAATATAGGCATTCTGATGGAAGTTTGTGTATTAAAGTAACAGATGATTTAGTTTGTTTGGTGTATAGAACAGACCAAGCTCAAGATGTAAAGAAGATTGAGAAATTCCACAGTCAACTGATTGGACTTATGGTAGCCAAAAAAATCCTGCAGTGTTGCCATGGAAACGGACTGACTGGTTTGACATGAAGACTGTTGGCCATGTTCTTGGGAAGTAAAGATCTTTTGAATTTGAGACAGTGTTGGCACAGAAAATCCTTACCGTAACTAAGTGGGCTATTCAGAAGCCGAGAGACCATTTTTTTGTACTTTGCTTCTTAATGTTTACTTTAGAGAGCTAAGAATGCAAATGCTTTCAGTGAGAAAGCCTTTCTTTATTTTTAGAAGTGGAACAAGAAATGTGTCTGTCTAGGAAACTTTCTGCAGATCATTTGATGCTGGGGAAAATATATAATTATTTCTTTCAGTAAGTTTGTAGCAGTAATTTGAAAATGAGATACCAGGAAAAGCCTATTCTTCCTTAAGTTTAGTTTGTCTTTAAACAAAATTAAATGTAACCATTTTGCTGGGGTGATCATTTTTTGGGGGGCGTAACATTTGTGTAGTTAATCACCAACAAATATAAAATATGGTAACTAGAATTAACTGCACAGCAGTATACCTGATTATGTACAGTAAAGTTTAGTCTCAATTATATCTAAAAGTAATTATGAAAACAAGTATGCTTTTCTTGAACTTTCCAAATTTAAGCTATTTTTGAATATAAGGGATTATTAGTATTATAAGCTTAGTGAGCAAACTTTGAGTCTAGTTTTCATTGCTTACGTCACATGAACAGAGCGGTCACTGGTAGACCGAAGCCAACACATTACAGGACATTTGTCACATATTTTCTGTGTGGAGTTTCTCAGAAGAGCTGAGGATTATGCGAACTGTTAAATCTTTGCATACCTCTTTGCTACCCTGCCATTCCGTCATTACTTAACCAAGGGGTTAAGCATGACTAGCACAACTGTTATGCTTCCATTAAGCCAAAAGAATATTATTTGATAGTTATCTTATATCTGTAACCTGAATTTTACCAACTAATGTAAGGTCATATGTTGATTGCTACATTTAAAATATTTTTTGTTAGAAATCTGTTATGTTGAGCAGCATTTTAATATGGAAAGTTCTATGAGCCTTGTGAATTTTGACATGTTTCAAAGAGGCCAGTAAATAAAGTATGTGAAAATATATTGTCTCTCTTGAAATTTGTAACTTCACAAGAATTACTCATTTCTTGACTGGCATATACTGTATTCATTTAGTCTGAGTTGGGCATAATGATACTATAAGTAAATTTTGTGTTGTTTCTTGCTATTCTACATTTCTCTGAGCTGTCCTGAGTTAATTAAAAGCTCAAGATTTGATTTTCCATGGCAAGGCTCTTTTCTTGATTAAGGAAAGTGATCTAATAGGGTTTTTTGGTCGGTGGCATTTTTTCCCCCCATAATTAATGGGATCAGGAGTTTTTGGCCTTTTTCTCTCATTTACATCTTCCTTGTTAACACTCTTTTACAAAGGCAACCAGCAAGGGAGGGGGTCACATGTGGGTCCTCTGTGTCCTGAGGAGCTGACAGCAGAGTCCTTAAGAGCAGAGATCCCAAGGCAGACTGCCGGCCTGCAGTTCTGTCTCCTCTGCTTTCTACTTCTGTGGTCCTAAGACACTTCTGGAAGCTTCCATCTTCTTCTGTGAATTGGGTTAGCAATACTCAGGACTTTCCGAGAGTTAAATGGCATAATCCTATAACAACACAGTGCCTAGAACATAGTAAGCTCAATAAATGGTAGCCATTATTGTAAATAGCCAGCTCATGCGCTTTCTCATCATTATAATTGAACGATTATTTATTGGTAATATCTGCCTTTTCTGCCATGCTATATCTGTTATTAAATGCCCCCTGTTTTTGCATTTGGGAAATACAAGATTGCCCTCATAGAGTGTTCTTGTGGAGGGGGGTGTGGAAACTTGTGTTTATTTGTGGTTGCACAAAATAAAGTGATTGAGAACTGAAAAAAAAAAAGATGGCATTGCTCACAGCCACAAGATGGAGGCACCCAGTCCCCTCAGCCCTGTCAGGGCAGCAGGCACACAGCAAGGCTGGGCCTGTCCCCAGGCAGTCCTGGGTTGCTCCATGCACCTGCCTCCAGAGTCCCCCAGTCGCTCCAGTCCTCTTAGCCCCCAAGGTGCCCAGGGCTGGCCCAAAGTGCAGGCAAGCCTTGGATGGCAGCTGCCCAGCTGCCCAGGGCCACCTGAGGCTCAAGTAACCAGGGCTGGCCAAGGCTTGTGTTGCCAGCAGTGATAGCAGCAGAGGTGTGATGGCCATCGTCTTTTCCTGATAGCTGGGTCACCTCCCGCCCATAGGGCTCCCAGGCTGTAGGAGGGGACAGGCGGGGCAGAGGGACCCCCTCCTCCAGTGCATGCATTTTCATGCACCTGGCCTCTAATTTTATATAAACAGAAAATAAGTTTTAAGTATAACCTATGCAATTTGTATTTTTCTAGCAACCCTGAACTTTATAGAAAGCTGAGTGGACACCAGTCCTGTGCTGTGACTACTCAGTGTGGCCTTTGATCACACCTTGGCCAGTCTTCCAGGGCATATGGCACCCTTTGGCCAGTTATTACACCCAAGGGGCTGTTCTTCGTGACCATAACCAATTCATGGTGCTAACGGTGTATGGCTCTGCATGGCGCTCTCCTGGTACAGGAAGACTGACATTAATTTTTAGGTCTTTGTTGCCTGTCTTCTGAGTCTGCTTTTTGGGTAACTAATAAATACCCAGTAATGCAGTGGACTCCTGAGTTGAAGTCAATTTAAAAATCAATAACTAAGTATCAGTCTTGTGCCAGGCTTTAGGCATAGATGTGAATCAGATCTAGTGCCTGCTCTAGACAAGTTTATAGCCTGAAAAGTTGAGTTTCCACAGCAATCAGAATTGGCTTCTAATTCCAGCTTCTCCTTGATTTTGTTAGAAATAAGACGAGCCCTCAAAACCAGGGTCCTGGCAGATCATAAAGGATACTCAGGAGCCAGACAGCAAGGCAAATATCTTTTCTCTTGCAGGATGTTGCTCACACACATAGTCTGGCAGCACACACACACTAAACAGATGTTCTGCTCAGGGTTTTATGCTTGACAAACTTTGTCTGTCCCTCTCTTGATTGAAAGAGCTTAGGCTCACTGTATTGCATGATTGGCTAATTTAAAGAAAAGGCAGGGATTGATCTTTGCCTTTTTAGAATGGTGATGCCCAGGGGAGCTGCAAGTCATGTGAGCCAAAACGGCAGCTGCCCAAACTCCCTTTTTTGACAGAAAAGATTAGTTTATTCTCCCAGTTCTGAAGCATGATTTGATAAAAATGCTCAAGTGTAGCTCTTCCACATGCAAAGCCTGAAATGGCTTGGGCTTTGCACCACAAATATGGCCCAATGCTCTCCTTTCCTCATGGAATAATCCAGGAATCTGGCAGAAGTTCCCCCACTGTGTATCCTAGGGAACACTCTATATACATCCTGAACACAAGCACAAACACATGCAGAGTTTGTTGCTTTTTTTCGGACTAAACTTGATTCCCATTAGAGTCACTGAAAGGAGGAACACATGAGGCCAAAAGTGGTAAGGGATTATAAATTTATTAGTGGCCTGGTACACGAAATTTGTGCACAGAAACAGGGGTTCCCTCAGCCCAGCCTGCACCCTCTCCAATTGGGGACCTCTTGGGGGATGTCTAACTGTCACAGGGATCGGGCCTAAACTGGCAGTTGACATCCCTCTCATAATCTGGGACCACTGACTCCTAACCCCTTACCTGCCTGCCTGCCTGATCACCCCTAATTGCCTCTGCCTGCCCGATTGCTCCTAACCCTCTGCCTGCCTGCCTGATTGCCCCTAATTGCCTCTGCCTGCCTATCTGGTTGCCCCCAACTACCCTCCCCTGCTGGCCTGATCTCATTTCCAATGGCCTTCCTTTGCCAAACTGATCTTGCCCCAAACTGCCCTTCCCTGCAGGCCTGATCTTGCCCCTAACTGCCCTCTTCTGCCAGCCAATTTGGTTCTGATTGGTCGGTTCCTATGCCAGTCAGCATATCTGGGCCTATCAAGGGGGCCAGGTCAGGAAGGTGGGGCTGATCAGCAGCCCTGGTGGAGGCCTGGGGAGAAGTGGAAGTGTAGCTGCTTTGTCAGACTGGGAAAGAAAGAGAGAGGCAAGTCCTGATCAAAAGCTGCCACAGAGGCAATGAGTAAGTTCCTGCTTCTCTCTTCAGGCCTCTCTGTGGCCCTGATTTGCAGCCCGCTCAGCAGTCAGTTTTGGGGCACTGCCCTGCAGCAGAAGCAGTGCTGATTGCAGGACTGACTTTTGGTTGGTCAAGCCTTGGTTTTACCAGACATTATGACCCAGGGTTTTTATATAGTAGGATTATGTCAATTGGGTACCAGATGGGGTGAGTCCCCAAATGGCACCAGCACACAGGGATGGGGAATCAGATATTTTAAAGGATTATAGGGAGGCTTTTCTGGGCAGAGAATTCTCTAGGCTGGTTCAGATCCTGGGAAGTCCAGAGGGGAGAGATAATGGTCTTAGCAAGTAGAATGTAGTCTAAGCAAAAGGAAATGTCCATTGTGAAGTGGCCTAAAGGTCAGTTCTCAGGAGCGAGATATTGATTCAATTATTTAATTAGACCTCACAATTCCAAATACGTTAATTTGCTTTGTTAATCACCTCCTTTCCACTCCATCCTGAAGTTGATGACCATGTGACATTTTGTTTCTGCTTTAGTGGGGGCTATGGTAAAAAAAAAAGAAGGAATTATTACCATTTGCAACAGCATGGATGGAACTAGAGACGATTATGCTAAGCAAAATGAGCCAGTCAGAGAAAGATAAATATCACATGATCTCACTCATTTATAGAATATAATGAACAACATAAACTGATGAACAAAAACAGATCTAGAGTCAGAGAAGCATCAATCAGACTGTCAAACCTCAGAGGGAAGATAGGGGAGGGTAGTGGTAAGGGGGAGAGATTAACCAAAGGACTTATATGCATGCATATAAGCCTAACCAATGGACACAGACACCAGGGATATGAGGGCATGAGTGGGGGACTGAGGGGACAATGGGGGGATAAGGACACATATGTAATAACTTAATAAAGAAAAAAAATTGGGCAGGGATGATATAGGATGCCTGTACTAAAGACCCTGCCTCTAGCCGATCAGGCCAGCTCAACCAAATAAACTCTCAGTGTACCTGCAGCGCCCTCTCCTAGCTCCCTGCTGTGGAGAAAATAAAGCTGAAAAGGAAGATTGGGCTAAGATTGTGGCAGCTACCATATATACACTGACTTTTTTTCCAGTTCTCAAAGTTTTGTTACTAATATCACCTCCCCATCCTTTCTGTTTTTGTGAGTTTTTAAACTTTAAAATAATCCCTTAACTTCTTTTTTTTTAATTATTGGCATAAATGAGATGTCACTCATTTTCCCCTCCTTATTTTGTAATTTTTCTTTAAATGGGAAAGGTAATGTAGTATTATTTCTGATTATAAAAGTCATTCATTTTCACACTAAAAACTCAAAAAGTTTGAAAGTGTATACTTATTTTGTCTATGTTTCTACAACCATAAAAAAAGAATTATTATAATAAAAGTTGTTTTATAACATACTTTCCTCAATCAATAATATTAGCGATCTTTCCGTATCAATTCAGATTGCTCCAGATAGTTATTTTAATGTCTGAACATATTATTGTGCTTCTACTATAATTTATTTAACTAACCTTTTGCCTATTTTACTTTTTTTGCTGTTATACATACCCTATGGTCATCCTATCTAATAAAGAGGTAATATGCGAATTGTTCATCACTGTACCACCAAGATGGCCACTTCATGTGGTCAAAGATGGCCACTCCATGTAGACACAAAATGGCCACCAGAAGATAGCTGGCAGGGGAACACAGTTGTGGGTGATCAGGCCAGCAGGGGAGGACAGTTGGGAGGAACCAGACCTGAAAGGGAGGGCAGTTGGGGGCAATCAGGTCTACAGGAGAGGGCAGTTGGTGGGGGGGGAACCAGACCTGCAGGGGTGGGCAGTTGGGAGGAACCAGGCCTGCAGAGGAGGGTAGTTAGGGGAGACCAGGCTGGCAAGGGAGGGCAGTTAGGGATGACCAATCCAGCAGGGGAGGGCAGTTAGGGGTGACTGGGCCAACAGGGGAGGGCAGTTGGGGGTAACCAGGCTGGCAGACAGAAGCAATTAGGGGCAATCAGGCAGGCAGGCAGGTGAGTGGTTGGGAGCTAGCAGTCCTGGGTTATGAGAGGGATGATTGACTTCCCATTTAGGCCCTATCCCACCTAAATGGGCAGTGGGACATCCTTCGAGGAATCTTAGATTGGAGAGGGTGCAGACTGAGGGACACTCCCCAATGCATGAATTTTGTGCACTGGGCCTCTAGTTTTTTTTATATCTATGCCTTTATAATCAATGTAGTTATTTCCTTAGAATGGTAGTTTTCTTTTCTTCCTTTCTTCCTTCTTCTATTTTTTTTTTCTAGCTGCTCCTTTGGCATCAGTTTAAATTCTTGCTCTAAGATAAATTTGAGGAAATGGAACTGCTAGATCAAAGTGTAAGTATTAATGTTTTTATAAATATTACCAAATTGCCCTCCTGAAATAATGGATCAATTTATATGTGCTCTGGGTGTGCTTTGAGAACTTTCATTTCTCAGCAATATCCCAAATGCCATTCTGTTTTTCCTTTTTAAAAATTTTATTTTATTGTTTAACATATTACAAATAGTAGTACATGTCTCCCTTTTCTCTATTGTTTTTCATTGAATTTTTCACAGCTACATTGATATATAAATGGCATGTAATAAACTACACAAAATTATCACTATTCTTTTAAATCTTTGCTTGATATATGAAACATGATATCTCAAAGATTTAATGCACATTGCTTTAATTACAAATGAGACTGAGCATCTTAGCATATGTTCATGAAATATTATTTTGTGTATTGTCCTCATCACCCATTTTCCACTTAATTTTTAGTACTTTTCTTAAAGATTTATGACTGCTCCTTAAATAGAAATTCAGATTTGATTATGCCATTAAAGCCAACATTAAAATTAGAATGATTATGTACTCCCCAACTGCTTGACTAACATTTGTACCAAGACTTGTCCTGTCTGGCACTACAAAAGTAACTTCACTGACCATGGATAAATAAGAAGGAAGATGTCATCATCTGGGGAGGAAGATGCTCTTGTCACTGTACCAGTAAGGGCTCCACCAGAGGAAAAGAACCAGTAGTACACACACACACACACACACACACACACACACACACGTGCACACACATGCACACATGTGCGCACATACGTACGTGTGCACATAAACCCAGGTTTGTTTGTTGATGGACTGATTGATTGTAAGGAATTAACTTACATGATTGTGAGATTGGCTAGGAAAATCTGAAACCTATAAGGCAGACCTTCAGAAAGAGCAGGTACTCTTGGACAGGAGCTAAAGTTGCAGTCCACAGGTGGAATTTCTTCCTCAAGAAAACCCAAATTTTGCTCTTAAAACCTTTCACTGACTGGATTAGGCTCACCTAGATTATCAAAGATAGTTTATGGGGTACCTAATAGAAGATAACACTTAAATGGCATTTTCTGGTTTACAAATGTTTACATGTACAAGGTCTCAATGATAACTCATCACACCTCTATAGGTGAGGCACTATTAATTTCATTCTAAATATAAAGCACAAAGAATTCATTTGACATGCCCAATGTATATCTAGTGGATCATAGACCTAGCAAGCAACATAACTCAAATTATTCTCCCAAGATTTAAAAATGGATATCTATTTTTTGTATCTATAGTTCTGGAAAGAGGATACTGAAAATGCATTAGAGAATAAATTGTATATAATTAGAGAATCCAATAAGATTACTATTCCAACTTTGGAACAGAACTAAACACACCTTTTTCATAGGAACAAGGCATGTACACAATACTTAAACATCAGTGATCAGAGGCTACTCAGTGACTTTACCATGACAACAAATTTCCTTAGTGATTTATTCACTTGAGCTCTAGCTAGAAAAAAAAAGTGACATTTTTATACACAGACACACACACTGAGTGGCCAGATTATGCATTCAGAGATCATAATAATCTGGCCACTCAGTGTATATAAAATAGATATCTAACAATTCCATGCCTTGATAATGTAATTTGGGTTTTGTTGTTTGCTAGATCTGTTACCTATAGGGCATGTGATGAATTATCATTGATACTTGGTATGTTCAAGTGTTATTTTCTAAAAGATATGTGTAGAGACTATTCTGATGAGGACATTAGAAAGGTGATTCATAACTAACAAAGAGACATCTTTTTGTGGTTTTTATGCCTGAGATCCCTCTCTGACTTTTAGCTCGAGAGGAGAAAGTTGAGATAATCTGTGTTTGTTTTTATAAACATGGGTTTGTGGTAGCAGTGAGGCCCCCAGGTGTGGGTAACTATAAGGATAAACATGTGTCAGAGTTGAGGGGAGACTATAGATGGACTCCAGCCTTCATTTGGTTTAGCCCAGTTACTCTAATGTGGTCTCTGGGGCACCACCAGACCTTCTTGTCTAAGAAACTCAGTGCCACATTGATGCAAGCCAAACTCACCCACTTATTACTATTCTCCCAGCTATACTAACTTATGATAACAGGTAAATATATCTTCCCAGTCCTATACCAACCTCAGAGCTGGGAGCAGGTGAGGACTTAAACCATAATACTTTATGTTTGTGGCTTTTTTTTTTGTCAACAGCACCAGAGACTATGCTGTCTAATAAAAAGAATTAAATGGCCCAGCCACAGTGGCACAGTGGTTGAGCATCATCTTGTGCATCAAAAATTTGCCAGTTTGATTCCTTGTAAGGGCACATACCCTGGTTGGGGAGCATGCAGAAGGCAACCAATCAATGTTTTTCTCTCATATGAACCCTTCTCTCTCTTCCTCTTTCTCAGTGTCTCCTCAGGTGAGGGTAAAAAAAAAAAAAGAATAAAATGATGACTTACTATGCATCTATTATGTGGTAAAGATTGAGGTTTTATATCCTATCTAATAAAAGAGTAATATGCAAATTGACCATACCTCTGCCACACCCACAATCCATGTCCACCAGCCATGCCCACCAGCCAATCAGAGCGAGTATGCAAATTAACCCAACCAAGATGGCTACAGCCACAGAGAGAGCAGGAGGGAAGCTTGGGTTACTCCTGGCAATGGAGGAAGCCAAACTTTCTGCACACCCTGGCAGGCCCAGGCTTCTGCTTGAGGCAACAAAGTTTCAATGGCTGTGCAAGCAGAAGACTTGGCTCTGCTCCAGGCTACAAAGTTTCAATCATAGGAGATAAATAAATCCCAGATACCAGGGCCTCCACTTGGGTTTTCAGGGGACATGGCTGGCCTACAAACCACCACAGGCCCCTTGCCCAGGCCACACCAGGCCCCAAGGGAACACCCACAACCAGGACACCCTTCCAAGCAAAGCAGCTGATCCCATCCATGCACCAGTCCTCTATCCTATCTAATAAAAGAGTAATATGCAGATTGACCATCACTCCAACACACAAGATGACTGCCCCATGTGATCAAAAGATCCTGCACCTATGTGGACACAAGATGGCCAACAGGGGAGGGCAGTTGGCAGGGACCAGGCCTGGAATGGAGGGTAGTTGTGGGCAATTAGGCCAGCAGGAGAGGGCAGTTGGGAGGGACCAGGCCTGCAGGGGAGGGAAGTTAGGGGCAAACAGATAGCAGGGGAGCAGTTAGGCATCAATCAGGCTGGCAGGGGAGTGGTTAGAAAGTGATCAGGCTGGCAGGCAGAAGCGGTTAGGGGCAATCAGGAAGATAGGCAGGTGAGCTGTTGGGAGCCAGCAGTCCTGGATTGTGAGAGGGATGTCCAACTTCCCGTTTAGGCCCAATCCAATTGGGCCTAAATGGGCAGTCAGATATCCCTCAAGGGGTCCCAGATTGGAGAGGAAGCAGGCTGGGCTGAAGGACTCCCCCTACCCCACCTTGCATGAATTTTGTGCACCAGGCCTCTAGTTTTAAAATAAATAGCCAAAGATCACTTCGATTGGTGACATTGATTCTGAACCTTAAATAACAAAGAATAGACATGCAAAGTCATGGCAGCTGACCACAGATTACCTCCCAAGGGTATAAGTTAGGTAATCAAAAGCCAAAGTTGAAGTGAATTGAGAGGCATAAGATGTATACATACTTCTAGAATATACTATACACAGTGCACATGTAGACATAGGATAGGAACTGAATTTGCGCCTATTCCAACCTCCCACTCTTTGAGGTCCTGGCTTCAGGATTTGGCCTCTGCTTGAGCACTTTCAGAAAGCACAGCATGTGCTCTCTAGGAACTTTCTCAGACCACCTACCTTTTACACCCTTGATCCAAATTCTACATTGAAGTTGTTGTTTGTGGGAAACAGGCTCTTCTATGGGATTGTGAGAAAAGCAATTCAAGGGAGATTGTGATGTGGCAAGGTGGTTCATTTGTAATATAATATCAAAAGAGTTCTCCTGGCTTTGCAATGTCCTATCTCTCTCCATTCCACTATGAATGGAGTAAAGCCATGGCCAATGCTCGGAGTTTCTGCTTCATAGTCTTTTGGGTCCTGTGTGGTCTCCTAAGGGCCCTTGTGGCCACTAGACCTGCATGGTTTCAAGCTTCTGGGCAGGAGAGAACATTAATAAACAGGGTTAGTGGGGGGTCTCAAGCGAAAGAGAGAGATTTTTTGTTCACCCAGTATTATGTATTCTCAGACTTGGAAGGAACCAGAAGCTTATTCAAATAACCAATCAGCTCCCCAAACTTTCATTGGCTTGCATTGGGGTCCACTCCTAGCCAATAATCTTTTCCCCAAATTAGAATGGCAGGCCTCCATGGCTAACACCTCCCCTAGTGCCATGTTGACTTTATTGTGCATGTATTTACCTCCCCATTTGTTCTACCCCTTCCCCAAGAGATCTGCAGGGAATGGACTGGTGGTTCTCTGGGGGGAGTGTGAATCTGTAGCTTTCTGGTGAAGCAAGCAGGCTTCTGCTTTCTGGCTGAATATGCTCAACATTGTTTCCCCATTTGCTTCATTTCCCATCAATAATTACCTAACTGTGGTAAGAAAATTAGCCTCAGTAAAAAAAAAAAAATCCAAGATGGCAGCATAAGTAAACAGCTACACTGCTGCCTCACACAACAATTTCAAAACTACAACTAAAAGACAGAACGGACAGCATCCAGAACCACAGGAAAGTTGGCTGAGTGGAAATTCTACAACAAGAAGGAAAGAGAGGGGCTCACAAAGATCCAGAGGAGCTGCAAAAAGCTGAGGTATGGAGACGCGCCCGTGGAGAGAGTGAGTGCCAGAGTACCTGGCCGGCTTTCTCTGACAGGAGGGAGATGGAGACTGCCAATGGCATTGAACCCCTTATCCTACGAAACTAAATCCCAGGTCCAGACGATACTCATAAGGGGGGAGTTTGGACTGTGAAAAGGGAGAAGTACACAGAAATTTAGGGGAGTCGCAAAAGATCAGAAGTCTGGTGGTGCGCACAGCACTGCGCACAGAAGACTGACTGCTGAATTTGCCGCTGGCTTTCACAAGTGGGCGGGAGACAGAGCCTCCCAACTGTGCCACTTCTAACTCCACTAAACACCATTTTCAGGCGAAAACCAGGGGACCCAGATACATATGGTCCCGGAGTGCAGGGGAGCCAGCAAGGCAGAGGTCTAGATGCACTGCAAGAGTGTGCCCACACGGGGACTGATCCAGTGATTACCCAGTCACGTGAGACTCAGGGGCCGTGGAGGGTGAGGCCGACTGGAAGGCAAGGCAGTCCCTTCAGCCCTGAGACTCCACCCATCCCAAGCTCAACAGAGAGGCTTTTGCAGTTTTGCAAGTCTTGTATCATAAGGCTGAATCCGACACAGAAGTTCTCCCGGCATAGCGAAATGCGGAGACAAAGGAAGAGATCACAAACAAAAGAAATGGAGAAAAACAAACGACTGGATACAGAGTTCAAAACCACATTTATAAGGTTTTTCCAGAATCTCCTAGAAAAGATGGATAAATTTAGCGAGACCCAAGAGAAGATGAAAAAGGACCAACTAGAGATGGAAAAGGTCCAACTAGTGATGGAAAAGGACTAACTAGAAATTAAAACTACACTGACTGAAATAAAAAATATTATACAGAGACCTAACAGCAGACTAGAGAAAGGCAAGAATGAAGTCAAAAATTTGTAATATAAAGAGTCAGAAAACACTCAACTAGAAAAGCAAGAAGAAAAAAGAATCCAAAAATGTGAAGATAATGTAAGGAGCCTCTGGGACAGCTTCAAGCGTACCAACATCAGAATTGTGGGGGTGCCAGAATAAGAGAGAGAGCAAGATACAGTGGTACCTGGAGATACGGTTTAATTCATTCAGTAATCTTGCTCTTATATCAAGTTGCTCGTATCTCAAAGCAAATTTCCCCATTGAAATCAATTGCAATGCCGTTAATCTGTTCCAGCCCCCAAAATGCCACCCCAGTTGTTCTTGTTACGTGTTTTTGAATAAGAAAAATGTATTTATAAATGACAAATATTGTATAAAAACATAATAAAAGAGAATGTAAAGGAATTAACTGGTTTTATAAAGTGTATTTACCTACTCGTTACACTCTTAATGCTATACTTTATCTCTAAACTGAATGTAACTTAACTAATCTTCACTGAACTTAATTGCTACTGGTCTTTGCATTTTTGGCCGATGGCAAAAAAAAAAAACACGTGTGCAATGAGGTTTGCCTCTTCCTCCCTTTCAGAATGTGTCTGAAATGGGTGAGGCAAGTTTCATTGAACAGCTCCGATGAACGACCAGTAGCAACTTTTTCGGGGTGTTTCTTTTCCACAAAGTGTGACACCCTCTCCCACATTCCTAAGATCTCCTTTGTCTCACTTGTAGAGATCTCCTCCACCTCTGGCTCCTCCTCGAAACCAATTTCTTAGAGAACCTCCGCATGTTGCTGAAACTGCAACTCTTGTAACTCCTCCGTGTTGAGTTCCAGAGAGTGTTCCTCGATGAGCTCATTCACATCTCTCTCATCCACCTCCAGGCCCATGAATTTTCCCAGAGACACTAACTCCTCCTCCACTGCCACCTCGAGTTCGAATCCTTTGAAGGTCCTTTTGGCTACGGCCTCAGGCCACAGCTTCTTCCATGCAGAGGTCAAAGTCCTTGTTGTAACACCCAGCCAGGCCTGATCAATATATTCTGAGGCATATACGATGTTAAAGTGGTTCTTCCAGAACTCTCTAAGGGTGAGATTTGTGTTCTCTGTCACCTCAAAGCAGCGCCGGAACAGGTGCTTGATGTACACCTTTTTAAAATTAGAAATCACCTCCTGATCCATGGGCTGCAGGATAGGAGTGGTATTGGGAGGTAGGTAGACAACCTTTATAAACTTGAACTCTTCGAGGAGTTCATCTTCGAGGTTCAGTGGGTGAGCAGGAGCATTGTCGAGGATGAGGAGGGCTTGCATGGTTAGGTTGTTTTCCTGTAGATATTTCTTAACAGAAGGGCCAAAAACCAGGTTTACCCACTCCACAAAGAACTGCCTGGTGACCCATGCCTTCGAGTTTGCCCTCCACATAACTTGCAATTTATCTTTTAAAATCTTATGTGACTTAAAGACTCTGGGGTTTTCCAAATAGTATACGAGCAGAGGCTTGATCTTGCAGTTGCCACTCGCATTGGCGCGCAGTGCGAGGGTTAGCCTATCCTTCATGAGTTTGTGGCCTGGCATCGCCTTCTCCTCTGCCGTTATGTAAGTCCTATTCGGCATCTTCTTCCAGAAAAGCCCTGTCTCGTCACAGTTGAAGACTTGCTGGGGGATATGTCCTTTGGCTTCTATCAGTTTGGAAAAAGTTTTGAGGTAATCCTTAGCTGCCTTCACATCCTAACTTGCTGCCTCACCATGCCTGACGATGGAGTGAATGCCGGACCTTTTCCTGAAGTTATCAAATAAGCCTCTACTGGCTTTACATGAGTCTTTCCATGCTTGGTCTGTGGAAGTGCGCGGGGTCTGCTCCAGCAAATCACCATAAATTGCTTGCGCCTTCTCGCATATGATGCCCTGTGTTAATGTATCTCCTTTAAGCTGCTTCTCCATCACCCACACCATCAGTAGATTCTCCATCTTTTCATGGAGAGAGCTATGGAGCTTAGAAATTATTCTAACACCCTTAGCTGGCGATATACTCTTTATCGACTCCTGTTTAAACACAGTGCATATCGTTGAAGTACTATGCCCGTATTGCCTCACCAAGTCAGCCACTCACACACCTTGCTGATATTTTTCTATGATTTCATGCTTTAATTCAATAGACATCATCCTCTTCTGAGCACTGACCTTTCCACTCACTTTCTTTGGACCCATGGTTATAAAAAGAAATGTGATAAAGTATGTAAATGCACAAAAGATGCTTCAACAACGAGGTAAGCAAGCACACTGACTAAGGCGTGGGAAACAATGAGAGGCTTGAGTTGCGGTAAACTGGTGGGTCGTTTGCAGCCAGCCGATCCAAGCGATTACTCGTATCTCAAATGTTGCTCGTATTTCGAACAAAAAATTGCTCACCCGTCGGCTCTTATCTCAAAAATCTCGTATGTTAGGGCACTCGTATCTCGAGGTACCACTGTACTGAAAACCTATTTGAAGAAATAATGACTGAAGACTTTCCACATCTGTTAAAAGAAATAGAGTTACAAGTCCAGGAAGCACACAGAACACCATATAAAAGGAATCCAAAGAGGATTACACTAAGACACATCATAATTAAAATACCAAGAGCAAAAGACAAAGAGAGAATATTAAAAGCAGCAAGAGAAAAACAGTTCATTATCTAGAAGGGAGCACCCATACGATTGTCAGCTGATTTCTCAACAGAAACGATGCAGGCCAGAGGGGAGTGGCAAGAAATAGCATGAACCTACAACCAAGAATACTCTATCCAGCAAAGCTATCATTCAGAATTGAAGGGCAGCTAAAGAGCTTCACAGATAAGAAAAAGCTAAAGGAGTTCATCAACTCCAAACCAGTATTATATGAAATGCTAAAAGGTACTCTTTTAGAAGAGGAAGAAGAAAAAAGTTAAAAGACAAAAAATTATAAAAAACAAATACATATCTATCAATAAGTGAATCTAAAAATTAAGTGAATTAAAAATGTGATCAACAGAATAAACTGATGAATATAATAGAATCAGGAGCACAGAAAAGGAGTAGACTGATAATTCTCAGGGGGAAAGGAGTGAGGGGTGTACAGGTAGAGACTGGACAAATATCATACACCTATGGATGAGGTCCACGGAAGGGAGTTAAGGGTAGAGGGAGGGGTGGGAGCCGGGTGGAGGGGAGCTATGGAGGGGAAAAAAAGAGAAACAAATGTAATAATCTGAATAATAAAGATTTAATTTTAAAAAAGTAAAAAAAATAAATAAATAAAAATAGCTTTTTGGCCAAAAAGAAAAGAAGATTAGCCTCAGTAAATGGAAATCTGCCCCATTTTAATGTTCTTCAAGGTAAAGAGACACAAAGTGTCAGTTTTGGTCCCAAACACTACCACCCCAGGTTGCACTGTCAGTATCAAACAAAAAAGCTAGGATAGGGTTGAAGCCCAAAGGTCTATGATATCTCTTATATGCATCACTCAAGTTATATGACTGACATGCAAGTCACCTCACCTCTTTGGATCTTCATTTTCTTAGCTATATGATGAGAAGAAATGAACTAAATCAGTGTTTCCAGAAGTGAGTTCCCTGGACCATTTGGTCATTTGAGTTGTTCCACCAAGAAACCAGTCTAAAACACTGGTTTTAACCAGGGGCAATTTGCCCCTGAGGGGACATTTAGCAATGTCTAGAGATATTTTTGATTGTTGACATTGGGAGGGGGACTGCCAATACACCTATTAGGTAGAGGCCAGTAATGCTTCTAACATCTCACAATACATCGGACAGTTGTATGACTTTGAACAAGTTGCTCTCACCTCCGGTTCCACTAGCTCAGATCTAGACTGGTAGTAACAGCACCCCATCCCCTTTTCCCCCTGAGAATTATCAGTCCACTCCTTTTCTGTGCTCCTGATTCTATTATATTCACCAGTTTATTCTGTTGGAACAAATCTTCAATTCCCTTATTTTTCAGATTCACTTGTTGATACATACGTATTTGTTGTTCATAATTTTTTATCTTTTACCTTTTTCTTCTTCCTCTTCTAAAAGAGTGCCTTTCAGCATTTCATATAATACTGGTTTGGAGTTGATGAACTCCTTTAGCTTTTCCTTATCTGTGAAGCTCTTTATCTGCCCTTCAATTCTGAATGATAGCTTTTCTGGATAGAGTATTCTTGGTTGTAGGTTCTTGCTATTCATCACGTTGAATATTTCTTGCCACTCCTGTCTGGCCTGCATCATATCTGTTGAGAAATCAGCTGACAGTTGTATGGGTGCTCCCTTGTAGGTAATGAACTGCTTTTCTCTTGCTGCTTTTAATATTCTCTCTTTGTCTTTTGCTCTTGGTATTTTAATTATGATGTGTCTCGGTGTAGTCTTCTTTGGATTCCTTTAATATGGGTTCTGTGTGCTTCCTGGACTTGTAAGTCTATTACCTTTACCAGATGTGGGAAGTTTTCAGCCATTATTTCTTTAAATAGGTTTTCAGTATCTTGTTCTCTCTCTTCTTCTGGCACCCCCATAATTCTGATGTTGGTACACTTGAAGCTGTCCCAGGGGCTCCTTATGTTAGCTTCACATTTTTGGATTCTTTTCTCTTCTTGCTTTTCCAGTTGAGTGGTTTCTGATTCTTTATATTTCAAATTTTTTACTTGATTCTTGCCTTCCTCTAGTCTGCTGTTAGGTCTCTGTACAATATTTTTTAATTCAGTCAGTGTATGTTTAATTTTTAGTTGGTTCTTTTGCATCTCTAGTTGGTTCTTTTTCATCTCCTCTTGGATCTCACTAAATTTATCCATCTTTTCTAGGAGATTATTGAAAAACCTTATAAGCGTGGTTTTGAACTCTATATCTTGTCATTTGTTTTTCTCCATTTCTTTTGTTTGTGATCCCTTCTCTTGTCTCGGCATTTTCACTATGCCGGGGACACTTCTGTGTTGGAGTCAGCCTTATGATACCAGACTAGCAAAACTGCAGAAGTCTCTCTATTGAGCTTGGAATGGGTGGAGTCTCAGGGCTTAATGGACCGCCTTGCCTTCCAGTCGGCCCCGCCCTCCACGGCCCCCAAGTCTCATGTGACTGGGTAATCGCTGGAGCAGTCCTTTGCGTGCATGCACTCTTGTGGTGCCTCTAGACTGCTGCCTTTCTGGCTCCCCTGTGCTCAGGGACCATATGAGTGTTGGTCCCCAGGGTTTCGCCCAAAAATGGGGTTCAGTGAAGTTAGAAGTGGTGCAGTTGGGAGGGTCTGTCTCCCACCCACTCGTGCAAGCCAGCAGCACAATCAGCAGTCGGTCCTCTGCGCCCAGTGCCGTGCACGTCACCAGACTTCTAATCTTTTGCGACTCCCCTAAATTTCCATGCACTTCTCCCTTTTCACACTCCTAGGATAAGGGGTTCAATGCCGTTGAGAGTCTCCGTCTCCCTTCAGCCAGAGAAAGCCAGCTAGGTTCTCCAGCACCCGCTCTCTCTACGCGTGCGTCTCTGTACCTCAGCTTTTTGCAGCTCCTCTGGGTTTCTGTGAGCCCCTATCTTTCCTTCTAGTTGTAGAATTTCCACCCAGCCAGCTTTCCTGTGGTTCTGGATGATGTCTGTTCTGTCTTTTAGTTGTAGTTTTGAAATTGTTGTGCCAGGCAGCAGTGTAGGTGTTTACCTATGCCGCCATCTTGGATTCTCTAGAAAGAAACACCGACTTTTAAAAAATGTGGACAAAAATAAGGGCCACATCTGACAAGCTCACGTGACATCTGCAAAAAAAGCTGTAAAAGCTCAGAGACCTAGAGTAACCACATAGGATCGTCTGAAATGAACACTTTCTAACTAAAAGGTAGTCATTGTGGGTAGCATGTCCTAGGCCAGTACCTTCCTTGACAAAAAGCCAATCTTTATCTCAACTAACTCTGTCTATTTTTTTTTAAATCTATGATAACATATCTTTGAAATGTCAGAGTAATTCCCTTATCCTAGACACCACAGAGCACAATCTCCCACCAGAACAAGAAACCACAGAAACCTTCATCACTATCCTGTTCTCCCACACACCATCCCTATATACTGTAATGTTAATTTTTAACTATCCTGTACCCACCAGTGTAAAAGAAGTATGTATGTTTTACCCTTTAGCCAATCTCAGAGACTTCCCTGCTTTGCTTTCTCCTGCCTCCATAATCTATCACCAGTAGATTTATGAAATCCCTTTATGTCTTCCCCTTTGTAATGTATAAAATAAGGTGCAAAACTGCCATTCTCTGGACCATTTTCTCATTCTGTTTAGATGTTGCTTCCTGCTAATTGTTATCAGTTTGGTTCAAAGAAACTTAAAATTTCTCTACAGATTTGGATGTTTCTTATACCAACAATATTTATACAATTTGTTTTTTTTAACTCTTGTTAATGTACAAGTATTATTATTTAATTTAATTTTTTGTTTTTATTTTTTATTTATAGATTTTTATTAATTTAAGAGACGAAGAAAGAGGGAGAGAGAGAAGAAACAACTATGATGAGAGAGGATCATTGAAAGGCTGTCTTCTGCAAGTTCCACAGTGGGAATTGAGCCCTGAACTTGGGCATGTGCCCTGACCAGGAATCAAACCCATGACTTTCTGGTTTATAGGTCAATGCTCAACCACTGAGCCAAGCCCACTGGGCTAACCATTATCATTTAAAAGACAAACTACATAATGGAGTGTCTTCCCCCTGAGAGGGAGGCAACCAGTGGCAGCAATCCAGTGCTATGGCAGGACAGTGGGCGGTGCCAGTCCACCAGCCAATGTGGGTGTCAGCGGTTACCCCCTCCCCCACAACCCCCGTCATCATTTCACCCACCAGTCGCCCCACAGATTGGGGCTAATTGCTGGCCAGGCCTAGGGACCCTATCCTATATATTGGGAACAGTCTCTTAGATTTAAAAATTAAAACCTGGAAAGACTACTACTCTACCACTGAAAAAAACAGAATGATGCAGTGATGACATGCATGGACTCTGGTTTGCACATTTTGTGGTCAGCCCTGATTCTGACACTTATAACGTGTGATAAATCCAATTACTTAACTTCTCTCTGCTTCATTTTGTTCACCCATGAGATTGGGGAAATGGTACTACTGCCTCAGAAGGATCATGTTATGTACTACTTTTTTATAGTCAGGGCAAAAAATGTAGCTGCCCATACAACAGCAAGATGCCTTTCACCTGTATAAAAAGTATTGTCACTGATGCATGCAGTGTCCTGGATTGAGAGAGGAGAATTGTACATCCCCCGAGGGCACAGGCCAGGCTGAGGGACCCCTGCCCCATGCATGAATTTTGTGCATCAGGCCTCTAGTCTTTTAATAATACTTTGTAGTTTTCAGTATATAGGCTCTTCGTGCCTTTGTTAAGTTTATTCATAGGTATTTTAATCTTTTGGTTGCAATTGCAAAAAGAATTGTTTGTTTTCATTTCTTTTTCTGAAGTTTCATTGTTAGTATATAGGAAAACTGTGGATTTTGTAAATTGATTGTTTCTAATAGTTTTTTTTTAGCATTGTCTTTATTGTTTTGTTTTGTTTTGTTTTTAATATCCAGAATCATATCATCTGCAAAAAAGGATACTTTTATTTCATCCTTCCCAGTTTGGATGCCTTTTATTTCTCTCTTGCCTGACTGCTCTAGCTAGGTCTTCCACAACTATGTTGAATAAGTGTGTTGAGAGTGGGCATCTTTGTCCTGTTCCTGATTTTAAAGGAAAAGCTTTCAGTTTTTCACCATTGAGTATGATATTGACTGAGGATTTATCATATGTGGACTTTATTATGTTGAGGTATTTTCCTTCTATACCTATTTTATTGAATGTTTTAATCATAAATGGATGTTATATCTTATCACATATTTTTCTAATATATTGATAAAGTTATATGATCTTTTTCCTTGATATATATATATATTTTTTTTTTTATTGATTTTTTACAGAGAGGAAGGGAGAGAGATAGACAGGTAGAAACATGGATGAGAGAAAGACATCGATCAGCAGCCTCCTGCACGCCCCCCACTGGGGATGTGGCTGCAACCAAGGTACATGCCCTTGCCCGGAATCGAACCTGGAACCCTTCAGTCCACAGGCCGACACTCTATCCACTGAGCCAAACCGGTTTTGGCTCCTTTTGTTTTATTAATGTGGTGCATTATATTGTTCTATTTGCATAGGTTGAACTATCCTTTTGCCCCTGGAATGAACTTCACTTGATTGTGTTGTATTATTTTCTTTAAAAATTAAAACCTGGTATTAATTAATTAATACCCCATGTGTATTGTTTTATTTTATTTGCTACTATTTTGTTTAGGATTTTTGCTTCATATTTATTAGAAATACTGGTCTGTAATTTTTTTGTGTTATCCTCACCAAGTTTTGGCATTAAGGTTATGTTGGCCTCATAAAGGGTGTTAGGAAGTATTGCTTTTTCTTCAATTTTTTGGAAGAATTTGAAGAGAATAGGAATCAAATCTTTTTTTTTTAATATTTGGTAGAATTCACTAGTGAAGCCATATGGTTCTGGACTTTAATTTTAGGGAGGTTTTTGATGGTTGTGTCACTGTTGGTAGGTCTATTTATGGTAGATTTTCCAGTTCTTCATGATTCAGTCTAGGAAGGTTATATACTTCTAGGAAGTTACTCATTTCCTCTAGGTTATTGAATTTGGTGACATATAGTATTTTATAATATTCAAGTATGATCCTTTGCATGCCTGTGATATCTATGGTGACTTCTCTTTCATTTCTGATTTTGTTTATGAGCCTTTTCTCTTTTTTTCTTCAGTGAGTTGAGCCAGAGGTTTGTCAATTTTATTAATCTTTTCAAAGAACCAGCTCTTTGTTGTATTTATTAGTTTTTATGTAGTCCCTTTTGTTCTCTATCTCATTCAATTCTGCTCTAATTTTTTTTTAAATATATTTTATTGATTTTTTAGAGAGAGGAAGGGAGAGGGATAGAGAGTTAGAAACATCCATGAGAGACAGACATCTATCAGCTGCCTCCTGCACACCTCCTACTGGGGATGTGCCCGAAACCAAAGTACATGCCCTTGTCTGGAATTAAACCTGGGACCTTTCAGTCTGCAGGCCAATGCTCTATCCACTGAGCCAAACCGGTTTTGGCACTGCTCTAATTTTTATTTCCTTTCTTCTGCTGACTTTGGGTTGCTTTTGTTTGTCTTTTTCCATTTTTTTAAGAGGTAATGTCAGGTTGTTTACTTGGGATTTTTCTTGTTTATTGAGAAAGGCCTATAATAATATAAACTTCCCTCATATTACTGTTTTTGCTGAAGCCTGGAGTTTTGATATGTTGTATTATCATTCTCATTTGTCTTTCTATATATTTCAATTTCATCTTTTATTTATTTTTTGAGTCAGTCATTTTTTAGTAGTATGTTAATCTCCATATGTTTGTGGGTTTCTTTACTTCCATGTTGCAGATGATTTCTAATTTCAACCATTGTGGAAAGAGACTATGCTTGGTATGAATTCAATCTTCTTGAATTTTTTGATGCTAGTTTTGTGACCCAATATATGGTCTATCCTTCTTATGTGTACTGGAGAAGAAAGCATAATCTGATGTTTGGATATGAAAGGTTCTGTAAATGTCAATTATGGCCATTAATCTAGTGTTTCATTTAAGGCTACTATTTCTTTATTGGTTTTCTGTTGGGTTGATCTCTCTAGAGCTATCAGTGGAGTATGAAGGTCCTCAACTATGATTATGTTTTTATCAGTTTCTTCCTTTAGTTCTATTAGTCATTGCTTTATATATTTTGGTGCTTCCTGATTGGGTGCTTATACAATGGTACCTCGAGATACGAGTTTAATTCATTCCGTAACCTTGAGGCTAGGGAAACTATGAGATGCTCAAGTCTCGGTAAACTGGTGAGTCGTGTGCAGCCGGCCGGTCCGCCCGATTACTCCTATCTCAAATGTTGCTCGTATTTCAAAGCAAAAATCGCTCGCTCGACAGCTCGTATCTCAAAAATCTTCTATGTTAGGGCACTCATATCTCGAGGTACCACTGTATATTAAACTAGGGATCCAGTGCATGAATTTGTGCACCTGGAAAGGAACTGTGGGGCATGAGGCTGCAGTGGGCACAGGGGCCCATCCTCCACGCTCCTGCCTGGCCCCTCCCACTATAGCCTCTGGTCCCTTGTCTGCCAGCAGTCATACTCCTGCTGCTGCTCCCACATGCTGACGGTGCCAGCCCTGCTCACACCTCCTGACAGTGCGGGTGATTGGGGCCAGCACCAGCAGTGGGTGTGAGTGGCAGTTGCCCCCTGATCTCCCCAGGAATAGGAGGAGGTGGAGAAGCCCTCAGGAGCAATTGGGGCCGGCAGCCACTCACACCTGCTGATGGTACCAGGTGATTTGGACCAGTACCAGGCGTCGGCAGTAGGTGCAAGCAAGAGGCAGCTCCAGCACTGGCACTGGCTATGGGTATGAGCAGGGCCCTTGCCAGCAGCAGGTGTGAGAGGCAGCTGCCAGCTCTGATCACTCCTTAGGAGCAGGAGGAGGTGGAGAAATCACTGAGGGGTGATTGCGGCCAGTGCCAAGCGCCCGCAGTGGGTTCAAGTGGGACCAGCACCAACAGCAGGTATGAACGCCAGGTAGGACCGTGACGCACAAGAGCAAATAATTTTCAGTAACTACCAGAGGCTTACCCTGATAGTAGTGACTGGTACCCTGCCTTGGTTTGGTGCCCCCACTCACCTGCTCCACCATCCTTCCATGTTCCGCACTCATTATAAAATGTCCATCTTTGTCTCTTATTACCTTTTTTTCTTGAAATCTATTTTGTGATATATAAATATGGCTATACCTACTTTTCTGTGCATATTATTTTCTTAAAGAATCATTTTTCACCCTTTCACTTTGAATCTACTTTTGTTTTTGTGGATTAAACAACATCAGCATATGTTGAGTTTTGTTTTTTATTTTTTTATTGATTTATCATATCTGTAATTTTCAACTTGTGTGTCACAAGAAAGATTTTTAAATTAAATTTTATTGGGTGACATTGGTCAACATGAACATATAAGTTTCATGTGTGATTCTATATTTCAAAATCTGTGTATAGCACCATGTGCTCACCACCTAAAGTCAAATTCTTCTCCTTCCTTCTCATATTAAGACTCCCTGCTCCCTGACCCCCTTCCTTCTGGCAACCACCACACTGCTATTTGTGTTCATAAGTTTCAGTTTTAGATCCCACATATGAATGAAATCATACAGTTTTTAGCTATTGTCTGACATATGTCATTTAGCATAATGTTCTCAAGGTCTATCCATGTTGTTACAATTGGTACTATTTTATCATTTCTTATGGCTGAGTAATATTCCTTGTGCATATATAACACATCTTCTTTATCCAGTCCTCTATCACAGGACACTTTGGTTGTTTCCATGTCTCGGCCAGTATGAATAATGCAATGAACATAGCAGTACATACTTATGATATCTGATTTCTCTCTCATTTCTGGTTTTATATAGGTCTTTCCCCTTTTTTACTGTTAGTGAGTCTAGCCAGAAGTTTGTCAATTTTATTAATCTTTTCAAAACTCTTTGTTTTATTGATCTTTTTGTATAGTCTTTTTCTTTTCTATTTCATTTAATTCTGCTCTAATTTTTATTTATTTCCTTTCTTCTGCTAACATTGGGTTGCTTTTGTTATTCTTTTTCTAGTATTTTAAGATGTGAGGTTAGGTTGTACACTTGGGATTTCTCTTGTTTTTTGAGACAAGCCTATAATGATATACTAGTAAACTTCCTCTTATTATTGTTTTTGCTGAATCCCAGAGGTTTTGATATGTTGTGTTATCATTCTCATTTATCTGTATATATATCTTTAGATCTCATATTCTATATCTTCTTTGATCCAGTCATTTTTTAATGACACAGTCATTTTTTTAAAATCTTTTTAAATTTGTTGATGCCAGTTCTGTGACCCAACATAAGGTCTATTCTTGAGAATGTTCCATGTACACTGGAGAAGAATGTATAGTCTGGTGTTCTGGGATAAATGTTCTATAAGTGTCAATTATATCCATTTAAGGCTGATATTTACTGATTTTCTGTTTAGTTGATTTGTCTAGAGCTGTCAATGGAATACTAAGGTCTCCAACTATAATTGTGTTTTGATCTGTTTCTCCCTTTAGTTCTGTGAGTAGCTGTTTAATATATTTCAATGCTCTCTAGTTGAGTGCATATATATTAAGAAGTGTTATGTTTTCTTTTTAAATATATATATATATATTATTGATTTTTTACAGAGAGGAAGGGAGAGAGATAGTTAGAAACATCAATGAGAGAGAAACATGGATCAGCTGCCTCTTGAATGCCTCCCACTAGGGATGTGCCTGCAAACAAGGTACATGCCCTTAACCAGAATCGAACTTGGGACCTTTCAGTCCGCAGACCAACACTCTATCCACTGAGCCAAACCGGTTTTGGCAAGAAGTGTTATGTTTTCTTGATGTAGTGTTTCCTTTATCATTATAAAGTGTCCAAATTTGTCTCTTGTTATCTGTTATCTTGAGATCTATTTTGTCAGATATAAATATGGCTACAACTTCTTTTTTTGTGGATGTTATTTGTTTGGAGAATCATTTTCCACCCTTTTACTTTGAATCTACCTTTGTCTATGCTGTTTAGATGTGTCTCTTTTAGGCAGCATATTTTTTTCTCACTCTGCTCCTCTGTGCCATTTACTGGTGAATTTAGATAATTTACATTTAGAGTAATCATCGGTGTATGAGAATTTCTTATAATCATTTTATTTTTTGTTTTCTGGTAACTCTGTGCTTTCACTGGTTCTTTTTCTTTATGCTTTTATCTTTTGTTTTTGTTTGGTGGTGTTCTATATATCTTTTCTCTGTTTCTTTTATTTTTACACTATATGTCCTGTTTTGGGGATTTTTGTACATGGTTGCCATTAGGTTTATAAAAAGTGAAGTCGCATATATACCATAATATTTTTCCTTTAGAGTGAATCTGATCTTCATCTTTTCCAGTTCATACCATCCCCCACTCCCCTTGTATGTTTTTGTTAAACAAATTATCCATATTTATGCTGCAAGTTTTTTGGTGATCCTTATGTTTTTTGTTTCAGACAAAATAACTCTCTTGAGTATTTCATGCAATGCAGATTTTCTGGTGATAAAATCCTTCAGTTTCTATATGTCTTGGAATGTTCTTATTTCTTCTACATAGTTAAAAGATAATTTTGCTGGATATATTATACATGGGTGGTAATCTCTGTCTTTCAGACATTTAAATATTTGGTTCCACTCTCTTTTGTCTTGTACAGTTTTTGCTGGGATGTTGGATGAAATTCTGATGGATTTTTCTTTGTGGATTACTACTTCCTTCTTTTCCTTGGGTGCTTTGAGGATTTTTTCTTTGTCATTATTTTTTAAAATTCTATATTGTTTAAAGTATTACATATGTCTCCCTTTCCCCCCATTGATCTCTCCACAGCAGTTCCTCCCCCCTCCTCCTAGCACATGCTCTCCACCCCCATACTGTCTGTGCCATGGGTTATGCTTATATACATGCATACAAGTCCTTTGGTTGTCTCTTAACTTCCCACCCCCACCTTCCCTCTGAGGTTGGTCAGTCTATTTGCTGCTTCTATGTCTCTGTCTACATTTTTGTTCATTAGTTTATGTTGTTCATTATATTCCCAAATGAGTGAGATCATGTGATATTTATCTTTCTGTTACCAGCTTATTTCACTTAGCATACTGCTCTCCAGGTCCAACCATGCTGTTACAAATGTTAAAAGTTCTTTCTTTGTCACAGCTGCATACTAGATGTACCACAGTTTTTAATCCACTCCTCTGCTGATGGGCACTTAGGCTCTTTCCAAATCTTAGTTACTGTAAATTGTGCTACTATGAACATAGGGGTGCATATATCCTTTCTTGTTGGTGTTTCTGGTTTCTTGGGATATAGTCCGAGAAGTGGGGGAGTTTCATTTTTAATTTTTTGAGAAAACTCCATACTGTTTTCCACAGTGATTGCATCAGTCTGTATTCTCACCAGCAGTGAAGTAGGGTTTCTTTTTCTCCACATCCTAGCCAGCACTTGTCCTTTGTTGATTTGTTAATGATAGCCATCTGACAAGTGCTGTTGTTTTGAGTGAGGTCACATTTTACAATTTCTCTGAGGGTTGTTTTTTCTTGAGCTGTCTTGGTGGTTGCACAAAAAGGAGAGGACTGCACACTTACTGGAAAATGCATAAGTGGGCAAAGCATTGGCTGTCATATGAACACTAACTTCATAAGACTAGGTTTTTACCTGACAATTTCAAACCACTTTGCAAAAAAGTCAGTCTGCCTTCATTTGGCAGCAGTATACACAATGTACTTCCAGGGTAAGGCTCATGTGTCCCAGTCGCAAATATGATGCTTTGCCTTGTGGCTTGAAATCTAGGGTCCTTGTCTTAAAAGTCCCAATTTTGCTGTATTGAGGGATAAGAGGCTGTTGAGACTTTTAGGAGCCTCAGCAACATGACCACAAGTCTGTCTCCAATTCCTGGAAACAAAAGGAGTCAATGAGATACATGAGTATTGCAACCTAAAAAACCAGTCCTGTCCACCTCCCACCCATAATTTGGGTGGTACCTAAGGGTTGTATCTTTCCTAATAAGCTAAATGAGGTGTTGGGTAAATGCCCACAATCCCTTTATTATTATAAAGTAGAATTTGACAAAAAAGGGATTTTGAGATTTTCAATAAATGTTCATACTATTTATTTTCAACAAATGTGCACCCACAGCCAATACCACCTCACTTGCACCTGCTGAAGGCATGGAGCGATTGGGGCTGGAGCCAGTAGCAGGTGCAAGTGGGTCCAGTGCTGTCAGCAGGTGGGAGCAGCAGCTGCTGCCTCTACCACCCCTCAAGAGCATAATGAGGTGGAGAAGCCCTCAGGGATGATCAGGGTCAGCAGCCACCACTCACATACGGTAATGATGTCAAGTGATTGGGACCAGCAGTGGGTGCCAAGTGGCTCTGGCACTGGCAGCGGGTATAAGAGGCAGCTGCCAGCCTTGATCTCCCCTCAGGAGTAGGGGGAGGTGGAGAAGCCCTCAGGGGCAATTGGTGCTGGCAGCTGTTGCTCGCACCTGCTGATGGCACCAAGCAATCAGGACCAATGCCAGATACCAGCAGTGGGTACAAGTGGCAGCTCTGGCTCCAGCAGCGGTTGCATGTGGGGCTGGCATTGGCAGCAAGTGCAAGCACCTGGTGGGACCACAGCACATTGAAGCAAATAATTTTCAGTAATCACCAGAGGCTCTCCCCAATGACAGCGACTGGCAGCTCTGCCTTGGTCTGGTGCCCCATTCATCTGCTCCACCATCCCGCCATAACCAATGCCCACCATGTTCCGTGCACACCCCCTAGTGGTCAGTACATGTCATAGCGACCAGTTGTTTGGTTGTTCTGCCATTCAGTCTATTTGCATATTATTATATAGGGCACTAAAGGTCCAATGCATGAAATTCATGCAAGATTAGAAGAGGAGAGCCTAAGGGAACTTTGAGATAACATGAAACAAAACAACATCTGCATAGTTGGGGTTCCAGAAAGAGTGGAAACTGAGCAAGGTATAGAAAACCTGATTGAAGAAATAATGACAGAAAACTTCCCCAATATAGGAAAGAAAAAACCCACACAAGTCCAAGAAGCTCAGAGTCCCAAGCAAAATGAAACCCAAAAAACCGATACCAAGCCACATTATAATTAAATTGGCAAACACCAATGACAAAGTAAGAATCTTAAAAGCATCCAGAGAGAAACAGAAAGTTACCTACAAAGGAACCCCCATAAGACTAGCTATTGATTTCTCAACAGAAACTCATCAGGCCAGAAGGGAATGGAATGAAATATACAAAGTCATGCAAAGGAAGGGTCTGAATCCAAGAATACTGTAACCAGCAAGGCTGTCAATCAAAATTGAAGGTGAAATCAGAAGCTTCACAGACAAAAAAGGACTAAGGGAATGTATTACCACCAAACCAGCAATGCAAGAAATGTTAAAGCATCTGTTGTAAAAAAAGAAATAGGAAGCGAAAAAGGAACTCTGGGGTAAAGACTAAAAATGGCGACAGATAAGTACCTATCAATAATACCTTTAAATGTAAACAGATTAAATGTTCCAATCAAAAGACATAGGGTAACCTATTGGATAAGAAAACATGATCCATATATCTGCTGTTTACAGGACATCCACCTCAGAAAAAGAGATGCACATAGATTGAGAGTGAAGGGATGGAAGATGGTATTTCAGGCAAATGGAAATGAAAAAAACAAAAGCTGGGGTTGCAATACTTATATCTGACAAATTAAATCTCAAAGTGAAGGACATAACAAGAGATAAAGAAGGCCACTTCATAATATTCAAGGGAATAATCCAACAAGAAGAAATAACTGTGGTAGCCAAGACTGGTTTGGCTCAGTGGATAGAGCGTCAGCCCACAGACTGAAAGGTCCCAGGTTTGATTCCGGTTGGGGGCAGGTACCTTGGTTGCGGGCACATCTCCAGCATGGGGCGTGCAGGAGGCGGCTGATCAATGACTCTCTCTCATCGATGTTTCTGACTTTCTATCCCTCTCCCTTCCTCTCTGTAAAAAAATCAATAAAATATATTTTAAAAAAAGAAAGAAAGAACTCTGGTAAACATATACGCACCCAATATAGGAGCACCTAAATACATAAAAAAAAACTCCTGGAGGATCTTAAGGGAGAGATTGACAGCAATACAATCATACTGGGAGACTTTAATACCCCACTATCACCACTGGACAAATCCTCTAAACAAAAAATCAGCAAAGAAACATCAATCCTAAATGACTCACTAGACCAGATAGAATTAATTGACATCATCAGAACATTTCACCCTAAAGCCACAGAATATACATTCTTCTCCAATGCACATGGGTCATTTTCAAAGACAGACCATATGTTGGGTCATTTTCAAAGACAGACCATATGTAAGATCATAGGAAAAGTCTCTTCAAATTCAAGATGATAGAAATCATATCAAGCATTTTCTCAGATCAGAGTGGCATAAAACTGAAAATGAACTATAATAAAAACAATCCTAAGAAATCAAACAAAGACTAAACAGCATGCTATTAAACAATGACTAGGTAACCAGAGAGATCAAGGAAGAAATAAAAAATATCATGGCAACAAATGACAATGACAACACAACAATACAAAATTATGCCATAAAATGAAAGCAGTATTGAGAGGGAAGTTAATAGCTCTACAAGCCTTCTGTAAAAAAACAGGAAACAATGGTAATAAATTTCCTAACCCTATAACTCAAAGAGCTAGAAAGAGAGCAACAAGAAAAGCCCAGTGTAAGCAGAAGGAAGGAAATAGTAAAGATCAGAGTGGAGATAAACAACATGGAGACCAAAGAAACAATACAAAAGATCAACAAAACCAAGAGCTGGTTCTTTGAAAGAATAAACAAGATTGATGGAACTCTAGCCAGGCTCACCAAGAAACAAAGAGAAAAGACCCAAGTAAACAAAATCAGAAATGAAAGAGGAGAAATAACAACAGACCCCGACAAAATACAAAGTTAAAAAATAGTATGAAAAACTCTATTCCACCAAATTGGACAACCTGCAAGAAATAGCCATATTCCTAGAAAAATATAACCTTCCAAAACTCAATCAGGAAGAATCTAAACAGCTCAATAGTCCAATAACTTTGGAAGAAATTGAAACAGTCATCAAAAAGCTTGCAGCAAACAAAAGCCTGGGACCTAATGGCTACACAGGAGAGTTTTATCAAACATTCAAGGAAGAATTAAAACCTATCCTCCTCAGACTATTCAAAAATATTCAAGAAAAAGGAACACTTCCAAATACCTTCTATGAAGCCAGCATCAGCCTAATACCAAAACCAGATAAAGACAACACAAGGAAAGAGAATTATAGGCCAATATCTATCATGAACATAGATGCGAAAATCCTCAACAAAATTCTAGCAAATCAGATCCAGCAGTACATCAGAAAGATCATACACCATGACTAAGTAGGATTCATCCCAGGAATGCAGGGATAGTACAATATCCACAAATCAATAAATGTGAAACATCACATAAACAAATTGAGAGATAAAAATCACATAGTCATATCAATTGATGCAGAAAAAGCATTTGACAAAATCCAACACCCTTTCTTGATAAAAAGTCTCAGCAAAGTGGGAATAGAAGGATCATACCTCAACATCATAAAAACCATATATGATAAGCCCACAGCTAACATCATACTCAATTGGCAAAAAATTAAACCATTTCCCCTAAGAACATAAACAAGACAGGGATGCCCACTCTCACCTCTCCTGTTTGACATAGTACTGGAAGTATTAGCCATTGCAATTAGATAAGAAGAAGAAATAAAAGGCATCCAAATTGGAAAATAAGAAGTAAAGCTGTCCTCATTTGCAGATGACATGATCCTGTACATACAAAACCCGAAGGACTCCATCCAAAAACTAATTGACTTAATAAATGAATTCGGCAATGTAGCAGGATACAAAATCAATGCCAAGAAATCTGTGGCATTTCTGTACACTAATAGTGAAATTACAGAAAGAGAGACTAAAAAAGCAATCTCATTTACCATTGTACCAAAAAAATTAAGATACCTAGGAACAAATCTAACTAAGGAGGTAAAAGACCTATAAACAGAAAACTACAGGACACTGAAAAAAAATATAGAGGAAGATATAAACAGATGGAAGAGCATACCATGCTCATGGATTGGGAGAATCAATATCATTAAAATGTCCATACTACCCAAAGCAATCTATAGATTCAATGCACCACCCATTAAAATACCAACGACAAAATTCACAGACCTAGAAAGAACTCTTCAAAGATTCATTTGGAATAAAAAAAGACCCCGAATAGCCACAGCAATCCTGAGAAAGAAGAATAAAGTAGATGGAATCTCAATACTAGATTTCAAGCTATATTACAAACAACTGTTCTCAAAACAGCCTGGTACTGGCACAAGAACAGACATATAGACGAATGAATAGAATAGAGATTCCAGATATTCACCCAAACCACTATGCTCAATTAATATTTGACAAAGGAGGCATGAACATACAATGGAGTCAAGACAGCCTCTTCAATAAATGGTGTTGGGAAAATTGGACAGATACATGCAAAAAAAAATGAAACTGGACCACCAACTTACAACAAATACAAAAATAAACTCAAAATGGATACAGGACTTAAACATTAGTCCTGTTAGGAAACCATAAAAATACTAGAGGAATCCACAGGCAGCACAATCTCTGACATATTGCGAAAGAACTTCTTCACTGATACAGCTCCGAGGCAAATGGAAGCTAAACAAAAAAATAAACAAATGGGACTACATCAGAATAAAAAGCTTTTGCACAGCAAAAGAAACCATCAACAAAACAACAAGAAAAACCACTGTATGGGAGAACATATTTGCAAATGTTATCACTGATAAAAGTTTAATCTCCAACATCTACAGCCAACTTATACAACTTAATAAAAGGAAGATAAATGATCCAATAAAAAATGGACAACGGACCTAAATAGAACCTTTTTGAAACATGATAGAAGGAAGGCCAAGAGACACATGAAAACATGTTCAAAGTCACTAAATATCTCAGAGATGCAAATCAAATCGACAATGCGATACCATCTCACACCTGTCAGAATGGCAATCATCAACAAATCAACAAACAAGTGTTGGTGAGGATGCGGAGAAAAAGGAACCCTTGTTCACTGTTAGTGGGAATGCAGACTGGTGCAGCCACTGTGGAGAACAGTATGGAGTTTCCTCAAAAAACTAAAAATGGATCTCCCATTTGACCCAGCAATCCCACTCTTAGGAATATATCCTAAGAAACTAGAAACACCAATCAGAAAGGATTTATGAACCCCTATGTTCAAAGCAGCACAATTTACAATAGCTACAATTTGGAAAGAGTCTAGGTGCCCATCAGCAGATGAATGGATTAGAAAACTATGATACATCTACTCAATGGAATTCTATGCTGCCATTAAAAAGAACAATTCTTACCATTTGTAGCAACCTAGATGGAACTGGAGAGCCTCATGCTAAGTGAAATAAGCCAGTCAATGAAGGAGAAACACCACATGATATCACTCATTTGTGGATAATAAAAAACATTATAAACAGATGAACAAAAGGATAGATACAGAGGCAGTAAAGCATCAAACAGACTGTCAAATTAAGGAGAGGTGAGGTATGTAAGAGATCAACCGAAGGACTTGTATGCATACATATAAGCATAACCAATGAATACAAGACACTGGGGGGTTGGGGTATGCCTGCGAGGCGGGGAGGCAATGGGAAGTTATGTATACATGTAACACAATAAAAAAAAAATTAAAAAAAAATTCATGCAAGATTCGGTTTTCCTTCCCCTGAATGCTGGCACCAGCTTCCCTCTGGAACCCAGGACCCAGACTTCCCTTGCTTCCCCTGCTTCATCTGGAAGGTCATCCAGAAAAATGTTCAGTGTAATTAGCATATTATGCCATATATATGAATAAAGAATGAGGGTAATAGGAGAAGGGAAAATTGTTTAAAATAAAGGAGGGGGAAGGGAAGCAAAATAAATAAATAAATAAATAAATACTAACAAAAAGAAAAGGTTGAAAAGGAAAATAGAGAAATCAGATAGGCCTAAAATAAGAAGAAAAAGATGAGATAGGGGAAAGGGAAAAGAAAGAGAAAGAAGAAAAAGGGAGAAAAAAAGAAAGAAAAGGGGGTAAAAAGGAATATGTAGGTACAATTCTGAAATAAGAAAGTAGTAAGGATTTAAGGGAATAGGGGAAGGAAAATGGTTTAAAAAATAAAGGAGGAAGAAAAGAAAAGCACAAATAAATTGATAAAGAAAATAGAGGAGAAAGCAGTCAGATCCAAAATAAGAAAAGATAAAAAGATGAGCTATCAGGAGAAAAGGAAAAGCAAGAAAGAGAAAAAAAGGAGGGAAGAAAAACGAATATGTAGGTGCAGATCTGAAAGAAAGTAAGAATAAGGAATTAGGAGAGTAGGGGAAGAAAAATGGCTTAACATAAAGAAGAAAACAATTGAAATAAGAAATTAGGAGAGTAGGGGAAGAAAAATGGCTTAAAATAAAGAAGAAAAGGACAATAGAGGAGAAAGCAAATAGACCCAAAATAAGAAAAGACAAAAAGATGTGATAGCAGGGGAAAATGGGAAAAGAAACAAAGGGGAGAAAGAGAAAATGGGAACAGAAAAAAAAAAAATGATTGAGTAGGAAAAGGGAAGAGAAAAATTAAATATAAGAAAGAAAAAATAGAGGCTAAAATAATAACAAATTAATAAAGCAGATAGATAAAGAAGATACATAAAAAAAGGAAAAAAGAAAGAAAAGGGAAAATTTTAAAATAAAAAAAAGAGAAAAAAGAAAAAGGGGAAGTGGCATTCTTTGCAACTGAGTTTAGGGCCCCATGGAAGCTCACTTTGGATCCTACTCTAGTGACTGTGGCTGACTGTTATGTCTGCCAATCCTGGGCTTCCCATGAAATATTTAGGTGCTAACTCCTGTTATGCACTGTTATCCTTTGGCTTTCAGCAATCTGCTTGAAGTTTCAAGGGATCCACAGTTTGTTTGTCTCTCCACAGAACTTGATTGAAAGCAAGACGGATCAATCTGCTCTTTAAAGCATGTTTGTTAACAGTATAGGGCCCAGGGCTGGGTCAGCACACTTCCCCTGGCTCTCTGGGTTCTGCCTCTGCCTGTTTTTGCCTGTTAGTCAGTTGTTATCACTGATAAAGGTTTAATCTCCAACTCAAAAGTCAGTTTTTGAAAGGGCGTTAGGTGAGGGAGGTTCTGTTCAAATTTCAGGGAATATGGTGGGTGTGTTTCCCTGTTTCGGAGCTATTCCTCTGCAAGTGGCCCAAAATACTACTCTGACATTGGATGGGCAGAGATCCTTGTATGCAACCAGTGCAATTGGCTGGAAACCTGAACTTTCTATCAGTTCTTCCATGTAGGGAAAGTACTGGTTCTCAGGATAGTCACTGACACTCCTGAGACTGTTCAAATTTGGCCTCTGGTTTAGTTTCCTCTGAAAAGGTAAAAATGCAGGGTGTTACAGGCAGGCTCCTAAGGGTGGGGCAAGCTGTATCACCTAGGGTGATTTTGTTTTATTTCCTTTACCGGCCCTGTGGCTACCAGGAGCAGCTAGCTCTTCTCAAGAAAAATGGCCCTTTAGGTTTGGGAATATAAAAATGACCAAATGCAGGACTCCTGGCTACTGCTTTTCCACATCTCTTCATCATGCTTCCCACCCCAGCCTCTCCTCTCAAATCTGCACCTCCCTGTCCCAAAGCCTCAGGTGAGTAGTTGCAAATGAAAACAGCTGGGGGCAGGGCAGGAATGTCCCCCACAGTGATTGAGCAAGCAGACAGCAGACTGTGGGGTGGGGATGGGGGGATTGCTGGCCCCATGTATGGTGAGGGGCAAACAGTCCCCAGAAGAGAGCAGACACCAGGGCCTTCGGTGGCATCAAGCAGGCATGTCCACAGAGAACCATGGGGAGCAGGCCTAAGCCATCAGTTGAACATCCCCTGAGGGCTCTCAGATAGAAGAGGGTGCAGGTCAGGCTTGAGGGGACCCTCCACCCCAATGCATGAATTTTGTGCATCAGGCCCCTAATAATAATAATAATAATAATAATAATAATAATAATTCTAAATGAAACTGTGGCTTTCCTTCCAACTGGTTCTGGTCTATTGGGCTCCAGGCTCAGTCTGGTGTGTTTCCTGGCTGGATGTTACAGAGGCCTTGTGAAATAGGAATTTTAGGGGAATATAGGCATAAGACAAGAGAACTTGGAGTATCCAAGAGGTCTATATTCACAAAATAAAAAGGAGGAAGAAAGCCCAGAGGAACTAGAGGACAATGAGGGAGAAGGGCCTCAGGAGTTACTATAGTAACCAATTCAAAAGGGAATATTGACTAATTAGAGGGGATATCAGCACACAGGAATTGCAACCTTTATAAACTGTGGAAACAGGAAGTTGGTGGGACTCTTTTCCCCTTCCCATGTGGGAGTTCCTTCTGTGGGACTCTTTCCCCTTCTCCACGTAGGAATTTGTACTTGTTCTTCAATAAATCTCCACTTTTGCTATACCATCTTCTGTCTGTGGATTCATTTTTTTACTCTGATGGACAAAGAATCCGGGATCCAGTCCAAAAATTTCATATCACTTGGGTCTGGCTCTAGTGCTCTGGAGCCCAGCCTGAGTTCAGGGCCTCTGTCTTCTGAGGGAGCACACCTTCTTGCAGCCCATCACTCCCTCCTCTCTCAGCCCACTGGCCTGCCACCCTTGGGTCAGCTCCTCTCATGGCCTTGCTCTTCCTACCAATCTCCAGGTGTTTTCTGTCCTTCCTTGATATATATAAGTCTCCTCCTAAGCTGGACCTCAATTGATAATTCCAGGTGGATGTTCTTCAATTTAATTGTATTTCCAGTCTGTCCCTGGGACAAAGTATAGTATAGGTCTGTCTATTTAGCTGTCTTTTTCTTCCCCTCAGTTTCCTGGTTTTGATATTGCATTAAAAGTATATAAAATGTAACCAATGAAGGAAACTGGGTAAAGGGTATTTGCAACTTCCTGCCAAAGAATCTTGCATCTAAAGCAAGAATCAGATAATATGAACATAATCAAAAGGATAAAAATTTTTTTGAGATTAAAAATGGCACATAGCCAAAAACTTTAAGGGTTGAAAGATAATACTGAAAACAAGTCACATAAACTAGAAGGGTAGTTAAAGCAATTAAAAATAAGAAAATTAGAAAATGTGTCTAGGATATCCAGTATGAACTAATAGAAGTTTTATAAAGGAGAAGAGAGAAAAGAGGGCAGAATATCTTCAAAGCAATAAAATGAGGTAACTTCTCAGAACTGAAGGACTTGAGTTCCCAATAACAGGACTCACTGAATGTCCATTGAAGGAATGGAAAAAGACCCACACCAAAGTTTATCATTGTGAAGTTACACACTCACAAAAAATATAGATGATGAAAGCTTCTGGAAGTAAAAATCATGAATCAGACCAGCATTAGATTCCTGAGCAGTAGTATCAGAATAAAGAAATAATGGAGCAATGCTGAGTAACAATGCTCTTCAATTCAGAATTCTGTAAGCTGTATACTAAAGTTAGAATTAAGGTATTTTCACAGCCCTCAAAAAATGATCTTCCTTTTACACTTTCTAGGAAACTACTGGAGAATAGGCTCTAAAACAAAGGAGTAAATCAATAAAGAGGAAGACACAGGTCCGCAAAAAGAGAGAATATAACACAAGAGAATGACAAAAACAATGAAGAGTACTGAGATGGCAGTGTAGGAAATGACAGGATGAAATGTATGCAGCAGACCTTGTTAAGCAATGGTACAGCATGGAGAGCAGAGGGATTCAGAGAAAACCACAAAAAGTAGCTGGTATGTTTGAGTGTTTGGAAAATATTAGTGGTGAGCATGTGACCATAATGAAGGACTTTTTAAAAATTAGCTATAAAAATTAGCTATAGGTACATAAAATATCTGGCAGCTAAAACAAAGGAAATTCTAAGGAAAATGAGGAGTTATATGATAAAGAGGTCAAGCATAGTGCACAAGTCACTAAAGGAGGTAATACTAGACTTCACAAAAAGTTGTGTCATAATTATAATGAAAGAATGTTAAGAGGGAAAGTAAGGATAGGAAATAAGTGCATTAGACTTCTTCCCTACTGTGGCAGAAAATTAAAATATATATTATTAAAATAGAACAAAAATTAGAGTTTAAGCATATTGTTTGAAACTAAGAAAATAAGTAAAAGCAGAAAGAATTAGAAAAGTGGAGACTGCTCCTGGGAATAGAACTTGGGGAGACAGAACAGGAAACTAAGGATTTTATGATAAGCTTGTAGAACCTTTACGTTTTAAAACTATGTACACACAATTAAAAACTTATAAGGATAATATCACCAAAACTTTCATAAGTATTATGTGTAATTAAAAAGTAAAAATGGAGGAACCAAGATGATGGCATAGGTAAATGCCAGTACTCGTCACCTCCCACAAACACATCAAAATTACAACTAACATGCAGAACAATCATCATTCAGAAACACCTGAAATCTGGCTGAGTGGAAGACCTACAACTAGAGAAGTAAAGAAGAAAGCAAATTAGACTGGTAGGAGGAACAGAGGTCCGAACAGGCTGGTTTGATACACACTTGTGGCATTTCTTTTTCAGTCAGGAGGGATAGCTGCAGAGGCCTCCATTGAGAAGCAAGGGGTCCAAGCTCCATACCAGATAACCATCCCAGGGTTCCAGAGCTTGGAAGAGAAGCTCCTAAAACTTCAGGCTGTAAAAACCAGTGGGGATTGTAGCTGAGTGACACAGAGACTGCTGTGAAGCCCCAGCTGTTCCCCTTAAAGGGCCAGCACATTAACTTACATGGTCTCACTTCCTCTGAGCTCAAGCACTGGGGTGGCAACTTTGGGGAATCAAGGGACATATGGGGAGAAACTGGATTATCTGACATGGGGCAGGAACTCAGGAGCAGTTTACTCCAAGAAGGGCATGCTTTGAGGGGTCTTTGTTCTTGTACAAGGATTTCCCCTATTGCTGAGCTGACTGGCAGCCATATATGTGTTTCCATTAACTTGGCCCACATTGTTCAACATGTCCTGGTGATTCCCTGAGACCTAGCCCTATCTAATTTTCAGACCCATCCAAGCTGTTTGCAGCAGCTTTTCCATATGAATGGCCTGTACCAACTTAGGATCCAGACTTTTCTAAAATCTCTCAAACAAGTAGCAGCTGGTGTCAGCATGCCCCAAACCTATCAATAAGAGGCCCAAGATCTGGCACTTGCCACAGCCTGCCTTGCTTCACAGCTAGGCCTTACCTGGGTCCAATGAAAATATCAGCCATCTGCAAATCCCTCTGTAGCTCCTGATAGGTGGCCACAAAGGAAGTGGCTGACTTCGCACCTCCCAGGAGGCCTCAGAACCAGTGCGCCTAGTGGACAGTTTTAGACCACACCAGATTACTACACACATCCACAATTGGCACACTCAAGGAGCAGACTTGGTAAGCAACAAAGACCCATTGAAGCAAGTCCTGCTCCATAGGGGTAGCTCCTGCACAGCAGCTCTTCCACTATAGCCACAGCTGATCCTCCCAGCCAATTGGCCTGAAGTTAACTTGTCCCATTGATGTTAATAGCAATCAAGGCTCAACTACAACAAGAGTATGCACACAGCCCACACAGGGGTGAACCTACAGTGCCTAGCTCAGGTGACTAGGAAGGCTGAGCCACTAGGCCCTGCAAGATGCCTACTATACAAGGCCACTCTACCAATTCCAGAAGATGTAGCAGCTTTACATAATACATAGAAACAAACACAGGGAAGCAGCTAAAATGCAGAGACAAAGAAACATTTTATAAACGAAAGAAATGGAAGCAAGCAAATTACTGGACACAGAATTCAAAACCATGGTTATAAGGATCTTCATGAGAGTTTCAAGGGACTTACTGAAAATATCAGACATGAAAAAGTACCAGTCAGCAATTAAGCATACAAGGAATCCAAGATGGCGGCATAGGTAAACACCTACACTTCTGCCTCGCACAACAATTTCAAAACTACAACTAAAAGACAGAATGGACATCATCCAGAACCACAGGAAAGCTGGCTGAGTGGAAGTTCTACAACTAGAGGGAAAGAGAGGGGCTCACGGAAACCCAGAGGAGCTGCAAAAAGCTGAGGTACGGAGACGCACACGAGGAGAGAGCGGGTGCCGGAGTACCTGGCTGGCTTTCTCTGGCGGGAGGGAAACGGAGACTCTCAAAGGCATTGAACCCCTTATCCTACGACACTAAACCCCAGATCCAGCCGAAACTCATATGGGGGGAGTTTGGACTGTGAAAATGGAGAAGTGCACTCCGAAAAGGGAGAAGTGCACGGAAATTTAGGGGAGCCGCAAAAGATCAAAGGCCTGGTGGCGCGCACGGCACTGCACGCAGGACAGATTGCTGATTGTGCCGCTGGCTTTCCCGAGTGGGCGGGAGACAGACCCTCCCAACTGTGCCACTTCTGAGTCCACTAAGCCCCTGTTTCGGAGGGAACCCTGGAGACCTAGACTCGTGTGGTCCTGGTGTGCAGAGGAGCTGGAAAGGCAGCGGTTAGAGGCACTGCGGGTGCAAGCACAAGGACCACTCCAGCCATTACCCAGTCACATGAGACTCAGGGGCTGTGGAGGGGGGACTAACTGGAAGGCAAGGTGGTCCCTTAAGCCCTGAGACTCCACCCATCCCAAGCTCAACAGAGGCTTCTGAGGCTTTGTGTCTGGTATCATAAAGCTGAATTCAACACAGAAGTTTTCCCCCGGCATAGTGAAAATGCCGAGACAAGGGAAGGGATTACAAACAAAAGAAATGGAGGAAAAAAAAAACGACTGGATATAGAGTTCAAAACCACGCTTATAAGGTTTTTCAAGAATATGCTAGAAAAGATGAATAAATTTAGTGAGACCCAAGAGGAGATGGAAAAGGTCCAACTAAAGATGAAAAAAGACCAACTGGAAATTAAACATACACTGACTGAAATAAAAACTATTATACAGAGTCCTAACAGCAGACTAGAGAAAGGCAAGGATCAAGTCAAAAATTTGAAATATAAAGAAGCAGAAAAAATTCAACTGGAAAAGCAAGAAGAGAAAAAAATCCAAAAATGTGAAGATAATGTAAGGAGCCTCTGGAACAGCTTCAAG
>JAAGEH010000012.1:9045967-9071134 GCA_011751065.1 Lasiurus cinereus
TATTTCTTTAAATAGGTTTTCAGTATCTTGCTCTCTCTCTTCTTCTGAGACGCCCACAATTCTGATGTTGGTACGCTTGAAGCTGCCCCAGAGGCTCCTTACAGTATCTTCACATTTTTGGATTCTTTTCTCTTCTTGCTTCTCCAGTTGAGTGTTTTCTGCTTGCTTATATTTCAATTTTTTTACTTGATTCTTGCCTTTCTCTAATCTGCTGTTAGGACTCTGTATAATATTTTTTATTTCAGTCAGTGTATGTTTAATTTCTAGTTGGACCTTTTCCATCTCTAGTTGATCCTTTTCTATCTCTATTTGGAACTTTTCCATCTCTCGTTGGTTCTTTTTCATCTCTTCTTGGGCCTCTCTAACTTTATCCAACTTTTCTAGGATATTCTCGAAAAACCTTATAAGTGTTGTTTTGAACTCTGTATCCAGTCGTTTGTTTTCCTCCATATCTTTTGTTTGTGATCCCTTCCTTTGTCTTGGCATTTTCACTATGCCAGGAGAACTTCTGTGTTGGATTCAGCTTTATGATACCAGACTTGCAAAACCGCAAAAGCCTCTCTGTTGAGCTTGGGATGGGTAGAGTCTCAGGGCTTAAGGGACTGCCTTGCTTTTCAGTAGGTCCCGTCCTCCACAGCCCCTGAGTATCATGTGACTGGGTAATCGCTGGAGCGGTCCTTGTGCACACGGGTGCAAGCGCGGGCAGTGACTCTAGACCACTGCCTTTCCGGCTCCCCTGCGCTCCGGGACCACACGAATCTGGGTCCCCGGGCTTTCACCCAAAACTGGGGCTTAGTGGACTCAGAAGGGCACAGTTGGGAGGGTCTGTCTCCAGCCCACTCATGAAAACCAGGGGGCACAATCAGCAGCCTGTCCTCTGCGCGTAGTGCCATGCCTACCAACAGACCTCTGATCTTTTGAGACTCCCTAAATTTCCGTGCACCTCTCTCTTTTCACAGTCCAAACTCCCCCCATATGAGTTTCGGCTGGATCTGGGGTTTAGTGTCGTAGGATAAGGGCTTCAATGCTGTTGGGAGTCTCCCGCCAGTGAAAGCCAGCCAGGTACTCCTGCACCCGCTCTCTCCATGCACATGTTTCCATACCTCAGCTTTTTGCAGCTCCTCTGGGTCTCTGTGAGCCCCTCTCTTTCCCTCTAGTTGTAGAATTTCCACTCAGCCAGCTTTTCTGTGGTTCTGAATGATGTCCTTTCTGTCTTTTAGTTGTAATTTTGAAATTGTTGTGCGAGGCAGCAGTGTAGGTGTTTACCTATGCCGCCATCTTGGATTCTCCTTAAGACAATCTCTTGATCTTAATGTCAACTATCTAGTAACTTTAAGTCCATTAGCCAAGTCTCTTTTTCAATTTGACAATATATATTTTCAGGATCCCAGGATTAGGGCATAGACAACCTGGAGTGGGGTGGGATCGTGGTAGAGTGACCATTATTTATCCTACTAGAGTAGATAATGAAATGCCCATAAATCTTTCTTTATGAAAAATTTAACCAATTAATATAAATGTGAAGAGTTTATTACTTTTTCACTCAGTTCTGGAAATAGTCTCTTAAAATATCTAAAGGTTATGCAATTTGAAGATAACTTTAATTCAGACATATTTTAAAAAGGTTGCATTTTTTGATGAAAGAAAACTAAACATGTTATTTTTATGTATTACTTTTGGGCAAACAATGTTTTTCTTAGTGAACATTCTAGTGAGCACTTATTGCCTGTAATTGTGTGTTTAGTGTGGACTTATCAAGCTTTCTCAGTGGACACTTCTGTAGGGCTAGGATCTGGGTCTATTTGAAGGTATTTGAATAAATAAAAAGGTCTTTGAAGACAAAGCCTTCCTGGCCCTAAAGGAAGGGGAATTCAGGTGGGCAATAACTGGACTGTGGTTTGGATGGGCAAATCAAGATCTCTTGTGAAAGAAAAGTGGAGAATTCAGCTGTTTGGGAAGGTAATAAAAACAGTATAAAATAGGAACCTTGTATTCTCAGAGAATAGACAAGAGAGAGCTCAAAGAAGTGGTTATGGGATAGAGACCCAGTTAACTGGGACCTCAACAAAAGGAAATGGTCAGAATGGGGAGGGAAGGCTGTCAGGAAAGTGAGAAAATAGGCCCATAGGCTTGTACTAGGTGTCTCCTCTCATGCACCTGGGAGTTGTCTTGAATGATGTCTTCATCACTGACCATCCAGCCTTCAGACATGTGGAGACCTCCTTCCCTTCTACTTCTGAGCTGCATGTAGGATAAATCTGGGCTCTAATTGTTCTGTGCTTCCTGAGATGAAAGACTTACTGGATGATCCCCAGCAGTGCCACAAAGCCTGTGTATGTCCATTTGCCCATGCAGTGCAGATACCTCCCCACAACGGCTCAGGATACCTGTAAATCTAAAAGGAACCCCGCGGACTGCTGAAAGAAGCTTCTTTCCTGTGCCTGGGCAGGGATCCTGCTGAAGTGAATAAGATCTAGACCAGTGGTTACTGTTATGGGGCACACACCCCACAGTGGGGCAACTTGAGAATGAGTTATTAATAGTGAAGTTTTTTTGTATTTATTATGGTTCTAGGGGCCTCATGTATTGTGACATATTTATGCATTTCAGTTCTCTATTATATGTTTTGAAACTTTATTTGTTATTTTTTCATATCATTTCATATTATTTTTATTTTTTAACAATTTCTTAGTGATTTCTTCCTCAGTACTTCAACTGTCCTTTTGTTCTATAATTTTTCTCTTCCATGGAGGCCATGTTCTTTGGAAGCTTGTTAGACCAAGTTAATGGCCTTTTAGGCTTCTTCCACATGAATGGGAGTTCACTTTTTTAATAATAAGAATTATATGTCACAGTGGGGGCATCAGGATTTTAGAGATGGTTAGGTGGGGCCTGAACAAAAAATGGTTGAGAACCACTGATCTAGAACCTTAAGCTGGAACAATGTTTATTGGCATCCCCATTACTTTTATAAGGTGATATTTTTTTCCTACTTAAAAACTTACTTGTTTTTTACACAAGACATATTATCCATTTTGTGCATGGACAACTACACATAGGTGTAATCCTATTTGCTCTGTAAAATGGAGGAATAGGAGCTAGATCTAGTAGTCATGATAGCAAATATACTCTATTATTAGAATGGAATGAACACAATTGGAATATAAATGCAGGGATATTTAAAGGTTCTTTGATCTTTGCCAAAAGAACTATTATAGATAATTGGGAGTTTCCTCCTTCATGTATTGTCAAATGACAGGGTAAAATGAAATTTGAAAGTTCCTGTTAGGGCAATTCTTTCTATGATGCATAATATTACAAAAAAGTACCCTTGTCTGGATGCTGTTTCAAGAACTGTTTTCTGGGCCAAGAGAAACTCCAGTTAACATCAATTGGAAAGCTGGTGTCTGGGCAGATATTTCCCAATTAGATAGTGACTTTTTGTAGCTATCTCTGTGTCTGCTGAAGGTCTTAGGGAGACTGTTTATCTGCTTGTTGAGTCAAATTTTGCATTACTATAAATTACTTACTTATATGTTACTATAAATTTCCTTTTACTGGCTAAATTCTTAAACCAAAAGTGTATGACAGAATCAAAAATGACCTAGGGATCAAAAAGTATAATTTGTGTGCATCTCTTCTTAATATAAAGTATTCATACAGCCCATAAACTAAGTGAAATAGAGCCAATGAAAAATAAAAGAAGAAAATCAAGGTATTATTTGTATGGTTTCAAGTAAGGCCGTGATTCCCATCAAAGTTTTAAAAAATATGGTAAGTGACTTGGCTGAGTTTCTGAGGAAAATGCTAATTGACCCCATAAAGTTTCAGCTTACGGAAATCTAGTCATAATAGTATTCTGGAGATACCTCTGGCTTCTGGACTTTTAAAAATATATATTTTATTGATTTTTTACAGAGAGGAAGAGAGAAGGATGGAGAGTTAGAAACATCAATGAGAGAGAAACATTGATCAGCTGCCTCCTGCACACTTTCTTTGGGTATGTACCCCAAACTGGAATCAAATCTGGGACCCTTAAGTCCTCAGGCTGATGCTCTATCCACTGAGCCAAACTGATGAGAACTGGAGTTTTTTAATATATATTTTTTATTGATTTTAGAGAGGAAAAAAAGGGAGAGATAGAAACATCAATGATGAGAGAGAACGATTGATTGACTGCCTCCTGCATGCCCCCAACTGGGGCAAGTACCCTGACAGGGAATTGAACCATGACCTCCTGACTCATAAGTCAATGATCAAACACTAAGCCACACTGACCAGCCTGCAATATTTTTTATCATCAACTTTCTGTTTTGAAATATAGTGAAAAGTTAACTGGTTTAGATTTTATCAGTGATCCAACAAATTCAGCAAGTTGCTGAGGAAATGTTATTAAGGAGGTTAGATAATATTTCAAGTTTGATGTGACACTTTACAGAAACTGACCTTATTTGTCTCATGCTGCAGGGGTCAGGAAACATCCTTTCCAATTTTCAAGAACATCCAGGTGGAAATTTTCTCAAAGGGGACAGGTGGTTCCAATGCCCTGGACTTCAGCATTGTCTGTGGACAATGAGGGTCCTGAGTGTGGCTGCTTTTTTGAGCAAGTGATAGCCAATGAAGGGTAGAAGCAATGGGCTAAGCATAGAATAACTTGACCCCTTCTCTCCACAGTCCTTTATAACCTCTTCCAAGGACTGGTTATTTCCCAGACCCTGAATGATATCTCTGGAAGGTCCAGAAGTTTTTCCAGCCCTTTTGAGTCATAAAAGCATCAACAAAACATCCAGTTCAGTGTAATAATCACACTCCAAGTTAAAGAAGTGAGAAGTGTATTGTGTCAGCCTCACACAGTGAAATAGGAGCCACTATCAGCTGCATCTGCCTCTCCTTTCCAAGTCTTTTCTCACATTGCTTAGCTGCAGTTTCTGACCCTTTCAGATTAGTATCCCAGGGGGGGTGGGCAAGGCATTAGGAGAAAAGGACATAGTCCCTGGCACTGTCATGATTTGAAATTTTGCCACCTGGGCTTGCTGGGTGCTCAAAGCTTACTTGCTCTTGGCAATTTTGTGGGTTTCTTGGGGAGCCCTTCACTTACCAGATATTTCCCACTGTGACTCCCACTAGCTATCACAAAATTAGTTTTGTCCATCTTCTTTCCAAGCTCTGTATAACACTTTGATTTGGAATGTTCAGTATAATACCTCAGTTTGAAACTTTATTATTTTATTTTAAGCATCTAGGCCCAAGCTAAAATAGAAACAGCAAGAGTCCCATTTTATCATCCTGTTTTAGTTGTTATAGTTCCTAACCACCAGCAAACAATAGCTTAAAAACCTAAGAGGTGATATCAAATGCATTATAAAGTGCTAATATGTACTAGTAAACAAGGAGAAGCTTAGTCTGTTGAGGTATATTGACAAGGATACAGAAGTAGGTCAGTGCCTAGAAGGTGAAAGTATTTGGATTGATTAGTAATGTTTGCGTTGAGTAGGGGACTATGATGATGCAGGGCTTCGAATTTGCAGTTCCAGTAAATGGTGGATATTCAATAACGAAACATCTTACAGGTTGTACCCAGGCTTTCTTGGTTTGCTGATTTAAAACACTTTTTAAAAATCCTTTTAAGAGGTATATAGAGGTACACAAAGAAAAATAATTTGACCACTAGTAGTTGGTTTCATCCTTTCCCCTAGGTCATATAGACCAGTGTCTGATGAGGTGAGAGAATACAGGTTCCCTCCTTACCCCACAGATGGGATCACAGGCAAATCAGTTTACTTAAACTTGTTCCCAGCTTCACATATAAATCTAAGTGAAATCAGGTTTAAAGGCAGTTAAAAGCCATTTGAGAGGGGGAAGAAATGAGCTAAAACCAGATTACTCTAGTAGATGAACCCAATAAATATTTATTTATGACTCTTTGCTAGTATAGTTAATTGGATAATACTAGCTATAGTTGTTAGGACTAGTTTGGCTGGCAATAATAGAAAAATATTGGTGGCTACAACATGATAGAAATTTATTTCTCTTCATGTACAAGATAGGCAAAATACTAGGTCTCATATTGTGGTTTATAGTATCATCAAATATCTAGGCTTGTACTTTATATTTTCAAGGTCATTTCATGACCCAAAATGGCTGCTGAAACTCCAGTCATCTTGTCTGCATTCTAGGCTGTAGCAATGGGGGAAGACCAAAAGGGCCTTCTCTCAAATCAACCTGCTCCCCTTAAACAACTTACCTTGAGTTCTATCAATGTTTTTGTTGTAGAAGATCAAAGAAACCCAAGCAATGCTTAGAAAAATGGAGTTACACATCTTTATTATGCCAGTGGTCTCAGAGGAGTTGCCTTCAAAGTCTGAGCAAACCAATATAGTTGAAGCTCTTCTTTTATCCCCTTTGGTTTCTTTGTCCTCCAAATATGGATCATACTTCCGGACCTTTCCTGGGCTTTGCAAAAAGCCCCATGTGTTAGGATCAGGGCCTTGAGACCATATCTAAGGGTCTGGCCTGGTGCCAGTACTAATAACCCCCTTGGGGATTGTATATTATTCAAGGTTTATGGCCTCTGTAAAATGTGAACATTTAGATAACAGCTCTTGTAAGACCAGTTTATGGAGAAAGGGGCAGTGACTTAATTATAGGTTATTAAGCATGTATATTAGATCACTGGCACAGATTCAGATTGCTTACCACCCCTGCCAAACATCAGGGCTACACTGGAATTAGCCTTTTAGCCTTCTCATTTTCACTCATATTTTATGGGCTAAAATTTAGTGAGAGGATCTAGCTTCAAGAAAGCCTGGGAGATGTAATATCTTATATATAGGAGGCAATTTAGCCTACATAAATAAAAATATGACTCTTAAGAAGGGAAAGGAGAAAGGTGATGCTGTTGGTAATCTGTCTTCTGTGCCACACAAGTAATACTAAAATTATAAAACACTTAGTCAATGTAATCCACTGTATAATAGTATGTAAAAATTTGAAGTGATGCAAATATAGTAGGGAGATTAATTGAGAAAATTAAGAGTATTAAGATCATATTATCTTTTTATTTGATAAATAGTTTAAACATTGTGACTATATATCTAATTTTAAAAAATGAGAATATATAGTCTGCCATCTCATCTGAATCTGACAATAGATCAGAATATTTAAAATTGGAAGTTATATATATGCAATATATTATTAGAGTCACCTTTTTGTTGTTGTTAATCCTCACCTAAAGATATTTTTCCACTGATTTTTTAGGGAGAATGAAAGTGAGAGGGAGAGTCAGGGAAAGAGAAACATCCCTGTGTGAGAGAGACACATTGGTTGGTTGCCTCCTGCTCATGCCCTACCAGGGCCAGGAATTGAGCCTGCAATTGAGGTACATGCCCTTGACTGGAATTGAACCTGGGACACTTCAGTTCATTGGCTGATGCTCTATCTACTAAGCCAAACCAGCTAGAATATAGTCACCTTTTGTTCTGTTGAGAATTTATTTAATTGAATCAATTTGTAGAAGGTACCTGCTATGGGCAGCACCACCTGTAGATGACAGACACTCTCTCAAAACCACAACATGGAAGAGAAATGAAGATGGTGGCATAGGTGAACACCTAAACTGCTGCCTCGCACAACAATTTCAAAACTACTGCTAAAAGACAGAACAGACATCATCCAGAACCACAGGAAAGCTGGCTGAATGGAAATTCTACAACTAGAAGAAAAGAGAGGGGCTCCTGGAGACTCAGAGGAGCTGCCAAAAGCTGAGATATGGAGACACGTGCATGGAGAGGATGGGCAGTGGAGTGCCTGTCTGGCTTCCTCTAGCAGGAGGGAGACAGAAAGTCCCAACTGCACTGATCCCCAGTTCTGACTACACTGAACCCCAGTTCTGACTGCACTGAACCCCAGTGTTGGGCGAGACTCATATGGGGGACATCTGGACTGTCATAAAAAGAGAGCAGTGAATGAAAACTCAGGAGAGCCACAAAAGGCAGAAGTCTGGAGGCATGTGTGTGAATGCACAGAGAGAGGACTGACTGCTGATTGTGTCGCTGGCTTTCTCTAGTGGGGGGAAGATGGAACCGCCCAACTGTGCTGAACTCCAGTTCTGACTGCACTAAACCCCAATTTCAGGCAAGACCTTGGGGGCCCAGACTTATATGGGTCCATGGAGCACATGGAAACTCAGGGGATCCATGAAAGGCAGAGGTCTGGAGGCACACAAATGTGACTATGTGCAGAGAGAGCTTCAGCGATTACTGAGGGACACTGATACCCAGGGGCCTCATAGGGCAGGGCTGACAGGAAACCAACACTGTCTGATCAGCCCTGAGAATTCACACCATCCAAGCCAAGCACAGAGGCTTTTGCAATTTTGCAAGTCTTGTCTCATAAGGCTGATTCCAGCACAGAAGTTCTCCCGACATAGACACAGCTGATCCCCACAACCAACTGGCCTGGAGGTCAATTGCCCCCAGTGATACCAACAACAATCAAGACTTAACTACAACAAGGCTGTACACACAGTCCACAAAGAGGTACACCAAGAGTGTCCACCTCAGATAACTGGGGAGGTGGAGCTACTGGGCCATATAGGACAACTAGCACACAAAGCTACTCTATCATCTCAGGGAAGTAGTGAAAATGTGGAGACAAAAAAACAGATCATAAATGAAAGAAATGGAGGAAACCAAACAACTGGATATAAAGTTCAAAACCACAGTTATAAGGGTTTTCAAGAATTTCCTAGAAAAGATGGATAAATTTAGTGAGACCCAAGAGGATATGAAAAGGGACCAACTAGAAATTAAACATACACTGACTAAAATAAAAAATATTATACTGAGACCTAACAGCAGACTAGAGGAATGCAAGAATCAAGTCAAAGATTTGAAATACAAAAAAGCAGAAAACACTCAACTGGAAAAGCAAAAAGAAAAAGGAATCCAAAAATGTGAAGATAATGTAAGGAGCCTCTGGAACAACTTCAAGTGCACCAACATCAGAATTATGGGGGTACCAGAAGAAGAAAGAGAGCAAGATACTAAAAACCTATTTGAAGAAATAATGACTGAAAACTTTTCCCACCTGGTAAAAAAAAATAGACTTACAAATCTAGGAAGCACACAGAACCCCAAACAAAAGAAATCCAAAGAGGACCACACCAGGACACATCATGATTAAAATTCCAAGAGCAAAAGACAAAGAGAATATTAAAAGCAGCAAGAGAAAAAAGAGTTAATTACCTACAAGGAAGCACCCATATGACTGTCAGCTGATTTCTCAACAGAACTATGCAGGCCATATGGGAGTGGCAAGATATATTCAAAGTGATTAATAGCAAGAACCTACAACCAGCAAAGCTATCATTCAGAATTGAAGGGCAGATAAAGAGCTTCACAGATAAGAAAAGGCTAAAGGAGTTCATCACCACCAAACCAGGATTATATGAAATGCTGAAATGTACTCTTTTAGAAGAGGAAGAAGAAAAAGGTAAAAGATAAAAAATTATGAACAACAAATACATATCTATCAACAAGTGCATCTAAAAATCAAGTGAATAAAAAATCTGATGAACAGAATAAACTGGTGAATAAAATAGAATCAGGGGCATAGAAAGGGAGTGGACTGATAATTCTCAGGGGGAAAGGGGTGAGGAGGGTGCAAGGAGAGACTGGACAAAAATCATGCACCTATGGATGAGGACAAAGGGGTGGGGTGGGAACCAGGTGGAGGGGAACTATGGTGGGAAAAAAAGAGGAACAATTGTAATAATCTGAACAATAAAGATTTATTAAATTAAAAAAAAACACAATTTGAATTTGCAACAGGGGAGGAAAAAAAACCCAAAAACTTCCAAGGCCATGCTTTTTTTCCTAAAAGTACTTTAAAAAGGAAAATTTGTTTGTATTTTTTACTTACATCTTATATTTTTGTGCATATTGTTAGGAGTCAGACATTTCAAATGATCTTGGGATGACCAAACCAACTTTTGGAGCATTCTCTGTCCTACTTCTGACTTTACTTATGGTGTGATCATGTTCATTATCATCTCAAAGGAGAAAAAAACAACCTTATAAAAAAAAGGCAAAAACAACAACAAAAACTAGTCTTATTCCGAGCATTCCAGTAACGTTTTGTGCATGTACCTGGCTGTACTATACATAGTTGGATTGTATGAGATGGTTAAAAACACCAAAGATTTTAAAAGTTTCTTTTTTCCCTTTTTTTTCTATGAAATTGTTGTTTATTTATTTTGGCCTGTTTTATGTATGTGTGAAACAATGTTGTCCAACAATAAACAGGAATTTTATTTTGCCAAGTTGTTCTAACAAACAAACAAAAAGAAAAAAGAAATGGAGATAAGCAATTTATCTGATATAGAGTTCAGAATAATAATGGCAAAGATGCTCAAAGCATGAGAAAAGATATAGTAACTAAGAATAAGAACATAACACTAATAAAGAACACAATGGGAGGAATACACAGACGATTAGGAGAAACTAAGAATTAGATCAGTGAATTAAAAGACAGGGTAGAAAAAAATAACTCTATCAGAGAAGTAAAAACAAAAAAATAAATTAAAAAACAAAAGGACAGCTAAAGGAGCTGTGGAATAATAAGAAACTAACAATATTCACATAATGGAACTGCCAGAAGGAGATTAAAGTGAACAAGGGATAGGGAAACTATTTGGAGAATTAATAGCAGAAAATTTCCTTATCTGGTGAAGGAAAATGTCACACAAGTTCAGGAAACACAGAAAGTCCCAATCAAGACAGTCTCAAACAGGCCCACACCCAGACACATCATAATTAAACTGCCAAAAATTAAAGACAGAGAGAGAATCTTTTTTTTTCTTTCCATTATTATATTAATGTATTACATATGTACATATCTTCCCATTGCCCCCCAAACCCACTCCCATACATGCCCTCACCCCTCAGTGACTTGATTCTATTGGTTAATGTTATATGCATGCATACAAGTCCTTCAATTGATTTCTTATCTACCCCACCTCTCCCTAAACTTCCTGCTGTATTTTGAGTCTGTTTGATGCTTTACTGCCTCTGTATCTATCTTTTTGTTCATCAGTTTATAATTTTCTTTATTATCAGCAAATGAGTGAGATCATGTGGTATTTTTCTTTCATTGACTGGATTATTTCACTTAGCATAATGCCCTCCAGTTTCATCCAGGTTGCTGCAAGGTAAGACTTCCTTCTTTTTATGGCAGCATAGTATTCCATTGCGTAGATGTACCATAGTTTTCAAATCCAGTCATCTGCTAACAGGCACCTAGGTTGTTTCCAAATCTTAGCTATTGTAAATTGTGCTGCTATGAACATAGGGGTGCATAAATACTTTGTGATTGGTGTTTCTAGTTTCTTAGGATATATTCCTAGGAGGGGGATTACTGGGACAAATGGGAGTTCCATTTTTAATTGTTTGAGGAAACTTCATAATGTTCTCCATAGTGGCTGCACCAGTCTGCATTCCTACCCACAGTGCACAAAGGTTCCTTTTTCTCTACATCCTTGCCAACTCTTGTCATTTGTTGATTTATTGATGATTGCCATTCTGACAGGTGTGAGATAGTATTACATTGTCATTTTGATTTGCATCTTTCAGATAATTAGTGACTGAGCATGTTTACATGTGTCTCTTGGCCTTTCTTCTGTCTTCTTTCAAAAGATTCTATTTAGATCCATTGCCCATTTTTTTAAATTTGATCATTTATCTTCCTTTTATTAAGCTGTATAAGTTCCCTGTAGATGTTGGAGATTAAACCTTTATCAGTGATAACATTTGCAAATATGTTCTCCCATACATGGGCTTTCTTGTTGTTTTGTTGATTATTTCTTTTGCTGTACAAAAGTTTTTTATTTTGATGTAATCCTATTTTTTTTTTCTTTTTAGCTTCCATTGCCCTTGGAGCAGTATCAATGAAGAAGTTCCTTCGGCATATGTCTGAGATTTTCCTGCCTGTGGATTACTCTAGTATTTTTTTAACATATTTTATTGATATTTTACAGAGAGGAAGAGAGAGAGATCAAGAGTTAGAAACATCCATGAGAGAGAGACATTGGTCAGCCGCCTCCTGCACACTCCCCACTGGGGATGTGCCTGAAACCAAGGTATAGATAGTATATGCTCTTGGCTGGAATCAAACCTGGAACCCTTCAGTCTGCAGGACGAGGCTCTATCCACTGAGCCAAACCGGATTCGGCTCCTCTAGTATTTTTATGGTTTCCCATCTTATGTTTAAGTCCTATATCCATTTTGAGTTTATTTTTCTGTATGGCGTATAGGTGGTCTAGTTTCATTTTTTTGCATGTGTCTGTCCAATATTCCCAACGCCATTTATTGAAGAGACTGTCTTGACTCCACTGTATGTTCATGCCTCCTTAGTCAGTTATTAATTGAACATACTGGTTTGGGTCGATATCTGGATTCTTAATTCTATTCCATTTGTCTATATGTCTGTTCTTGTGCCAGAACCAGGCTGTTTTGAAAACAGTGGCTTTGAAATACAGCTTGAAATCTGCTATTGAGATAACACCTACTTTATTCTTCTTTCTCAGAATTTCTGTGGCTATTTGGGGTCTTTTTTTATTCCAGATGAATATTTGAAGAGTTATTTTTAGGTCTGTGAAATATGCTGTTGGTATTTTAATAGGCAGTGAAATGAATCTATATATTGTTTTGGGTAGTATGGACATTTTAATGATGTTGATTCTCCCAATCCAAGAGCATGGTATGTTCTTCCATTGTTTACATCTTCCTCTATCTCTTCTTTTAGCGTCCTGTAGTTTTCCACGTATAGGTCTTTTACCTCCTTAGTTAGGTTTATTCCTAGGTATGTTAATTTTTTTGGTGTGTTGGTAAATGGAATTGCTTTTTTAGTCTCCCTTTCTGTAAGTTCCCTATTGGTGTATAGAAATGCCATAGATTTCTTGGCATTAATTTTGTATCCAGCTAAATTGCAGAATTCATTTATTAAGTCCATTAGTTTTTTGATGGAATCTTTGGGTTTTTTATTTACAATATCATGACATCTGCAAATAAGGACAGCTTTACTTCTTCTTTTCTAATTTGGATGCCTTTTATTTCTCTTTATGTCTGATTGCAATGGCGAATACTTTCAGTACTATGTCGAACAGGAATGGTGAGAGTGGTCATCCCTGACTTGTTCCTGTTCTTAGGGAAAATGGTTTTAGTTTTTGCCCATTGAGAATGATGTTAGCTGTGGGTTTATAATATATAGCTTTAATTATATTAATGTATGATCCTTCTATTTCCACCTTATTAAGAGCTTTTATCAAGAAAGTTTGTTGGATTTTGTCAAATGTTTTTCTGCATCAATTGATTTGACTATGTAATTTTTATCTTTCAATTGGTTTATGTGATGTATCACATTTATTGATTTGCATATATTGTACTATCCTTGCATTTCTGGGATAAATCCTACTTGGTCATGGTGTATGATCTTTCTGATGTACTGCTGGATCGAATTTGCTAGAATTTTGTTAAGGATTTTGGCATCTATGTTCAGGAGGGATATTGGCCTGTAATTCTCTTTCATTGTGTTGTCCTTATCTGGTTTTGGTATTAGAGTGATGATGGCTTCAGAGAATGAGCTTGGAAGTGTTCCTTCTTCTTGAATTTTTTGGAATAGTCTCAGGAGGATAGGTTTTAATTCTTCCTTGAATGTTTGATAAAACTCCCCTGTGTAGCAGTCTGACCTCAAGCTTTTGTTTGCTGGAAGCTTTGTGATGACTGCTTCAATTACTTCCATAGTTATTGGCCTATTGAGATGTTTAGATTCTTCCTGATTGCGTTCTGGAAGGTTATATTTTTCTAGGAATATGTCCATTTCCTGCAGGTTGTCCAGTTTGTTGGAATAGAGTTATTCATAGTATTTTTTAACAATCCTTTGTATTTTAGAGGGGTCTCTTGTTATTTCTCCTCTTTCATTTCTGATTTTGTTTATTTGGGTCTTCTCTCTGCTTCTTGGTGAGCCTGGCTGGAGGTCCATCAATTTTGTTTATCCTTTCAAAGAACCAGCTCTCGGTTTTGTTGATATTTTGTATTCTTTCTTTAGTCTCTATGTTGTTTATCTCCATTCTGATCTTTATTATTTCCTTCCTTCTGCTTACACTGGGCTTTTCTTGTTCATCGCTTTCTAACTATTCAAGTTATAGGGTTAGGTAATTTATTACTATTGTTTCTTATTTTTTTGCAGTAGACTTGTAGAGCTATGAACTTCCCTCTCAAAACTGCTTTCACTGTGTCCCATAGATTTTTGATTGTTGTGTTTTCATTGTCATTTGTTGCCATGATGTTTTTTATTTCTTCCTTGATCTCTCTGGTAACCCAGTCGTTGTATAATAGCATGCTGTTTAGTCTCCATGTGTTTTATTTCTTTGGATTATTTTTATTGTAGTTGATTTCCAGTTTTATGCCACTATGATCCGAGAAGATGCTTTCTATGATTTCTATCTTTTTGAATTTGAAGAGACTTTGCCTATGAATCAACATATCGTCTATCTTTGAAAATCATGAATGCACACTTGAGAAGAATGTATATTCTGTGGCTTTGGGGAAAAATGTTCTGAAGATGTTATTAATTCCATTTGGTCTAGTGAGTCATTTAGGATTGATGTTTCTTTGCTGCTTTTTGTTTAGAGGATTTGTTCAATGATGATAATGGGGTATTAAAGTCTCCTACTATGATTATATTGCTGTCAATCTCTTCTCTATATCCCCAGGAATTTTCTTATGTATCTGCGTGCTCCTATATGGGGTCCATATATGTTTACCAAAGTTATTTATTCTTGTTGGATTGTTCCCTTTAGTATTATAAAGTATGTTTCATTATCTCCTGTTATGTCCTTCACTTTGAGATGTAATTTGTCTTATATAAGTATTGCAACCCTAGCTTTTTTTTTCATTTCCATTTGCCTGAAAAACCTTTTTCCATCCCTTCACCTTCAGTTTGTCTGCTTCTTTTTTTCTGAGATGGGTTTCTTATAGACAGCAGATATATGGGTCATTTTTTCTTATCCAGTCCTTTACCCTATGATATTTAATCCATTTACATTTAAAGTTATTATTGATAGGTACTTATTTGTCGCTATTTTTATTTTTTACCCCTGTGTTCCTTCTTCACTTCCTATTTCTTTTTTTTACAATAGGCCCTTTAACATTTCTTGCATTGCTGGTTTGGTGGTAATAAATTCTCTTAGTCCTTTTTTGTCTGTGAAGTTCCTGATTTCACCCTCAATTTTGATTGATAGCCTTGCTGGTTACAGTATTCTTGGATTCAGACCCTTCCTTTGCATGACTTTGTATATTTCATTCCATTTCATTCTAGACTGATGAGTTTCTGTTGAGAAATCAGTTGTTAGTCTTATGGGGGTTCCTTTGTAGGCAACTTTCTGTTTCTCTCAGGCCACTTTTAAGATTCTTACTTTGTCATTGGTATTTGCCAATTTAATTATAATATGCCTTGGCATTGGTCTTTCTGGGTTCATTTTGCTTGGGACTTTGTGAACTTCTTGGATTTGTGTCGGTTTTTTTCTTTCCTATATTGGGGAAATTTTCTGTCATTATTTCTTCAAACAGGTTTTCTATTCCTTGCTCAGTTTCCTCTCCTTCTGGCACCTGTATTATGAGAATGTTGTTTTGTTTTGTGTTATACCATAGCTCCCTTAGGTTCTCTTCCTGATTTTTTTTTTCTAGAAGCTGCTCTACTTGGGTATTTTTCCTACCTTGTCTTCTAGCTCAATGATGTAGTCCTCTGTTTCTTCTAGCATACTCTTGATGCTTTCTATTGAGTTCTTTACAGCAGCAATGTCATTTTTCATTTCTTCTTGATTCTTCTTCATTTCCTCTTGGTTCTTTCTCATCTTGTCGAATTTTCTTCCATTCTTTTCAGCTACCTTATGACCATTTCTCTGAATTCTTTCTGTGACATTTTGCTTGCCTCCATTTCATTTACTTTCTTTTCTGATGATTCCTCCTTTTCTTTCATATGTGGACTGTTTCTTGGTCTCCTTATGGTCTCTCATCTCCAGGTGTCTGGTTATGTAGTTCTCTCTGTCCTCATCCCATGTGCAATATGGCCTTTTCATGGTGGAGTGTAGAGCTCCTCTGAATCCATGTGTTTGCCCTAATTGGTGTCCAGTGTTTTGGTGTTTGCAGCTGCTCGGTTGGTGTTGCCGTTGTAGATTTTCATGGCTTCCTATAACATCCATTTTCCCCTCCAAGATGGCATGGTCTCTGCCTCCAAGATAGTGGCTCTGGAAGGGAACGCAGCAGCAGTAGGGGCTGCTTAGTCAAGAGAGTCCCATCTAACAGTTCCCCATATTCTCCTGGAGTATAGCTGACCTTCAACTTGCCAACAAATACTCCCTCTGTGACCCTCAGATGTTCCCTCTGTCTGCTCTGGGACAAGGCTTAGGACACGTCCATCTAATCTGCTGCCATTTTTTACCAGGAGCAGATGACTCTTGTCCCATCTGTAGTGTTGAGACCATGAAAGGAGAACCTCCCATAAGGATGTCTCTAGACAGTCTGGCACAGGAATGCAGGAGCCATGATTTGAAACTCCAAAAGGGAAAGGCAAATCTCCCACTAGGAGCTTTCTACACTGTGTGGCATAGGACTGCCCAAAGAAGATTCTTAAAGGCAGCAAGTGAAAAGCATTTATAGGAGCTCTAATAGGCTGTCAGCTAATTTCTCATCAGAAACTCTACAGGCCAGAAGGGAATAACATCAAGTATTCAAGATAATGAAAGCAATGATCTGGAACTAAAACCACTCTGTCTAGCAAAATTGTCATTCAAAATAGATGGTGAATTAAAGAGCTTCATAGACAGAAATGGCTAAAGGAGTTTGTCACCACAAACCAGTACTGCAAGAAAAGCTAAAGGGATTGTTGGAATGAGAGAGAGAGAGAGACCTAGGCATACAGAATTAAAATGATAATAAATAAGTACCTATCAATAATAATCTTAAATGTAAATGGATTAAATGCTCCAATCAAAAGACATACAGTAGCTGAATGGATACAAAAACATGACCCAATTTATGCTTTTTATAAGAGACCCTCCTCAGAACAAATGCTCACACAGGTTAAGAGTGAAGTGATGGAATTATTTTTCCCCATGAAAATGGAAACAAAAAAGCTGGAGTAGCAATACTCATATCTGACAACATAGATTTCAAAGTGAATGCCATCATAGGAAACAAAAACATTGTATTAAAGGGATTGATCCAACAATAGGATATAACCCTGGTAAACATATATGCAACCAATATAGGAGCACCTAAATATATAAAAATCTTCTAGGGAACTTTAAAGGGGAGATACAATCATAGAGGATTATAACACACCACTGACCCACTGGGTAGATCTTCCAGACAAACAATTAATAAGGAAACAGTGACTCTAAATGATATGCTTAATTGGATGGATTTAATATACACTTAAAGAATATTTCAACACAAAACTGGAAAATATACATTCTTCTTAAGTGCACATAGATCATTCACAAAGAAAAACCACATGTTAGAACACAAAACAAGTTCAAAAAGATTGAAATATCAAGTATCTTGTCAGATCACAATGGAATGAAATTAGAAATCAACTATAGTGAAAACACTCAAAAACATGGAGGCTAATTGGCATGTTATTCAACAATGAAGGTGTTAGCAATGAGATCAAGAAAGAGTTCAAAAACTTCCTGGTAACAAATGAAAATCAGCACAGAAAAACCCAAAATCTTTGGGACACAGCAAAAGCAGGCCTGAGAGGGAAGTTCATGGTACTGCACACCTACCTCTAAAAATAAACAAACAAACACAAAAACAATTAATAATAAATTATTTAACTATGCATCTTAAAAAATTTGAAAGAGAACAATAAGAAAAGACCAGAATAAGTAGAAGGAAGGAAATAAACACAATTAGAATAAAAATAAGTGACATAGAGACTAAAATAAGCAATGTAAAAATTAAATGAAAACAAGAATTTATTTTTTGACAAGATAAACAAGATTGATTAACCATTAGCCAGATTCATCCTTTAAGAGAGAGCATTCAAGTAAATAAAGTCGGAAACAAGAGTGGGAAAGTAACAACTGACACCCCAGAAATACAAAGGGTTGAAAGAAAATAGTATGAACAACTATATTCAAACAAGTTGAACAATATGAATGAAATGAGAAAATCCCTCCCAAAACACAATCTCCCCAAACTGAATCAGGAAGTATCAGAAAAGCTGAATAGGCCAATAACAATTGATGAAATAGAAGCAGTAATGAAAATACTTTCAGCGAACAGGAATGGATGTTTACCCATCATTCAAAGAAGTTTTACCAAACATTCAAAGAAGAACTAAAACCTATACTCCTAAAATTATTCAAAAAAATGCAAGAGGAAGGAACACTTCCAAGCTCTTATTTTGAGACTAGCATTATCTTAATTCTAAAACCACATAAAGATACTGGAAGAAAGAAAATTATAGGCCAATATCCCTCATGAACATAGATGCTAAAATTCTCAACAAAAATATTAGCAAATTAAATCCAGCAATATATTAAAAAGTTCATATGCCATGGCCAAGTGGGATTTATTTAGAGGATACAAGGCTGTTAGAATATTTGCATATCAATAAATGTGATATACCACATAAACAAATTGAAAGACAGAAATCACATAATCATATCAATAGATGCAGAAAAGGCATACAACAAATCCAATAGCCATTTTTGATAAAAATTCTCACCAATGTGGGAAGAGAGAAATTAAATCTTGACATAATAAAGGCATTATATGAGAAACCTATAACCAAAACCCTACTCAATGGTCAAAACCTAATACCATTTTCCTTAAGGACAGGAACAAGACGGGATGTCTGCTTTCATCACTCTTATTCAACATGGTACTGAAAATCCTAGGCACAGCAAGTAGACCAGAATAAAACATAAGGCATCCAAATATGAAAGGAAGAAATAGGATTCTCATTATTTGCAGATAATATGATATTGTACATAAAATACCCTAAAGACTCCACCAAAAAAACTATTAGATTTAATGAAGGAATTTGGCAATGTACCAAGATACAAAATTAACACACCCCAAAATTGAAGGTTTTTTATACACCAATAATTAAATCTCAGAAAGGGAAACTAAATAAACAATCCAATTTACAATTGAAATAAAAAAAATTAAGATACTTGGAAATAAACTTAACCAAGGAGGATAAGTTTACTTGGAAAACTACAGAACATTGAAAAAAAGGATAGAGGGAGATATAAACAAGTGGAAGAATATACTGCATTTATGGATTGGTAGAATTAACATCATTAAAATGTCCATACCACCCAAGGCAATCTACAGATTCAATGCAATCCCTATTAAAATACCAACAGCATATTTCACGATCTAGAACAAATACTTCAAAATTTATATGGAACCAAAAAAGACCACGAATAGCCACAGCAATCTTGAAACAGAAGAACAAAGTTGGAGGAATCAGAATACTAGGTATCAAGCTATATTACAAAGCCACCATAATCAAAATAGCCTGGTACTGACACAAGAACAGGCATATAGATCAATTAGAGGCCTAGTGCATGGATTCATGCACTGGGGGGGGGGTCCTTAAGCCTGGCCTTTGGGGATTGAGCCAAAAACCAGCTCTCTAACACCCCTGAGGGGTCCCAGATTGTGAGAGGGCAGTTCTTGGCTGATGCACCCCAGAATCAAGCTCCCTCCTCTCTGGTTCCAGGTGAATCATCTGAGAACTGCAGCTGCCAAGTCATTGAAGTTTGACAGCTCCTGCATTGAGCATCTACCCTTCTGGTGGTCACTGCATGTCATAGCTACTGGCCAGTCACTTAGGCTTTTATATATATACTAGAGGCTCAGTGTGCAAAATCACATGAGACCCAGACCCCCGTGCTGCAGGAACCTGGACTCCCTCCTTCCACTGGTGCCATGGGACCCTGGAGTCCCACCCGCTGCCACCATGAGACCCAGAAGATCCTCCTGCTGTGTGCACCATGGGAGCCAGAAGTCCCAGCCACCTGCTTCCAATGCTGCAGGACCCAGAGCAGTGTCTTGCCTGCCAGTGCCACAGAATCCAGAACAGAGTCCTGCCCACTGATGCCATAGGACACAAATGCACCTCCTGGTGAGTCTTGTTGTTTGGTCATTTGGCCGTTTCAGCATCCGATCAAAGGCATTTTATAATAGCAACTAGTGGCCCGGTGCATGAAATTCATGCACTGGGTGGGGTGGGGTTTGTCCCTCAGCCCAGCCTGCACCCTTTCTAATCTGGGACTGATTAAGGATGACCGACTTCCAGTTTGAGCCCAATTCCTGTCAAACATCCCTCTCACAATCTGAAACTTCTGGCTCCTACCTGCTTGCCTGCCTGCCTGCTTGATTGCCCCTAAGCGCTTCTACCTGCCAGTCTGATTACCCCATAATCACTCCCCTGCCGGCCTGATCAACCCAAACTCTCCTACCCTGCTTGCCCAATTGCCCACAACTTCCCTCCCCTACCAGCCTGATTGCCTCTAACTGCCCTCCTCTGTCAGCCCGATCACCCACAACTGCCCTCTGCTCTGGACTCCCTTCCTCCATACGAGGTGGTGGAGATGTTGGAGCCACATAGAGCCATAGACCCCCAGACCTCATGGCGTGGAGCAGATCCAGGGCTTCACTTCTAGTATGAACACAGCCATCTGGAGGCAGCCATATTGTGGCGGCCATCTTGTGACAATGTTGCACAAAGACCACCTATGCCTTTATTAGTATAGATATAGATGGTACAGAACAGAAACTCTAGAAATTGATCCAAGCCATTACACTCAATAAATATTTGACATAGGACTTAAGAACTTACTGTGAAGTCAAGACAGTTTCTTCAATAAATTATGTTGGTAAATTTGGACAGACTCATGCAAAAATTGAAACTTGACCAGCAACTTACACCATATCCTATATAATAAAATAGAAACATATAAATTGACCATACTTCCGCAACATCCACTAGCCAATCAGGACTGAGTATGCAAATTAACCAGTCAAAAATGGGGAGTTAATTTGCATACACAGGCTCCCGGCGGAGAGCAGAGTGGGAGAGCCAATGGAGAGAGGAACAGCTTGAGGAATTTGGCTCTCTAAATCACCAGACAGAGAGCAGAGAGGTACAACTGTTGGCTAGGAGGACTTGGCAGAGTGGGAGGCCATGGGATGGAGTCAGAGCAGGAAGGGAAAACCAAAAATGTGGGGAGCACCAGGAATTCTGGGAATAGTAGTTCTGGTGGCAGCCCCAGGACCAGAAGTGGAAGCCCAGAGTGCAGGGAGCAACAGGAATGCTGGGAATCATAATTCAATGCAGATGCATCTCCTAGACACTAGAGCAAAGTAAGCCTGGAGCAAGTTACTGTTGTGGTGGGGAATAGAGGGAAAGCAAAGGTGAGAGATATAAGTATAACCAGAATGTCTAGGAAAAATTAAAAGGAAGATAACCTAAAACTTCCAGGAAATCTTCACTAATAAAGCAAAGAAAAAAAAGGCCTCTATTATTCTCTGAGCAACAAACCAAACTGGGTTGGGGTCTCAGACAATTCGCTCATATGATTGCAAAGATAGACAGAAATCCTGGATTGGAGAGGGCTCCCCTGAGGGCTCCCAGATTGGAGAGGTTTCAGGTCAAGCTGAGGGACCCATCCCCTATGCACAAATCTTTGTGCACTGGGTCCCTAATATAAGAATAAATTCAAAATGGATAAAAGACTTATATGAAAGTCGTGAAATCATAAGGATCCTAGAAGAAACCATAGGCAGCAAAATTTTAGATATCTCTTATAGCAATATATTTACAAATACCTCTGAAAGGAAACTAAGGGAAAAATAAACAAGTGGAAATACATCCAAATAAAAAGCCAAAGAAACCATCAACAAAATTAAAAGGGAGCCAACTGTATGAGAGACCATTTTTGGCAATGATGCATCTAACAAAGCATTAGAATCCAAAATATATAAAGAATCTAACCAAAGAGGGGCAAGCAATTGAATAAAAAAATAGACAAAGGGCCTAAATAGAAACTTCTCCAAAGTGGACATATAGAAGTTCAAGAGGCATAGGAAGAAATGCTCAAAACAGATACAGCAATACATTAAAAAGACTATATAACATAATTAAGTGGAATTTATTTCAGGAATGCAAGGTTGGTTATTAATATTCACAAATTAATAAATGTGATGCATTACATATGCAAAATAAAAGATAAAAATCATATCTTCATATCAATAGATAGAGAAAAATCATCCTATACAATAAAGAGGTATTATGCAAACTAACCCTCATGCCCTCACAAAATGGCTGCCTATGACCAGGCTGGCAGGAGGGTTAGTGAGGGACAATCAAATGACTGAACAAGCAGGCTGTGTGGGATAACCAGGCCAGCAGGGGAGCCATGAGGGGCGATCAGGCCAGCAGGGAGTGGGCGGAGGGGCAGTTAGGGGAAACCAGGGCAGCACAGAGGGGGGCATTAAGAGGCAACCAGGCTGGTGGGGTGGCAGTTGGAGGCAACGAGGCTAGAGAAGGGGGTGTGCAGTTGGGGATGACCAGGACAGCGGGGGGAGGAGAGGAGTTTGGAGTGACCAGGCCAACAGGGGGGTCCAATAAGATGTGACCAGGCTGGGGGGGGGGAAGTTGGGGGCAACCAGGTCAGCAAAGGGGTGCAGTTGGGGATAACCAGGCCAGTGGGAGGGGCAGTTGGGAGAAATAAGTCTGGCAGGGGGAAAAGTGAGGGATGACCAGGCTGGCAAGGGGGGTAGTAAGGATGACCAGGCTGGTGGGGGGCAGTTAGGTGTGACCAGTCTGGCAGGAGGGGCTAGTCGGAGGTGACCTGGTCAGCAGTGGAGGGCAGTTAGGGGCAACCAGGCTGGCAAGCAGGGTAGTGAGGGGCAATCAGGCTGGCAGGTGGGGGCAGTTAAGGGTGACCAGGCAGGCAAGCAGGTGAGTGATTAGAAGCCAGTGGTCCAGGATTGTGAGAGGGATGTCGTACTGCCAGTTTAGGTCTGGTCCCTGGGATTGGGCATAAACTGGCAGTTGGATATCCCCTGAGGGGTCCCGGATTGGAGAGGGTACAGGCTGGGCTGAGGTAACCCTCCCCCCCCCACCACACCTGTGCACTAGACCTCTAGTTCAATATAATCCAGCATCCATTTATTTTTAAAATTCTCAGCAAAGTGAGAATAGTGGGATTAAAGCTTAACATAATAAAGGCCATATATGAAAAATCTACATCCTACTTTATATTCAACTAAAGGCCCAGTGCACAAAATTCATGCATAAGGGTGTGTGTTCCTCAACCCAGCCTGCACCTTCTCCAATCTGGGGCCCTTCTCACAATCCAGGACTGTTGGCTCCCAACTGCTTGCCTGCCTGCCTTCCTTATTGCCCCTAACCACTTCTGCCTGCCAGCCTGATCACCCCCTAACCACTTCTCTGCCAGCCTGATTGATGCCTAACTGCTCCCTGACAGCCTGTTTGCCACTAATTGTCCTCCCCTATAGGCCTGGTCACTCCTAACTGCCCTCCCTTAAAGGCCAAGTCACCCCTAACTGCCCTCTCCTGCAGGCCTGGTCCCTTCCAACTGCCCTCCCCTGCAGAACTGGTCACCCCCAACTGCCTTCTCCTGCTGGCCATATTGTGATGGCCATCTTGTGTCCACATAGGGGCAGCCATCTTGTGTGTTGGAGTGATGGTCAATCTGCATATTACTCTTTTATTAGATAGGATAGAGGCCTGGTCTATGAGTGGGTGCCAGTTGATTTGCCCTGAAGAGTGTCCCAGATCAGGGTGGGGATTCTCTTGGGGTGTGGGACAGCCTGGGTGAGGGGCCTGTGGTGGTTTGCAGGTTGGCCATGCCTCTTTGCAACCCAAGCAAGAGACTCTGATACCTGGGATTTATTTATCTTCCATAATTGAAACTCTGTAGCCTTGAGCGGAGGATAGGGTAGACCAGGGTGGGCAGGAAGCTTGGCTTCCTCCATCACAGTGGGAAATCCAAACCTCTGGCTGGTTCCAGGTCCGTGGTTGGCTGCCATCTTGGTTGGGTTAATTTGCGTACTTGCTTCTAATTGGCTGGTGGGTGTGGCTCAGTGTAGTGGAGTGATGGTTAATTTGCATGTTTCTCTTTTATTAGTGTAGATGGGAAAAAACCAAAAGCATATATCTTAAGATCAGAAAATAAGACAGGGATGTCCACTTTCACCACTGTTATTAAACATAGTATTGGAGGTCCTAGCCACAACAAGAAGAAAAAAAAAAGGCATCCAAATTAAAAAGGAGGCGATACAACTGTCATTATTCATAGATGACATGATATTGTACATAGAAAACCCTAAATATGCACCAAAACCTACTAGATCTAATAAATGAATTTGACAAAGTAGCTGGATATAAAATATCTAGATAATGGTGGCATTTTTATGCACCAATAATCAACTTTCAGAAAGAGAAACTAAGGAAACAATTCCATTTACTATTGCAACAAAACAAGGCACCTAAGAATAAATTTAACCAAAGAGATAAGTCGCCTGTACTTGTAAACTATAGGACATTGAAGGAAGAAATAGAGGAAGATACAAACAAGTGGAAACATTATGTTCATGAATTGGGAGAATTAACATCATTATAATGTCCATACAAATCAAAGAAATCTACAGAATCAGTGTTATTTTATTAAAATACCAATGGCATATTTCACAGATCTGGAACAAATATTCCAAAAATTAATATGGAACCAAAAATGACCCAATGGCTTCAACAACCTTGAGAAAGGAACAAATTTGGAGGGATTACATTATATGATATCAAGCTATATTATAAGGGTCATTATAATGACAAACAGCCTGCTCCTGGCCCAATGATAGGCTTATAGATAAATAGAATAGAACATAGAGTCCAGAAATTGACCCATGCCTTTATGGTCAGTTAATTTTTGACAAGGAGGCAAAAACATACAATGAGCTAAAGATAGTCTGTACTATAAATGGTGCTGAAAAATTGGATTGATAACATGGAAAGAAAGGAAGGAAGGAAGGAAGGAAGGAAGGAAGGAAGGAAGGAAGGAAG
>JAAGEH010000012.1:9071144-9119078 GCA_011751065.1 Lasiurus cinereus
AGGAAGGAAGGAAGGAAGGAAGGAAGGAAGGAAGGAAGGAAGGAAGGGAGAGAGGGAGGAAGGGAGGGAGGGAGGGAAAGCAACTAGACCACCTACCTAAACCATACACATGAATAAACTGCAATTTAAAGACTTAAATGTTAGATTTAGAATCATAAAAATCCTGGAAGAAATCATAGAAAGTAAAATTGCAGACATTGCTTAGAGCAATATTTTTGCCTATGTATCTCCTAGGACAAGAGAAACAAACAAAAATAAATAAACCAATTATATTACATAAATATAAAAAGCAAAAAACATCATCAACAAAATGCAAAGCAAGACTACTGCATAGGAGAACATGTTTGCCAGTGATACATCCAATAAGGGTTTAATTTCCAAAATAGATAAAGAACTTATGCAACTCAACACCAGGAAGACAATCTAATTAAAAAATGGGCAAATGGCCTGAATAGACACTTCTTAAAAAAAACACACAAAACATACAAATGACCAATAGACAATTTGAAAAAAGCTCAGCATCACTAATAATCAGAGTGATGTAAATTAAGATACCACCTCATACCTGCCAGAATGGCCACCATCAATAAATCAACAAACGAGTGCTCACAAAGATGTGGAGAAAAGGGAACCATAGAGCACTGTTGGTGCAACACAGACTAGTGAAGTTAATGTGAAAACAGTATGGAGTTTCCCCAAAAACTACTTGACTTAACAATCTTGTTTCTGGGCTATATCCTAAGAATCCTGGAACAGCAATAAAAAATAATATAGACACCCCTGTTGTAGCATTATTTACAATAACCAAGATCTGGAAACTGCCCAAATGCACATCAGTAGATGCATGGATGAAAAGGCTGTAGTATTTTTACACAATTGAATACTACACAGCTCTAAAAAAGAAGGGTCTCTAACCTTTGTAACAGCCTGGATGGATCTGAAGATTATTATGCTGAGTGAAATAAACCAGTCATAGTAAGACAAATACCATATCTCATATATATGTGATATCTAAAGAAAAAAATAAATTTATAAAATAAGTTGATAAACAAAATAGAACCAGAAGCATGAATACATGGAACAGACTGACAGATCAGAATTCTCTTGGAGAATTCTCTTATTCTTTCATTTGGGGATTGTTATTTTTTTCTCCCCATTTGTGGAGGCTTTTGATAAATTATTAGCCAAAGCATATACAGTAATGCCCATGGACACAGATGATGGTAAAAGTCAAGGGATTGGAGGATCAGGGACTAGTTTAAGGTGGCCCTGGGGTAGAGGAGGATATGTGGAACATCTGTAATTACTACCACAGCTTTTTTTGGTGGTGGTGTCTCCATTTGCAAAGAAATTTTTCCCCATACCTTCACTCTCATCCTGTGAGTCTTGTTCTGATAAGAATCTCCTGTAGAAAGCATAAAATTGGGTCATTTTTTTTTATCCATTGCATGTCTTTTGATTGGAGCAATTAATCCTTTTACATTTAAGATTATTATTGATAAGTACTTATTTATTGCCATTTTAATTCTGTATGCCTAGGTTTCTCCCTCTATTTCTTCTCATTTCAGCAGTCCTCTTAGCTTTATTTGTAATGTTGTCTTGGTGGTGACAAGCTCCTTTAGACTTTTTGTCTATGAAGCTCTTTATTTCAACATCCATTTTTGAAAGATAACCTTGTTGGATATAGTAATCTTGGTTTCAGATTCTTTCTATTTATTACCTGAGTACTTCTAGCTTGTAGAGTTTCTGATGAAAAATCAGTTGATAGCCTTATGGGAGGTCCTTTGTAAATAACAAATTCCTTTTCTTTTATTGCCTTTAAAATTCTTTCTTTGTCTTTAATTTTTGGCATTTTAATTATGATGTGTCTAGGTGTGGGCCTGTTTGGATTCTTCTTGCTTAGGACTCTCTGTGCCCCAAACTTGTCTGAATTTTTCCTGCATCAGGTTAGGAAAGTTTTCTGCCATTATTTCTTCAAATATGTTCTCTATAATTTGCTCACTTTTTCTCCTTCTGACACACTTATTATGTGAATATTGTTATGTTTCATGTTGTCCCACAGTTCCCTTAAGCTTTCCTCTTGTTTTTGATTTTTTTTCTTTTTGGTTCTCTGAGTGATTTTTTTTCTACCCTGTCTTCTAATTCACTGATCCAATCCTCAGCCTCCCCTAATCTGCTGTGTATTCCTTCCACTATGTTCTTTATTGGTGTTGTGTCATTCTTTATTTCTGACTGTTGTTTTTTCAGTTACTATATTGTTTCTCATGCTGTTGAGCATCTTTGCCATCATTATTCTGAACTCTATATCAGATCAATTTCTTATTTCCATTTTATGTATCTCTTTTCTTGCAGATGCCCAGGACCAAATCAGAGATGGTCGGACCACCATCGCCACCATTTGTCCAGTATCCAGATACCATTGATGACATGTACACATAAGGAACTGTCTGACACTGAAACTGGGACTCAAAGCTATCGGACATTTAAATTGGGACTCAATCATTTTTCTTTTGCTCTGGTGGGTTTATTTCTAGCCTACAGGGGCAAGATGTCTTTAAAGACAAGAATCAGGAGGTGCGGGGGGGGGGGGCGGGGAGCAGATGCAGAGGCAAAGAAGCAATGAACAGACTGTCATGCTACAGTGGGAAGGCAGGGGAAGTTGGGGAGGAGGGGTTTATAGGAGATCAACTGAAGGATTTCTATGCATGTGTGTGTAGGAATAGCCAATGGATACAGGGCAATGGGGGAAGGTGGAGGTGGGGGTGGTGGGGGATGGATGAGGGCATGTACTGGGGGTGGGGAGGGCAATAGGGGGAAAAATAATAAATAAATTAAAATAAAATAAAAAGGATTCTCTTATTCTTTCATTTGGGGATTGTTTTTTTCCTCCCATTTTGACTGCCTGTTTGGGTTTGTGACTATGTATGAGATATATCCGCTGTGCCTCCCAATTTCTAGTGCACGACAGTGTTAAATGCTGTTTCTGACTAATTATATCAGGCAAAGACTCAAAGCCTCCAGAGACCTACCTCTGCCTGCAGACTGGTTGTATTCAGTCTTTAGTAGCCTCAGGCAATTTTCCATAGATATGGCAAAAGGTTTTCCAACAGGGTGAGGTAATTGTTTCTGCCTGAAAGCTAATTGTTATTCTCAGGCCCTTAATAAGCCTCAGAAACTCCAAGGGTATGACAAAGGGTTTTCCATAAAGGTGGGTCAACTCTCATTCCCCCAGGCAAAAACTGCCTGGATAGCAAAGGTTTGCCTGAGAAAGATGACTTCTGTGGCATGAGGAAATGCCTCAGCATAGGAAACTGGGGTTTCTGTCTTCCAAACTCTTTCCCATAGCTTTCCACCCTGGCTTCTGCACATACACAACTCAATTCCACTCTGCCTTTCCTCTGCTGGAGTCCACTCTAAATTTTGTGTGTTGGCCCTTTAAGAAGGTGTCTGCATTTCCAGCCTTCTCTCCCTGACAGACAGCAACCCTGCTGCTTTTCACAGCCAGGTGTTATGTAGACATCTTTCTGAGTTCTGGTGCTCTCTGATGAGGGTGAGGGAAGCTTGGTGATTAGATCCCAGAGTTCTCAGTGGCAGTCCTTCACAGCTGAGATATCTCTTTAGAACTTTAGTTGCTGTCTGTGGGAGCCTGGCCAGCCTCTTTGTGCCTCTGCCCTTCCTACCAGTCTCTATGTGGTCTTCACTTTCCAACTTTGGTTATCAGGGTTCTCTCCAGCTAGTCTTCAGTTTATTATTCAGGATGGTTTTTTGTTTGTTTTTGTTTTTTTTGTTTTTTGTATTTTAGTTTTAATTCCAGTTTAGTCCTGGGAGTGTGTCTGTGTGGAATTAATTTTTTGTTATTGTTAATCCTCACCTGAAGAGATTTTTTCCAATTATTTTTAGAGAGAATGGAAAGAAGGGAGGGAGGGGAAGAAAGAAAAATATCATTGATGTGAGAGAGACAAATCAATTGGTTGCCTCCTGCATGTGCCCCTACCAGGGCCAGATATGTAACCTGCATCCCAGATATGTGCTCTTAACAGGGAATTGAACCTGTGACCCTTTTGTGTGGGAGACAAAATTCTAACCACTGAGAAACACCAGCCAGGAATGGAAGTAAATTTTTATTCCCAGAAGCAATCTACAATTCAGATGATTGGCACTGGATAAATTTTAATAGAAATGCACAAATGTTGAATGCTTGGATACATCATATTGAAGCTACATGAGGCAAACCCCCAACTGATGACTTTGAAATGTTATCAGTTAGAATGGATGCATGAAAAGGCAAGTTTTAAGATAAATCCTTTTTGCAGAGAAATATGATATTTATCTTTTTATAGTAAAATTTTTCTGAAATAAATTTTATAGATCTTCATTGAAATTCAAAAACCTTCATTAATCCTTCTTAACTAATTATTCTGCAAGAACTCCCTAACAATCACAAATCATAAGAAGGTGGAATTACAAAGGAGATTCACAAAAGTGTGAGAAGATGCTAATGTCTTTCACACAGAATCTGTACTCTCAAAGAAATGAATTGGTATTTACATAAACTTTAATGGCTTTTAAGTAGGGTTCAAAAATCATTGTATGATTATCAACTCAGAATTTAGAGTTACTCTTTCATCAGGAACTGTTTTCAAGTACTTCTCTGTAGCAGGAAGAAGAACAGACATGAAACATAACGGGAAGATGTGTTGCTCCAAAAACATTACAGGATTGGATGACACGATAACCTTCATCAAACTTAGGACCACCACACCATTCACATTTAGATGTCCTGCAATGAAATAAACATTAAATCAATATTTAGTAAATTCTATCAAAGAAAGGACATTTTTTGATGCTATGTAAGACTCAATGTAATAGAAACTATGATTTTTATCATCATTGATCTTACCATATAATTGAGAAGCTAAGACAGATACAAGTGAACAATTTAGTAGATATGTATAAAACAACCTGTTTTTTAAAATAAAAAAGTATAGATTCATACTAAGAAAAAACTCTAAAGATAGATTCCAAATAAAAAACAGTAATTATCTTTGGACAGTGTAATCACAGGTAATTCTAAATTTCTTCATAAAGTTTTTCTATAATAAATGTTATTTATATAATTCAAAAACATGTTATTTTAAAAATAGAGGGATTAATATAAACTAGTATAGAGTTAGTGTTCATATATATTTCTAAATGTTCACAAGTCAGTTTTTTTAAAAGGATATTAACCCATTAGCACATTAACATTGGCATGTGTACAGACTATTCACAGAAGAAGAAACCTGAATATCCAGAGAACATGATAAGCTTGTCAATCTCATTAGTGATCAGAGAATAAAAACAAACTAGCACAGAAATATCATTCCACAATAATCACATGGGCAAAATTCAAAAGTAAGACAGTGCATATTTGATCCAGATGAGACCATCAGGGACTCTCACAATTTCTTAGTAGCATGTAAATTGATATGATCCTGTTGGAGTGCAATTAGACAATTTCTATGTAAGTTGAAGATACACATACTCTATAACCTAGAGACACTTGTCAATTTACATAGGAGATATTTTTTAAAATCATTACTGTTGACTTCTTAGTAATAGTAAAATTGGAACCCATTCAAGTGTTCATCAACAGGACAAAGCATGAGTAGCTTAGAAATATTCAAGCTGAGGAAAAATAAACAGGAGTTAATGAACTAAATTTATATAAAATCAATATGGACAAACCTTTAAAATGTTGAGAATAAAAAACAAGTTGAAGAATGACATAGTTTTTTGATATTTACATAACACGTAAAAGTATGTGAAGACTACGTATTTGTTAGAGGTTTCTTCTGACACCAAACAATGTTTAATTTATTGCAGATGTTAATGGGTGTCCTAAAAGTCAATTCAATTAAATTTTGACACTAATTACTGGAGTTCCAGTGATGCTCCTTTACCAGGTTTGATCATTTGTTATAACAACTCAAGATTCTGGAAAATGTTGTACTTATTTTTAGAGTTTAATGTAAAGGATACCAATGAATAGCCAAAGAAAGTTAGGCCTGCAAGATGCCGGGAACCAATTCCAACATGTCATAATTACAAGAGTTTCATTAAAAGGTTGATGAAGCTTGGGAGGCTCAACAAGAGCTGAGCCACATATGTGATTACCTGTTGGAATGGCTGGAAAGGCACTTTCCCCAAACCTGAATAGGATTGTTTACTGCCAGACAGCTCAGGGCATTTTAATCTGCATGTTATTGTTCCTGTTGGCCAAACACCTGAACAGCTGTAGGCTATTCCCCAATCTGACAATGCTTCTGTAAACCCTATTCTTTGAAATGCTATCCTTTGAAGTATATTATCTCCACCTTGTTTTAGGACAATTTGTGTTAATAACTAGCCCCAGATCCTGAGTCAAGGAGTAGTCTTTAGCTCCTTTAGCTGAAGCTCCTCTGACTCCCAAAGCCTTTTAAATCTATCTTTAATCTCTGGACTCCTTCTTGAACCTATGCACAGCCCTTTCTCAAGATTGCTGAACCTTTTGTAATGCTGGACAAGAATCCTAGCATTAATGGATGCCCATCCAGGGGCACAAATAGCAAGAGTCTTTAAAAAAAATATATATATATATATATATTATTGATTTTTTCACAGAGAGGAATGGAGAGGGATAGAGAGTTAGAAACATCAATGAGAGAGAAACATCCATCAGCTGCCTCCTGCACACCTTCTACTGGGGATTTGCCCACAACCAAGGTACATGCCCTTGACTGGAATTGAACCTGGAACCTTTCAGTCTACAACCCAACATTCTATCCACTGAGCCAAATTGGTTAGGGCAATAGCAGGAGTCTCCATACCAATGGGCAGGAGTCTCCATACCAATGGAGTTGGAGTGTGCCACTCTCCCAGGCACCAGATATGTTTGCCAAATTGTAAGCTCTCTGAACCCTGTTGCTTTTATGGATGTTTCATTAAGTAGGCATGCTGATTATATAATTAGACATTGATGATTAAACTCATCTCAGCATCTCTCACCTCCCTTTCCTGAGCTGGAAGGGGTTGAAGTTAAAATTTCCAACCTTCTAATCAAAGCTTGATCTTCTGGCAACCATTCCATACCCTGAAACTATCTAGAAGCCCCCAAGAGCAATCTTACTTCCATAAACTCAAGTAGTATTGAAAGGAGCCCATTATCTATGTATCTAATATGTTAAGTGTCCTTCCCACCTTCTGACCAGTTGCTATGACATGCACTGACCACCAGTTGGCAGGCATTCAATGCAGGGACCTCTATGATGTGCACAAAGAAACAGCACCACAGACCTGGTGCCCAGAAAACAACACTCAGTTTCCCTCAAGTGGGATACAGGCCCCACCACCACCCTGAAGTGATAGTTCACCAACTTGAAGCCAATGCTGCTGAGACTCCATGATGCAAAATGCAGCCCATAGCCCAGCCTAGCTCTAAAAAAGGCACTGTGGGTGCCAGGTAATGATGGCACATAGCAAAGCCCAGCTTCCTCTCCCTAGTGACTAAGCTCCTTGGAGCTCCAGGAATACAGGTGGAAACATTTTACACTTTAACCAAATGTCTGTGAAGTGTTTTCCCATGCTTCATCTCATTTGATCCTCACAGAAGTTGTGGAGTAGGTAAATAGGAGACTCGATGGAATCCTATTTTCTTTTCATAAGGGGGGAAATGGAGATTTAAAAAGCTTAGAAACTTCACCTGATTAAAAAAAAGATAGGTAATGGTGGACCTTGAAAATGAGCAGGTTTTCTCACTGCGCAGAATATAGTCAAACACTGCTGCAGTTAAATATTTTACCTTTGTTCTCCCTGCATGATCTAAAATAATGTGCTTCGTGTTGATATTTACTGCTGTGTTACTGAAAATTACTTGAAAGAGAAGTTGGGGTGCTTCACTAGACTAGAAAAAGTTTAGCTAAATCAGAAAGCAAGCCTATTAAGCATGCTTACTCTATACATATAAAAGGCTAAGGTGACTTGCACATGCATGATACATATAAACCTCTTGCTGGTGTCAATTGCACATGTGTGTTTTGATATGTCATTGTCCATCATGAATTTGGTTGACACTTTTATTATAGAGAAAGGGCAAATAATAATATTAAAATATTTCGTCTAATTAATTTCCTTTCAATGTGCACAAATTCGTGCACCAGGCCACTAGTTGCTGTGTAAAAAAGCCATAAATTTCTGTGTGTTAATTTTGTATCCTGCTACATTGCCCAATTCATTTATTAAGTTAACTAGTTTCTTGATGGAGTCCTTAGAGTTTTCTATGTACAATATCATGTCACTTCTTCTTTCCGATTTGGATGCCTTTTCTTTTTTCTTGTCTGATCACTATGGCTAGCACTATGTCAAACAGGAGTATTGAAAGGGGGAATCCCTGCCTTGTTCCTTTTTTTAGGAGAAATGGTTTTAGTTTTTGCCCATTGAGTATGATGTTGGCTCTAAGTTTATCATATAAGGGTTTTTACTATGTTGAGGTATGATCCTCTATTCCCACTTTGCTGAGAGGTTTTATCAAGAAAGAATGTTGGATTTTGTCAAATGCTTTTTCTGCATCAATTGATATAATTATGTGATTTTTGTCTCTCAATTTGTTTATGTGAGGTATCACATTTATTGATTTTCAAATATTATACTAGTCTTGCATCCCCAGAATAAATCCCACTTGGTCATGGATCTTTCTAATGTAATGCTGAATCCAATTTGGAAGAATTTTATTGAGGATTTTGGCACCTATGTGCATGGGGGATATTGGCCTGTAAGTTTCTTTCCTTTCAGTGTCTTTATCTGGTTTTGAAATTAGAGTAATGCTGCCTTCATAGAAAGATCTTGAAATTTTGACTTCCTCTTGAATTTTTTGAAATAGTCTGATAGGTTTCAGTTCTTTAAATGTTTGGTAAAATTGCCCTATGAAGCCGTCTGGCCCAAAGCTTTTGTTTGCTGGAAGTTTTTAATTACTGCTTCAATTTCTTCCATAGTTATCAGGCTATTCATATTTTTTATTTTATTTTTCTTGATTGAGTTTTGGAAGGCTGTATTTTTCTAGAAATATGTTCATTTCTTCTAGGTTGACCAGTTTGTTGGAATAGAGTTTTTCATAGTATTTTTTACAATCCTTTGTATTTTTGTGGGTCTGTTGTTATTTCACCTTTTTCATTTTTTTAAATATATTTTTATTGATTACAAGGAGGAAGGGAGAGAGATAGAGAAATAGAAACATCAATGATGAGAGAGAATCATTGATTGGCTCCCTTCTGCATGTCCCTCCAACCCCAGTGGAGATTGTGCCTGCAGTCCAGGCATGTACCCTTTACCAGAATTGAACCTGGGACCTTTCAGTTGGAAGGCTGATGCTCTATCCACTGAGCCAAACCAGCTAGGTCTCCTTTTTTATTTCTGATTTTATTTATTTGGGTCCTCTCTCTTTGCTTCTTGGTGAGCCTGGCTAGAAGTTCATCAATCTTGTGTATTCTTTCAAAGAACGAGCTCTTGATTTTTTTTTAAATTTTTATTAATTTTTAGACATATCTCCCCATTGCCACCACTCCCTCCCAGGCATAACCCAACCCCCCAGTGTCTATGCTCATTGGTTATGCTTATATGCATGCATACAAGTCCTTTGATTGATCGCTTATCTACCTCACCTAACTTTAATCTTCCTGCTGTAATTTCACAGTCTGTTTGAAGCTTTACTGTCTCTGTATCTATCCTTTTGTTCATCAGTTTATAATGTTCTTTATTATCCCCCAATGATCATGTGATGCTTCTCTTTCAGTGACTGGCTTATTTCACTAAGCATAAGGCTCTCCAGTTCCAACCAGGTTGCTGCAAATGGTAAGATCTCCTTCTTTTTAATGGCAGCACAGAATTCCATTGTGTAGATGTACCACAGTTTTCTGATCCACTCATCTGCTGACGGGCATCCTAGGCTGTTTCCCAATTGTAGCTATTGTAAATTGTGCTGCTATGAACATAGGGGTGCATAAATCCTTTCTGATTGGTGTTTCTAATTTCTTAGGATAAATTCTTAAGAGTGGGATTGCTGGGTCAAATGGGAGATCCATTTTTAGTTTTTTGAGGAAACTCCATACTGTTCTCCACAGTGGCTGCACCAGTCTGCATTCCCACCAACAGTGCAAAAGGGTTCCTTTTTCTCCGCATCCTCACCAACACTTGTCATTTGTTGATTTGTTGATGATTGCCATTCTGACAGGTGTGAGATGGTATCGCATTGTCGTTTTGATTTGCATCTCTCGGATGATTAATGACTTTGAACATGTTTACATGTGTCTCTTGGCCTTCCTTCTGTCGTCTTTTGAAAAGGATCTATTTAGGTCCGTTGTCCATTTTTTTATTGGATCCTTCATCTTCCTTTTATTAAGTTGTATAAGTTGGCTGTAGATTTTGGAGATTAAACCTTTATCAGTGATAACATTTGCAAATATGTTCTCCCATAAAGTGATCTTTCTTGTTGTTTTGTTGATGGTTTCTTTGGCTCTGCAAAAGCTTTTTATTTTGATGTAGTCCCATTTGTTTATTTTTTCTTTAGCTTCCATTGCCTTTGGAGCAGTATCAGTGAAGAAGTTCTTTCGGCATATATCTGAGATTGAGCTGCCTGTGGATTCCGCTAGTATTTTTATGGTTCCCCCTCTTATGTTTAAGTCCTGTGTCCATTTTGAGTTTATTTTTGTGTTTGGTGTAAGTTGGTGGTCCAGTTTCAATTTTGTGCATGTATCTGTCCAATTTTCCCAACACCATTTATTGAAGAGGCTATCTTGACTCCATTGAATGTTCATGCCTCCTTTGTCAAATATTAGTTGAGCATAGTGGTTTGGGTGGATATCTGGGTTCTCTATTCTATTCCTTTGGTCTATATGTCTGTTCTTGTGCCAGTACCAGGCTGTTTTGAGAACAGTTGCTTTGTAGTATAGCTTGAAATCTGGTATTGAGATCCCACCTACTTTATTCTCCTTTATCAGAATTGCTGTAGCTATTTGTGGTCTTTTTTTGTTCCAGATGAATCTACGAGGAATTTTTTCTAGGTCTGTGAAATATGTCATTGGTATTTTAATGGGTAGTGCGTTGAATCTGTAGATTGCTTTGGGTAGTATGGACATTTTAATTATGTTGATTCTCTCAATCCATGAGCATGGTATGCTCTTCCATCTGTTAACATCTTGCTCTATCTCTTTTTTCAGTGTCCTGTAGTTTTCTGCATATAGGTCTTTTACCTCTTTAGTTAGGTTTATTCCTAGGTATCTTAATTTTTTTGGTGCGATGGTAAATGGGATTGCTTTTTTAGTCTCTCTTTCTTTAATTGCACTATTAGTGTATAGAAATGCCACAGACTTCTTAGCATTAATTTTGTATCCTGCACAATTGCCGAATTCATTAATTAAGTCAATTAGTTTTGGAATGGAGTCCTTTGGGTTTTTATGTACAATATCATGTCATCTGCAAATGAGGACCACTTTACTTCTTCTTTTCCAATTTGGATGCCTTTTTTTTCTTCTTCTTGTCTAATTGCAATGGCTAATACTTCCAGTACGATGTCGAACAGGAGAGGTGAGAGTGGACATCCCTGTCTTATTCCTATACTTAGGGGAAATGATTTTAGTTTTTGCGCATTGAGTATGATGTTAGCTGTGGGTTTATCATATATGGCTTTTATGATGTTGAGGTATGCTCCTTCTATTCCCACTTTGCTGAGAGTTTTTATTAAGAAAGGGTGTTGATTTTGTCAAATGCTTTTTCTGCATCAATTGATATCACTATGTGATTTTTATCTCTGAATTTGTTTATGTGATGTATCACATTTATTGATTTGCGGATATTGTAACATCCCTGCATTCCTGGGATGAATCCTGCTTGGTCATGGTGTATGATCTTTCTGATGTACTGCTGGATTCAATTTGCTAGAATTTTGTTGAGGATTTTCCAGTTCTTGATTTTATTGGCATTTTTTTTGTTTCTATGTCCTTTATTTCTACCTGATCTTTATTGTGTTCTTCCCTCTGCTCACTCTGAGCTTTTCATGTTGCTCTATTTATAATTCTTTGAATTGTAAAGTTAGGTAATTTATTATCAGTTTTTCTTATTTTTTAAGGTAGGCCTATAATACTATGAACTTCACTCTCAGAACATAGATTTTGGATTGTTGTGTTTTCATTGTCATTTGTTTCCAGGATGTTTTTTTTTAATTTCTTCTTCAATCTCATTGGTAACTCAGTCATCCTATCTAATAAAAGAGTAATATGCAAATTGACCATACCTACACTACACCCACAAGCCTTGCCCACAAACCATGCTCATTGTCAATCAGGAGGAGTATGCAAATTAACCCCAACCAACATGGCTGTGGCCACAGAGAAAGCAGGAGGGAGGCTTGGGTTGCCCTGGCAATGGAGGAAGCCAAGCTTTCAACACACTCTGGCAAGCCCAGGCTTCTGCTTAAGGCTACAAAGTTTCAATTATAGAAGATAAATACATTCCAAGAGAAATGGCTGCTGCCACTGAGCAAGCAGAACATTTAGCTCTGCTCTAGGCTACAAAGTTTCAATTATAAAAGATAAATAAATCCCAGATACCAGGGCCTCCCTTGGGTCACTGGTGAGAGGGGGTGGTGTGACCTGCCTGCAAACCACCACAGGCCCCTCGCTCAGGCCATCCCATGCCCCAAGGGAATCCCCACCCTGATCTGGGACACCCTTCAGGGCAAACCAGTTGGCCCCCATCCATGCACCAGGCTTCTATCCTAACTAATAAAAGAGTAATATGCAGATTGACCATTACTCCAACACACAATACTGCCCCCATATGGACACAAGATGGCCACCAGAAGATGACCAGCAGGGGAGGGCAGTTGGAAGGGACAAGGCCTGTCAAGGAGGGCAGTTAGGGGTAATCAGGCTGGCAGGGGAGGAAACTAGGGGTAACCAGGCCCACAGGGAAAGACAGTTAGGGTCAAATAGGCTGGCAGGGGAGCAGTTAAGCATAAATTAGAATGGCAGGGGAGTGGTTAAGGGGTGATCAGGCTGGCAGGCAGAATCAGTTATGGGCAATCAAGAAGGCAGGCAGGCAACCAGTTGGGAGTCAGCAGTCCTAGATTGTAAGAGGGATGTCCAACTGCCTGTTTCGGCCCGATTACAGGCAGTCGGGCATCCTTTGAGGGGTCCCAGATTGGAGAGGATGCAGGCTGGGCTGAGAGACACCCCCAACCCCATACAAGAATTTCGTGCACCAGACCTCTAGTTATTTAATAAAACGCTATTTAGCCTCAGAGTGTTTGAATTTTTATTATTTTATTGTAGTTTATTTCTAAAATTATGCCATTGTGATCTGAGAAAATGTTTGATATAATTTCAATCTTCTTGAATTTGAAGAGACTTTGCCTGTGACCCAATATGTGATCTATTTTTGAAAATGTCCCATGTGTACTTGGGGATAATGTATATTCTGTAGCTTTGAGGTGAAATATTCTGAAGATGTAGATTAAATCCATCTAATCTAGTGAGTCATTTAGGATTGCTGTTTCTTTGCTGATTTTTGGTCTAGAAGACTTATCCAATGATATCAAAAGGGTACTAAGATCCTCTACTATGATTATATTACTGTCAATCTCTCCCTTGTTATTTTCCCCCCAAAATTTTTTAATGTATTTGGGTACTTCTGCATTGGATGCATATATATTTACCAGAGTTATATACTCTTGTATCGATCCCTTTAGTATTATGAAGTGGCCTTCCTTATCTCTTCCTTATTTTGAGGTATATTTTATTAGATATAAATAATACTACCCCAGCATTTTTTTTTCATTTGCCTGAAAAATATTTTTCCATCCCTTCACTTTCAGTCTGTGTGAGTCCCTTGTTCTGAGATGGGTTTCTTGTAGACAGCAAATATATGGGTCATATTTTCTTATCCATTCAGCCACTCTATGTCTTTTGATTGGAGCATTTACTCCATTTACATTTTATGTTATTATTTATAGGTCTTATTTGTAGCTATTTTTATTCTTTGTGCATGTGTCCCTTCTTCCCTTTCTATTTCTTCTTTTCTGTCAGTGCACTTGCAGCACAGTCCTGTGGCCTCTGGCTGGGCACACCAGCTTGCTCCATGTTGCCCTGGCAGTGCTCTCCTGTGGCCTCAAGTGAGACTATGTGTGCTGGGTTGCTCCCAGGGGCCAGGGAGAAAAGGTTGTGGGTTTCTCTTGGTCGCACAGCCAAAGCTCCCTGTGTGGGGCATCTGCTGGGTTACTCCAGGTTGCCCAGGCAGCAAGACCCTGGGCTCAGGGTAGAGTGGGTGTGGGTTTCTCTAAGTCCAACAGTCCTCACTTTCTTGTATCCTGGAGTGAGAGGAGTGCTGGTTGCTTTAGCTCAACCCTCCTCAGTGTGGAGCTGGGACAGGTTGCCCTGGGTTGCTCAGTCTGTGCTCTTCTGTTGCCCTGTGTGAAGTGCACATTGGGTTGCTCCAGATGGCCCTGGCAGGACTGTCCTGGGGGCCAGTGTGGAGCAGGCGAGATGTTCTGGGTTATCCCTCCCAGACCACAGTAAAAGTGGGTGTGGGTAGCTTTGGATCACCCCAGCAGGGATGTCCAGGGGGCCGAGGTAGAGTGGGTATCAGTTGCTTTGGGTTGTATACGTCGCTCTAGGTTGCACAGTACGCACTCTCCTATGACCCAGAGTGGGGTGTGGTTTGGGTTTCTCTGGGTCACCACAGCAGTAGGTCCCAGGGCGCAGGCTGGAGAAGGTGCCAGGTGGCTCCAGGTCAGGTTAGCAGCATGGTTCTGGGGTTTGCCTTGGGGGTAGGGCACAGGATTCCCCCTGGCTTGCACTCACTGCAGGGTCTTGGAGACGGATCCTAGGATCCTGGGTCTCAGTTGGCTGGTGAGAAGGCCTGGTGTGGGAGCTCACTCTGGCAGTGAGCACTTCCTGCAGACATCTATGAGCCTGACAGGAGGTACTGCTTCACTGCCTGCTTGGGCACAGTGCTGGTTTCACACAGGTATGGCTGGTAAATGGCATTCTCCTCTGCCTTTCCTTATTGAAAATTGTTTCCTCAGCTGTATCTAATTTGTTAATTCATGGCGAATGTTCTTTGATTTAGTTTCTTTCTGGCCTAGCCATAGGCGGAGGTACACAACACAACTGCTAATTCAACTGCCATTTTTCATTCTCCTAGCCTTTGTTTTAAAGTCATTTTGTCTGGTATATATGTACTAGAGGCCTGGTGCATGAAATTTGTGCATGAGGGGATGTGGAGCCCAGCCTGCACCTCTCCAATCTGGGAGCCCTCAAGGAATGTCCTACTGGTGTGTTAGGCCCGTTTCCCGTGGTTTTCTGCTTTCTGTAGACCTGCCTGCTCTCTGGCTTGCTGCTGCACCCAGGGGCAAGCAGGGCCTGCTATCTGCTCTCTGTGGGGGCCTGCTTGCCCCTTGAGGTTGTGGCCAGGGCCCTGCTATTTTCTCTCTGGCTCGCCATGGCCATAGCAAGCAGGGCCCTGCTGTCTGCTGATTGTGGGGCCCCTGCAGTCTGCTCTCTGCAAGGGCTCTGTTGTCAGCTTTCTGTGAGGGCTTGCTTGCCCCTCACCATGGCGAGGGCTAAAGTACAACTCTGGTGGGGCTAAGGGGACTGGGCACTGCCATCTTGTGGCTGTGGGTGCTGCCATCTTTGTGACAAAGTGATCATCAATTTGCATATTTGGTCTTTATTAGATAGAATTACTATCTCAGATTTTTTTCCATTTTCATGGTATATTTTTTTTCATTCTTTACTTTCAGTCTGTGTGTGCTTTTTGACCTGAAATGCATCTCTTATAGAAAGAAAATATATATGTCTTCTTTTCTTTTTTTCTTTTTTACTTTATTTTATTAATGTATTACATGTATATATATTTTTCCATTGCCCACCCCACTCCTATGGATACCCTAACCCTCCAGTGTCTTGTGCCCATTGGTTATGCTTACATGCATGCATACAAGTCCTTCAGTTGATCTCTTATCTACTCCACCTCTCCCTAACCTTCCCACTATAATTTGACAGTCTGTTTGATGCTTTACTGCCACTGTGTCTATCATTTTGTTCATCAGTTTATAATGTTCTTTATTATCCAGAAATGAGTGAGATCATGTGGTATTTTTCTTTCATTGACTGGCTTATTTCACTTAGCTTAATGTTCTCTCGTTCCATCCAGGTTGCTGCAAATAGTAAGAATTCTTTATTTTTTATGGCAGCATAATATTCCATTGTAGATGTACCATAGTTTTCTGATCCACTCATCTGCTGACGAGAAACCTAGGCTGTTTACAAATTGTAGCTATTATAAATTGTGCTGCTATGAACATAGGGGCGCATAAATCCTTTCTGAATGGTGTTTCTAATTTCTTAGGATATGTTCCTAGGAGTGGGATTGCTGGGTCAAATGGGAGTTCCATTTTTAGTTTTTTGAGGATACTTCACACTGTTCTACACAGTGGCTGCACCAGTCTACATTCCCACCAGCAGTGCACAAGGGTTCTTTTTCTTCCCATCCTCATCAGCACTTTTTGTTTGTTGATTTGTTAATGATTTCCATTCTGACAGGTATGAGATAGTATTGCATTGTCGTTTTGATTTACATCTCTTGGATAATTACTGAGTTTGAGCATGTTTTCATGTGTCTCTTGGCCTTTCTTCCGTCTTCTTTCAAAAATATTCTATTTAGGTCCATTGCCCATTTTTTTATTGGATCGTTTATCTTCCTTTTATTAAGTTGGCTGTAGATGTTGGAGATTAAACCTTTATCAGTGATAACATTTGCAAATATGTTCTCCCATACAGTGGACTTTCTTGTTATTTTGTTGATGGTTTCTTTTGCTGTGCAAAAGCTTTTTATTTTCATGTAGTCCCATTTGTTAATTTTCTCTTTAGCTTCCACTGACTTTGGAGCAGTATCAGTGAAGAAGTTTCTTTGGCATATGTCTGAGATTGTGCTGCCTGTGGATTCCTCTAGTATTTTTATGGTTTCCTGTCTTACATTAAAATTCTGTATCCATTTGGAGTTTATTTTTGTGTATGGTGTCAGTTGGTGGTCTAGTTTCATTTTTTGCATGTATCTGTCCAATTTTCCCAACATCATTTATTGAAGAGACTGTCTTGATGCCATTGTATGTACATGCCTCCTTGGTCATATATTAATTGAGCATAGTGGTTTGGGTCGATATCTAGATTCTCTATTCTATTCCATTGTTCTATGTGTCTGTTCTTGTGCCAGTATCAGGCTGTTTTGAGAACAGTTGCTTTGTAATACAGCTTGAAATCTGGTATTGAGATCCCACCTACTTTATTCTTCTTTCTCAGGATTGGTGTGGCTTTCAGAATCTTTTTTTATTCCAGATGAATCTTTGGAAAGTTCGTTCTAGCTCTGTGAAATATGTCATTGGTATTGAATCTATAGATTGCTTTGGGTAGTATGGACATATTAATAATGTTGATTCTCCCAATCCATGAGCATGGTATGCTCTTCCATCTGTTAACCTCTTTCTCTATCTCTTTTTTCAGTGCCCTGTACTTTTCATGTTTACGTCTTTTACCTCCTTACTTAAGTTTATTGCTAGGTATCTTAATTTTTTTGGTACGACGGTAAATGGGATTTCTCTTTTAGTCTCTGTTTCTGTAAGTTCACTATTAGTGTATAGAAATGCCATAGATTTCTTGGCATTAATTTTGTATTCTGCTAGATTGCCAAATTCACTTCTTAAGTCTATTAGTTTTTACATGGAGTCTTTTGTTTTTTTATGTATAGTATCATGTCATCTACAAATAAGGACAGCTTAATTTCTTCTTTTCCAATTTGGATACCTTTTATTTCTTCTTTTTGTCTAATTGCTACTATTTCCAGTACTATGTCGAACAGGAGTGGTGAGAGTGTGCATCCCTGTCTTGTTTCTGTTCTTAGGGGAAATGGTTTTAGTTTTTGCCCATTCAGTCTGATGTCAGCTGTGGGTTTATCATATATGGTTTTTATGATGTTGAAGTATGAACTTTCTATTCCCACCTTGCTGAGAGTTTTTATTAAGAAAGGGTGTTGGATTTTGTCAAATGCTTTTTCTGCATCAATTGATATGACTATGTGATTTTAATCTCTCAATTGGTTTATATGATATATCACGTTTATTGATTTGTGTATACTTGCATTACTTGAATAAATCCTACTTGGTCATGGTTTCTGATCTTTCTGATGGACTGCTGGATCTGATTTGCTAGAATTTTGTTGAGGATTTTGCCATCCATGTTCATGAGGGATATGGGCCTGTAATTCTCTTTCATTGTGTTGTCTTTATCTGGTTTTGGTATTAGGGTGATGCTGGCTTCATAGAAGGTGTTTGGAAGTGTTCCATCTTCTTGAAATTTTTGAAAGAGTCTGAGGAGGATAGGTTTAAATTCTTCCTTGAATGTTTGGTAAAACTCTCCTGTGTAATGATCTGGTCTTGAACTTTTGTTGCTAGAAGGTTTTTGATAACTGCTTCAATTTCTTCCATAGTTATTGGTCTATTGGTCTATTGAGATGTTTAGATTCATCCTGGTTGAGTTTTGCGAGGTTATATTTTTCTAGGAAAATGTCCATTTTTTGCAGGTTGTCCAATTTGTTGGAATAGAGTTGTTCATAGTATTTTTTAACAATCCTTTGTATTTCCACAGGGTCTGTTGTTATTTCTCCTCTTTCATTTCTGATTTTGTTTATTTGGGTCTTCTCTCTTTGCTTCTTGGTGAGCCTGGCTAGAGGTCCATCAATCTTGTTTATCCTTTCAAAGAACCAGCTCTTTGTTTTGTTGATCTTTTGAATTATTTCTTTGGTCTCTATGACATTTATCTCTGCTCTGGTCTTTACTATTTCCTTCATTCTGCTTACACTGGGCTTCTCTTATTGCTTTCTTTCTAGCTCTTTGAATTGTAGAGTTAGGTAATTTATTACCATTGTTTCTTGTTTTTGCAGCAGGCTTGTTGAGTTATGAACTTCCCTCTCAAGACTGCTTTCACTGTGTCCCATAGATTTTTGATTGTTGTGTTTTCATTGTCATTTGTTGCCATGATGTTTTTTATTTCTTCCTTGATCTCTCTGGTTACCCAGTCATTGTTCAATAGCATGCTGTTTAGTCTCCATGTGTTTGATTTCTTTGTATTGTTTTTATTGTAGTTGATTCCCAGTTTTATGTCACTGTGATCTGAGAAAATGCTTGATATGATTTCTATTTTCTTGAATTTGAAGAGACTTTTCTTATGACCCAACATATGGTTCTATCATTGAAAATGACCCATGTGCACTGGAGAAGAATGTATATTCTGTGGCTTTGGGGTGAAATGTTCTGAAGATGTCAATTAATTCTATTTGGTCTAGTGAGTCATTTAGGATTGATGTTTCTTTCCTGATTTTTTGTTTAGATGATTTGTTCAGTGGTGATAGTAGGGTATTAAAGTTTCCTACTGTGATTGTATTGCTATCAATCTCTCCCTTGATATTCTCCAGGAGTTTTTTATGTATTTAAGTGATCCTGTATTGGGTGTGTATATGTTTACCAGAGTTATTTCTTCTTGTTGGATTATTCCCTTTAGTATTATGAAATGGCGGTCCTTATATCTTATTATGTCCTTCACATTGTGATCTAATTTGTCAGGTATAAGTATTGCAACTCCAGCTTTTTTTTCATTTCCATTTGCCTGAAAAACCGTCTTCTATCCTGTCACCCTCAAACTGTGTCCATCTTTTTTTTTTAGGTGGGTGTCTTGTAGACAGCAGATATATAGGTCATGTTTTTTTAAATCTAATCCATTATCCTATGTCTTTTGATTCAAGCATTTAATCCCTTTACATTTATTATTGATAGGTACTTATTTGTCACTATTTTTATTCTTTACCCCTGTGTTCCTTCTTCACTTTCTATTTCTTTTTTTTACAACAGACATTTCTTGCATTGCTGGTTTGGTGGTAATTAATTCCCTAGTCTTTTTTTGTCTGTGAAACTCCTGATTTTATCTTCAATTTTGATTATAAGTCTTGCTGGTTACAGTATTGTTGGATTCATATCCTTCCTTTGCATGACTTTGTATATTTTATTCCATTCCCTTCTGGCCTGATAACTTTCTGTTGAGAAATCAGTTGCTAGTCTGATCGGGGTTCCTTTGTAGGTAACTTTCTGTCTCTCTCTGGTTGATTTTGAGATTCTTACTTTGTCATTGGTATTTGCCAATTAAATTATAATGTGTCTTGATGTCGGTCTTTTGGGGTTCATTTTGCTTGGGATTCTGTGAGCTTCTTGGATTTGTGTGGGTTTTTTTCTTCCCTTTATCAGGGAAGTTTTTTGACATTATTTCTTCAAACAGGTTTTCTATTCCTTGCTCAGTTTCCTCTCCTTCTGGCACTACTATTATGCATATGTTGTTTTGTTTTGTGTTATTCCAAAGTTCCCTTAGGCTCTCCTGCTTTTTTAATTTTTTTTTTCTAAAATATGCTTTACTGCAGTATTTTTTTCTACCTGTCTTCAAGCTCACTGATGCGGTCCTCTGCTTCTTCTAGTCTACTTTTGATCCTTTCTATTGAGTTATTTACAGCAGCCATGACATTTTTTTTATTTCTTCTTTATTCTTCTTCATTTTCTCTTGGTTTGTCTTCATTTCCTCTTGGTTCTTATTCATATTGTCGAATTTGTCTTCCATTCTTTTCAGCCACCTTATGACCATTTCTCTGAATTCTTTCTTTGGTAGGTTGCTTGCCTCCATTTCATTTACTTCATTTTCTGGTGATGCCTGCTTTTCTTTCATATGTGGGCTGTTTCTTTGTCTGCCCATGGTCTCTCTTGTCCGGGTTTCTTGTAGTTCTCTCTCTCCTGCCTTGATTTAAAGACACAAAATACAACACAACCGGATACAATGCACAAGGCACTGAACAAAAATGTATTCACGATATTAATAACCACAAATAAGGTAAGCAACGGAGAGAGACAAATTACGGGAAAATTGAGAAAGAATAAGAGGGAAAAGAGGGAAAAAGAAAAGAAAGGAGTGCCAAAATGAAATTGGGAGAAGGGAGAAAAAAGAGGGAAAGAAAATGAAAAAAGAAGAAGAAGAATATATAAGAAAGAAAAGGGGAATATATTACAGTGGTACCTTGAGATACGAGTTTAATTTGTTCCGTAACCTTGAGGTGAGGGAAATTATGAGACGCTTGAGTCGTGGTAAACTGGTGGGTCGTGTGCAGCTGGCCAATCCATGCGATTACTTTTATCTCAAATGTTGCTCGTATTTCAAAACAAAAATCGCTGGCTCGACGGCTCATATCTCAAAAATCTCGTATGTTAGGGCACTCGTATCTCGAGGTACCACTGTATATATATGAGGAGAAAACTCCAATAAAACAGCCACTAATTCAAACAAATGCTGGTAACAAATACCTGAAGATTAATACAAACTGCAAATAACAACTAATATCAAGGGAGTCGAGGAAAAACAGAGATAAAAAACAAACAAAAACAAAGTAAACAAAAATCAAAATAAACAAGTAGAATAAGCAAAAACAATCTCTAAAAAAAAGCATAAAAAATTGATATAATCAATGTTCAAGCAAACAACAACAAAAGGACATAAAGAAATACAAATTTTTTGGATGGTGAAGACAGAGAAGAGAGAGGTGTGTATGGACTTGGAGTAGGGGATTGGAAATTAGATATATAAGTGGGGTGAAACTTTATCCAGGCAAAAAGAAAGAATAGGGAAAAATCTAAAGTAGGAAAAGGATAAGAGAAACAAGATAACAAAATGGGAAAAGTTAGGAAGAGAATATGGCATAAATGTAGAGTTGAGATAGAGTAAAATGTTGCCAAAGTGAAGATGAAAATAGAATGTAGAACTCTAATCCCAAAGTAAAATAAAATGACACTTTTTTTTTCAAAAAGATAAACGGGTAGTAGTAATAATACTGATTGAAAATAAAAATGTAGTAATTAACAGGTAAATTCAATGAGGAAAAAAGAAAAAAATAGTTTTTTAATTAAAAGATGAAAAAATAAAAAGTAAAAAATAAAAGAATAGAATGTGCAATAGTGAAGGTCATTCACTTCCTCTGTTATTCTATTTGGCACACCTTTTTCCCAGTTGGGACGGTATTGCAGTTCCCTGCATTCCACTGCTGCTCAATGTTGTAATCCAGTCCTGGTTTTTAAGCAGATGGTGTGCCTTATTCTCTTTATTCTTTTGTGATTATGCAAGAGTCATTTTGTGAGTCAGCCCCTGGGTGGCAGTGTTTCGGTATTGACCTCTGAGACTACAGGTCCTCTCTAGCCTGTGCTTAGATCCTGCTTTCCCTGTAGCACTCAATACAAGTTTATGGGAGTGGGTTGTCCCAGAGATGGTTCTCTGATGGTTATTCCGTGCTCTGATTCCAAGGTTCCAGAAAAACAACTTTCCCCTTCAGTCTCTTAGGATGTCCTCAATTGGATGATCCTATATATTGGGCTTAGCAATCAGAATCAAGGATCTAAAGAGGAAAGAGCGCAAGTCTGCAGTTTCCCTTCCCTGCTCCTGATCCAGCAGCCGGCACACTTTAATAACTTTCAGGCTGTCCTTCTGCCTCAGATCAAAATGGGTTGCTTTCTAGAGATCCCTCTGTTAGCAGTTCTGAAGACCCCCGTCCACATTCAGGCATCACACCCTGCCCAACTGCCACGGATTTTTCTAGGTGCAGCTTTCCCCACGGCTAGTTCCCACAGTGTGCGCATCTCTCTATTCTGCGGGACCAGACACCTCACCTTATCCCAGGAGAAATCTGACCTTTCGTGTGGTATGTAGAGCTCCTCTGAATCCGAGTGTTTGTGCTGATTGGGGAGCGGTGTTCTGGGTCTCATAGCTGTTTGATGGATGCCTCAGCTGTAGCTTTTCAGGCTTCTGTAAACATCCACTTTACCCTTCAAGATGGTGCAGTCTCCATGTTTGTGCTGGTGGCTCCGGGGAAAAAAACCCTGTGGCAGTGGGGCTGCCCTGTCCAGCAGTCCCCCACCTTCTCCTAGAGGATAACTGTCCTTTAACTCACCAAGAAACATTCCCAGAGCAACCCTCAGCTGTTCTCTCTGTCTGCTCAGTGATAAGGCTCCCGACACGTTTGCCTATTCTGCCACCATTTTTTTTCTCCATTTTCATGTCTTATTTTCTTATCTATTCAGCTGTCCTATGTTTTTTGACTGGAACATTTAATCTAATTTCATTTAAAATGATTATTTATAGATATATATTCATTGCTATTTTATTATACATATTTATGTTTCTCACCAATATATCAAGTTAATATCAACTATTATACTTTTTAGTTTCCAGAATTTTATTTCATTTAAAATTTCTTTTCCATATTTGTCTGGTTATATTTAATGGTCTTTTATTCCTTAAGTATTTTTGAAATTATGTTTTATTTTTTTAAACACTGATACAGCTATTTCATATCCTGTAAACAATTCTAATATGTTACATCATAAGTGATTTACAATATGTCTATTGAAGGTTTTAGCTGACTTTTACTCTTGATGGTTTATTTTCTCATATATTTGGAAACTTCTTTAAATTATAAAATAATATTCACTTAAGCTTAATTTTTTTGAATATTCAAAGTCTAAATTGAGGACATTCTCTCACAAAAATATGTAGTGAATTCAAATCTCTTGATCTCATATCTATTTGCCATTCACTAGTTAGGTTTTAATTTTTTTGTTTGTTTGTTTGTTTATCCTTGGAGATTTTTCTTACATTCTTAGGTGCATTCAAATCTCATAAGCACTGACATCTCAATGTATAACACTGGAAACTTTGGCTCCAGGTGGATGGGTGGCTCAGTTGGTTGGAGCATTATCCCATACACCAAAAAAGGTTGCAGGTTCAATTCCTATTTGGAGCACATATCTAGGTTGTGAGTTTAATCCTTGTTTGGGGCACATGTGGGAGTTAACCAATTGATATTTCTTTCTCTCTATATCTAAAATCAATAAATATATCCTTTGATGAAGATTAAAAAATAATAATAAAGTTGAACACTTTGGGGCCTTGTTAGTTTTTACTGGTACATTTTTAATCACCTGTTAAAATTTTTTCAATAGTTACTAATCTGTTCAGGTTTTCTGCCTTTTATTGAGTCAATATTGCTAATTTATATACTTCTGAGAAACCATTTACCTTAGGCATAGAGCAAATATTTGTTAAATCAATAATATAAGCACTGATGATTAGTACTGCAATAAAAATAGTGTTAAACCACCTGAAGGAAATAAGAGATAAGCCTGAGTAGACTGAAAGTGTGTGGCGTTTAAGAACCTTAGTCCTGAAATTAGGCAGTGATTCTCACACTGGCCATTGATCCTGGAGTAAAAGAAGTTGCTCTATAAATGTCTGCTCTATTCATGGTCTCTAAGAAGTTAGAGTAAAGCATATTCCTGCATAGTGTACATGGGACTAAAGACTCTTAATTTTTTTGAATATTCTTAAATTTTTTTTGAAGAATGCATATTATGTTCTGAGTGGTTCATAGAAAAGATTTATATGACAACTGCATAGATGTTGCCAGCTACATTTTAGCAATCTGTATCTCACATTAGATTCAACATAAGTTAGAAGATGGGCTGAATTCAGATATATTATTATGCATGAAGAGCCAGAAGGAGCAATTTAAAGAATTGTGTATATGTTTTAATGTGTGGTGAGTGATGTGAGGTGTGTGTGTGTGTGTGTGTGTGTGTGTGTGTGCGCGCAATACAGGAAACCTATTATCTGAGTCTATAATAAAGAAAATTTTAAATGCTTAAAAGTGCATTTTGGTTAAAAGGGTTTTAGAATTTGCTTACCAGTTTAGTAACATTTGAATTTCATCTGGGATTGTATCATAATATTTGTGTAGATTATTTTTTAAAAAGAACAAAGCAGTAAGCTGGGTAAGACGCTGTGGACTATTCAAAGAATTCTCTTTCCAAAGACTAGGAATAGTGAAGGTATTTTCAAAACGGATTTTTTTCAGGTGAAGCTTCAAAATTCCAGGTGGAAAAGATGTCAGGTCATTCCCATCAACAACCAATTTTTTAAGTGATCTGCAAATAAAGAAAACCATAAATTAAAAGGAATTTATGAGACAACCAAAACAGTGCTATAGGTAAATGCCGCACTCACTGCCTTCCACAACCACATCAAAATTACAATTAAAATACAGAACAGCCATCACTTAAAACCGCCTTAAATCTGGCTAAATAAAAGCCCTACAATTAGAGAAGTAAAGAAGAAAGCACAATGGGACTGGTATGAGGGTTGGAGGGTGGAATGGGCTGGTCCAACACCAATATGTGGCTTTTTGGGTGGTGGGGAGGGATGTCATGACTGTGGAAGACTCCTGTGAGGAGCAAGGGATCCTAGCCCCACACCAGATCCTTAGACCAGACTTCCAGAGCTGGGAAGAGAAGTCCCGATCATTTCAGGCTTGCAAAATACAGTGCAGTTGTGGCTGAGTGGCACAGAGGTTGCTGGAGTCCCAGGTATTCCCCTTAAAGGGCCGGCACACAGACAGTAAGGACTCCATACCTCTGGGATCCCGCACTGAGGTGGTGGCTTAAAAGGAACCTGGGATGTTCCAGAAGGAACTGGATTGTCTGGCATCAGAGCAAGAACTTAAGGACCGCTTTCTCCCAGAAGAGGTTGCTCACAGGGGTCATTGTCCCTGAGCTAGGATCTCTCTTGTTACAGAGCTGACTGGCAACCATATATATCAGTTTCCATCAGCTTGGCCCACACTGTTTGCTCCACCATGGTTATTTCCTGAGACCTTGCCTTATCCAATTTGCAGCCCCACCCAAGCTGTTTAAAGCAGCTTTTCCATATGAATGGCCTGTGCTAGCTCAGGCTTCAGACTTTGCTAAAATCTCTCAAGCAATCAGCAGCAGGTGTTAAACCTATCAATAAAAAGCCCAAAACCTGATACTAGAACCAGCCTGTCTTGCTTCACAGCTGGGTCTTGCATGGGCACTTCTAAGCACAATACAAATATCAGCCATCTAAAGATCCCCCTGTAGCTCCTGATAGGATGGCCACAGGCAGTGTCTGACTTTGTACCTCCCAGGAGGCCTCAGAACCAGTATACTTGGTGGACAGTTTCAGATCATATCAGACAACAACTCTACACAACCACAAGCGACACACTCAAGTGGCAGACTCAGTGAGCAACAAAGCCCTACTAAAGCAAGTCCTGCTCCATAAGGTCAGTTCCTGGAGGTTAATTCCTCCCAGTGATGCTAACAGCAATCAAGGCTCAACTATGACAAGAACTAAGCACCTAGAGTGCCAGGCTCAGGTTACTGGGGAGACTAAGCTACTGGGCCCTACAGGACACCTACTATACAAGGCACTCTACCAACTCCAGGAGACATACTAGCTGTACATAATACATAGAAACAAACACAAGGAAGCACCCAAAATGCAGAGACAAAAAACAAAACAAAACATGTCAAAATGAAAGAACAGAAAAAATCTTCAGAAAAAGATCTAAATGAAATGAATGCAAGTAAGGTACTAGATACAAAGTTCAAAAAAATGGTTATAAGGTTACTCAAGGATCTTAATGAGAGATTCAAGGGACTTGGTGAGACTTCCAAGGATTGTAGTGAGAATGTCAAAGACATGAAAAAGGATCAGTGGTAAATTAAGCATACACTAAGTGAAATAAAGACTCATTTACAGGGAATCAACAGTAGAGTAAATGATCCCAAGAATCAAATCAACCATTTGGAATATGAGGAAGCAAAAAAAAACACTCAATCAGAAGAGCAAGAAGAAAAATAGTTCCAAAAATATAAAGATAGTGGAAGGAGCCTGTTGGACAACTTCAAGCATTATGAGCATGCGAAAGAGAGAAGAGAGACAGCAAGGAATTGAAATCTATTTGAAGAAATAATGCAGAAGCTTTCCCTATCTAGTGAAAGAAATAGACTTACAAGTTCAGGAAATGCAGAGAATTCCAAACAAGGAGAATCCAAAGAGACTCACACCAAGACACATCATAATTAAAATGTCAAGGGTTAAAAACAAAGAGAGAACCTTAAAAGGTTCTCTTAGCTAAAGAAAAGCAGTTAGTTTCCTCCAAGGGAATGCCCATACAACTGCCAGCTGATTTCTCAATAGAAACTTTGCAGGCCAGAGGGAGTGGTAAGAAATAGTCAAATGAATCTCAGAGGGAGGAAAAAGGGAAGAACAAAAAGAGATTAACCAAAGATCTTATATGCATACTAGAGGCCTGGGGCAGTGTGGGGGGGTGGGCTGTCACTCAGCCTAGCCTGCACCCTCTCCAATCTGGGATCCCTCTCACAATCCAGGACTGCTGGATCCCAACTGTTCACCTGCCTGCCTTCCTGATGGCCCCTAACTGCTTCTGCCTGCCAAGCTTATCATCCCCTAACCACTCCCCTGTCAGCCTGATTGATGCCTAACTGCTCTCTTGCCAGCCTGATTGCCCTTAACTTCCCTCCTCTGCAGGCTCGGGTCCCCCCGAACTACCCTTCCCTGCAGGCCCAGTCACCCCCAACTTCCCTCCTCTGCTGGCCTGGTCACCCATAACTGCCCTCCCCTGTAGGCTTGATTGCCCCAATTGCCCTCCCTTGCAGGCTTGGCCCTTCCCAACTGCCCTCCCCTGCTGGCCACATTGTGGTGGCCATCTTGTGTCCACATGGAGGCAGGATCTTTTGACCACATCGGGGCAGTCATCTTGTGTGTTGAAGTGATGGTCAATCTGCATATTGCTCTTTTATTAGATAGAACCAGAGGCCCAGTGCATGAAAATTATTGCTCTTTGGGGTGAGGGTCCCTCATCTAGGCCTGTGCTCTCTCACAATCTGTGCCCTCCAATGGGGGAGTGGGCCTAAGCCACAGTCTTGCCTTCCTCTGAGGGAGGTGACCAGTGGGCCAATCAGGGGAGGGGAGGGTGGTGAACAACCAGCCCTGCTCCCCATTGTACCACCACTGCCAGTGGCCTCCCTCTGCAGGAGGTGAACCAGCAGGCTGATCTGGGGTGGTGAGCAGCTGGCCCTGCCCTAAATTGCCTTCCCACTGTTTCAGGTGGCCTCCCTCTATGGGTGGCAATTGACCAGGCAGGAGAGTAGAAGATGACTCCAGCCCCCACTGCCCTGCCACTGCTCGCCACCACACCTCCACCCCATCGCTGTCCCTCTCTCTGCCTGCTGGCATATACCTTGGCTGGCCTGGTGCCACCTGCTTGCCAGCCTCAACCCCTCCCACCCCCCACCAACCCATCATTCTGCCGTTTGGTTGATTTGTATATTATGCTTTTATTATATGGGACTAGTGGCTTGGTGCATAAAATTAGTGCATAGGGGGAGGATTGTCCCTCAGCCTGGCCTGCATACTCTCCAATCTGGGACTCCTGTGGGATCAGGCCTAAGCCAGCAGTCGGACAACCCCCTCCCAATCCAGGACTGCTGGCTCCTAACCACTCACCTACCTGCCTGTTTGATCTCCCCTAACCACTCTGCCTGTCAGCCTCTTGCCCTCAACTGCACCCCACCACCAGCCTGATCACTCCCAACTGCCCTCCCCTCCTGGCCTAATTGCTCCTAACTGCCTCTTTCTTGGCCCTGCCACCATGGCTTTGTCAGGAAGAACATTTGGAAGGTCTCATGGTATAATTAGCATATTACCCTTTTATTAATATAGATAGGATATGACATACTGCCATAACTATAACATTTCTACCAGTATTATTCTATAAGAATACGTACTTCACACGATAGGAAAGCATCTAATACATTACATTGTATATGTTGTAAGTGCTAGGAAATACTGTATTTTCAGCAATAATATACACCCTGTGACTTCCCTTCCTGATGTGGGAATGGTTCCCCAGTCCTTTGAATGTTTCCTGGCCCCTAATGTATTTTTTTTTCTGTCATTCAGTGTAACTTTATTTACTGTTTATTGCACATGACTTGAGGTCTTTAATTTCTAACCACCAAAGATTCAAAAGACTGTTTTTTCCGTGAAGTTTAACATTAACATCAGTGAATTCAGATATTCATGTGTTTTTATTGTAAACATCTGAATTATTCACATTGTCATAGTTCTTAAACTCATAAGCGTGGAACATGCACAGGTTGGCAGCAAGCCAGGAAGCCACTCTACAAGCAAATAGATACTCTGCATAGGAGAAAAGTCATAACACAACATTTAATGTTCAATCTGAGTCACCTCAGAATGTTATATATATTGACTTCTTAATTCATATAGTATTAGGAATTCAACTGCTTGGTTGGTGACAGGGTTGACCTGGTTTCGAGAGGATTATTATTGAAATAATTAAGGAAAGGGGAGCTCAATCTTTCTTCTTGGTTGCTTGTTCCTCCCCAGCACCTTCATTTTTTTTTCTCATCCTCAGCTTCTTAGGCATCTTCTCCTTCTCCTTCACTTCCTTCTTCCTCAAATTCTTCTTTGGTACCTTCTTCCTCTTCCTTTCCTTCCTCTTCCTCATCCTCTTCCTTCTCCTTTTCCTCCTCTTCAGCTTCTCCTTCAGAAAGGTGTCCATCCTTAGATTCCTCAACTTTTGCAGCCTCAGTGGTCTCTTCCACCTTGATCTGCTCCATGGCTGGTATATTAAGAATGGAAGGACGGAGCGGAGATCAAGTAGGAGCTGGTCTATACACCACCATAGCAGATTGACCAAAGATCTGGGAACTCTGGGAGTAGCCACTGGCTATGCTTCCCAAGCTGGTGAAACTGAGCTGGGTCTCCTCACCTCCAAGAGTTTCCTGTAAATTGCAATATCAATGTCTAAAGCCATCTCACATTGAGGAGGTCCTGGTAGTTCTCACTCTTTGTAGTTCTCAATTCATTTTCTAATTTGTTGATTGTGTCCTGCATAGCACTAACGTCAGAGTTCTGCTTATCCTCCATCTCTCACAGCTGCTTTCCCAGCACTTTGTTCATGCCCCAGCTTGCTTCCATCTCCTGGGTCTTGGCCTTGAGCAGGCAGCGGCTCTCAGACACCTCATCCTTGGTGGCGCACACCATGTAGGTGTTCTTGGCAGCACTCTCAGCACGGTGCAGCAGCTCTTGTACCATTCTTTGGCATTCTGAATGTTCTTGGCAACCAGCTTCTGGAACTGGGCGTGGATGTCCTTGAGCATAGCGGAGAGGTCCACGGAGATCTGACCAAACTGGATCCACGCCTGCAGCTCGGTGATCTCCTGTTCATGCACCTTCTTCAGAAAGGCGATCTAGTCCATCAGGTTGTCCATGCACTTTCCCAGCTCAGTGCCCCTGAGAGTTGCCTCATCTGCATCTTTTCGCACCTCCATCAGCCAGCCCTCTGATCCTCATGGTTCAACACCTCTTCCTGGCAACACCCCTGCAGGTTGTTCCCAGCGCCTTTGGAGCCCCGGTGTCTCCTAACTGCCCACTTCCCTCTTTTTGCCAGGGACTGGGTGTAGTGGGCATCTTATTTTCATTAAAATGCATCCCATTTTCATTAAAATGTTCAACCCAGGCCTGCTACACCAGTGTCCACAGGCTGATCAGGGTCAGACAGTGATTCTGGAGACCCCGGCTACCCTTGCCTACTCAGGTCCCCGATTGCTGCCAGGACCCTGTTTGCTGCCAGGACTCTGCTGTCGACATCAGGCGCTGCAGGTGCTGCCTGCCCGGGTCCCCAATCACGGCTTGGACCCTATGGGTGCTGTCAGGTGCTGACTGCTGGGCCTGCCTGGTCCCGATTTCTACCTGGACCCTGTGGGCAATGTGAGGCACTGCCCATGCCACCTGCCCGGGGTCCCCAATCACAGCCTGAACCCTGGCTTCCTGCCAGAACTGCCCAGTCCCAATCTCCACTTGGATCCCACGGGCAACGTCAGGTGCTGCCAATGTGGCCTGCCCATGTTTGATCACCTCCTGGACCCCACAGGCAGCTTCAGGCGCTGCCCTCCAGGCCTGCCAGTCCCTATGGCTGCCTGGACCCCATGGACAGCTGCAGGTGCTGCCTGCTAGGCCTGTCCCGTCCGGATAGCAGTGCTGCCATGCAGCCTGCTGGGGTCCCTGATCATGGCCTAGACCCTGCTGGCAAAGTCAGGCACTGTCTACCCAACCTGCATATGCAAATTTACCTGCCATATTTGTTGGTTTTATTTGCATATCACTCCTGATTGGTTGTGGGCAGAGTAGAGGTATGGTCAGTTAGCATCTTTATCGTTTATTAGTGTAGATATGCATTACTATGGACACAGGCAATAAGGTGGTGAAGGCCTGGGGCAGAGTAGGAACTGGGTGGAGGAAGGTAATGGGGGGGGGAAAAAGGAGAACATCTGTAATACTCTCAACAGTAAAGACTTTTCTAAGGCCTTTATGCAATTTATAATACTGAAGCAAAATTCTGTCTCAATGTTCCTACAAATTAGAATAAAACATAGCAATGATAAATGTAAGTATTTATGTATTTCCTTAGAATCAAAAAATTTAACTTAAACACACAATGGAGTCAAGGCAGTCTCTTCAATGAATGGTGTTGGGAAAATTGGACAGACACATGCAAAAAAAATGAAATTAGACCACCAACTTACACCATACGTTAAAATAAACTCAAAATGAATAAAGGATTTAAACACAGGATAGGAAGTCATAAAAATACTAGAGGAATCCACAGACAACAAAATCTTAGACATATGCCTAAGCAATTTCTTCACCAATACAGCTCCTAAAGCAATGGAAACTAAAGAGAAAATAAACAAATGGGACTACATCAAAATAAAAAACTTTTGTACAGCAAAAGAAATCATCAACAAAATAACAAGAAAGCCCATTGCATGGGAGAACATATTTGCCAGTGTTATCACTGATAAGGGTTTAATCTCCAATATTTACAGAGAACTCATACAACTTAACAAAAAGAAGATAAACAATTCAATAAAAAATGGGCAAATAGATACTTTTTGAAAGAAGACATAAGGAAGACTGGGCAGTTCTGGCAGGAAGCCAGGGTTCAGGCTGTGATTGGGGACCCCCGGCAGGTGGCATGGGCAGTGCCTAAATAGATACTTTTTGAAAGAAGACATAAGGAAGGCCAACAGACATATGAAAACATGCTCAAAGTCACTAATCATCTAGGAAATGCCAATGAAAACTACAATAAGGTACCATCTCATACCTGTCAGACTAGCTATCATCAACAAATCAATGAAGACAAACCCTGGTGAGGATGCAGAGAAAAAGGAACCCTCTTGCACTGCTGGTGGAAATGCAGATTGGTGCAGCCACATGGAGAACAGTATGGAGTTTCCTTAAAAAAACTAAAAATGGAATTCCCTTTTGACCCAGTGATCCCACTTCTAGGAATATATACCAAGAAACTAGAAACTCCAATCAGAAAGAATAATGCACCCCTATGTTTATAGCAGCACAATTCACCATAGCTAAGATTTAGAAACAGCCTAAGTGCCATCAGTAGATGAGTGAATTAAAAAACAGCAGTACATCTACACAATGGTAAAGAATTTACCATGCTGTGGTAAAAAAGAGGAATTCTTAACATTTGCAACAGCATGGATGGAACTGGAGAGCATTATGCTAAGTGAAATAAGCCAGCCAGAGAAAGGTAAATACCACATGATCTCACTCATTTGTGGAATATAATGAACAAATAAACTGATGAACAAAAACAGATCCAGAGACAGAGAAGCATTGATTAGACCATCAAACCTCAGAGGGAATGTAGGAGAGGGTGGGGATAAGTGGGAGAAATCAACCAAAGCACACAGACAACAGGGGGGATGAGGGCATAAGTGGGAGAGTGAAGGGGGGGGCAATGGGGTGATAAGGACACATGTGTAATACCGTAATCGGTAAATAAAAAATTATAAAAAAAGAAAATTAACTTAAAAAGCAACTGAATCAGTATATTATTTTGCACAAAAGTGCATTTGTGTGAATAGTAGAATTAAGCATGTATTTTAGGTCTTCGCAACATTATTTCTTATATAAAATAATAATCATCTCAAAGATAGCAAGATGAATATATGTTATCTTATATAATCCTATATAATAAAGAGGTAATATGCAAATTGATCATCACTCCAACATAAGATGGCCATTCCCATGTGGACACTGATGGCTGCCAGCAGGGAGGGCAGTTATGGATGATCAGGCCAATAGGGGAAGGGAGTTGAAAAGAGCCAGGCCTGCAAGGGAAGGAAGTTGGGGGAAATCTGGCCTGCAGAGGAGGGCAGTTGAGGGGAACCAGGCCTGCAGGGAAAGGCAGTTGGGATGACCAAACTGGAAAGGGAGGTCAGTTAGTGGTGACTGGGCCAGCAGGGGAGGGCAGTTAGTGGCAACCAGGCTGGCAGAGGATGGCAGTTAGGGTGACCAGGCCAGCAGGGGAGGGCAGTTAGGGGTGAGTAGGCTGGTAGGGGAGGGCAGTTAGGGGCAATCAGGCTGGCAGGGGAATGGTTAGGGGGTTATCAGGCTGGCAGGCAGAAGTGGTTAGGGGCAATCAGGCAGGCAGGCAGGCAAGCAATTGGGATCCAGCAGTCCTGGATTGTGAGAGGGGTCCCAGATTGAAGAAGGTGCAGGCTGGACTGAGGGACACCCCTCCCCCCATGCACAAATTTCATGCACCAGGCCTCTAGTGCTAAATAAAATGTAATATATAAGGTATAGGATAATGATACAAAGAAAGAATTTATTTTCAAAGAAAAATTGAACACCAACACATTTTTTTTCATTTAAACCCAATCTAAACAGTTAAAGTAACACTCTCAAAATGTATTATGTACTATATTGTATTTTGACTTTTCATCACTCCTTTATTTTTACTGTGTCAATTGCTTCTAGTAACCTTTCTTCCTTTATTCAAAGGGAACCAACATCTCTCATTTCCTCATATTTTAACACTTGTGTCTTGATCATGTTTTTTTACATCACTTGTCTTTTTTCTGACTAGTTCTGGGAACAGTCAGAAAAGTATCTCTTCATGAGGAACATATAAAAATCAAATCAAAAGCTGGTCTAACTTGTTAAATATATTAGGAGGGAAGACATTGATATAACCAACTAGCTATAGATTTTAAATAAAAAGACTAGGTAATAAACAGCTGGGGATGGTGTTGGCTATAGATTTTCATTTGCAGTCTATTTTCACATCTCTTATAAATTTAAAGTTCTTTAATTATGATTTCTGCTAATAATGGTCAAAGAAAGTATTTAAGACAATGAGGCTAAGAAGAGGGTACTTTAGCTAGCTTTGTCCTTCGATCAAAGTTTGACTACTGCGCTTCTCACAGTCTAGAAAGGGTGAGCCAAACTCTAGCTCTGCTTTGGTCCCCAAGGAGAGAGCTGACTTAGTCACTTTTTTTCTCTAAAGTAAGCACAACCTAGGGTCCAGAAGCAGAGAGTCCTCTGGACAATCAGAATAAGTGGTGTACTCTAGGGAAATGCCATGGAGAGTCCTCAGAACCTCCATTGGTGAGGCTGCCCTGCCTGAGTTGATTTATCTTAGAGGTCCCACCAATATGGGTGCATCCTTCCTCACAAAGAGTTCTGGGATGCTAAGTAGGATAACTAGTTTTTAAGACTAAATAGTCTTTAAAGAGCTCCATGTTGAGATAACTTTTGCATCTGACATCCCAGGTAGCAGGAAACCCCCTCCAGGTACACCACTAACACACTTGGTGCTCTGAATGGTACTCTGAGACTGCTATTAGATCTGAGCAGAAGATAGGGCAGCCAGAAGAGAAAAAGAAACAAAACACACAAAATCATTTTCCTAGGGCAAGCATTTCTTTACTTATTTCTCTGTGGAGACAGATAAGAAATTGGAGTAGGAGAAACAATAAGATTCAAATATACACACACACACACACACACACTCACACACACACTCATACAGAAACATTATTGAACCAAAATACATGATTTGTAAAACCAAAAAAATTAAGTAGATGAAATAAAGAAGAACATGGGATTGGTAGAGATATGAGTTAGAGGAAAAGGCAAAATAGAAGAAATAACTGAAATAAGTAGAATAACTGAAACAGACCAAAAGCATTTTAAAAAATAATAATGATAAAACAATGTAAATGTCATGGAAGACAGATCCAGGATACCTGACATGTAAGTAATAAATGTTTCAGGAAAAGAAAAGAAAACAGACAGAGGAGAGGCAATAATGAAACATTTCTTAATTTTAAAAAGTTTGATATATCTTTTATTGTTGATAGTACAACATATAAATGCCTTCTTGAACTGGCTGTGTGAAGAATTCACCGAATTTCAATAAAAACAGATGTGATATCATGATTTATAAAAAATATATATTTGGCCACTCAAATGACCAAAATATATTTCTCATATATATTTGTTCTGAATCCACAGTTTCTGGCCCACAGCTTCCCAAATGCTTGGAATTTCCTGATCAATAGGAGCAATGGGAACTTCTGTTATATTTGGTCTTGTCATTTTCTGAAATTGCTTCAGAACCATAAAAATAAAATAGGCATTTTGCTATTCACAACAAGTCCCTTTCTACCATAGCTAGGTTTATGTTAATGAGTGGGGCTGCTGGAAAGCACCTGAGAATGGTGCAGGATGCCAGCACAACCAACCATTACTAAAGGAGTGGACCCCTCATTTCTGTAGAACAGAGAAGGGCTGGAGTTTGAATCAATCACCAATGGTTAGTACTCTAATCAATCATGCCTATGTAGTGAAGCCTCCATAAAAACCCTAAAGGAGGGGATTAGGAGAGCTTGCAGATGTGGGAACCAGAACCCTTCACTATACAACTGTACTGAGCCCCAAATCCATGAGGACAAAAGCTATTTTGTTCAGGATCTTATCCTATGTATCTTTTCATCTGGCTGTGCATTGGTATTTTTAAATATATGTCCTTTGTAATAAATTGGTAATCTGATGGTAAATATGTTTCCTGAGTACTGTGAGCTGCTGTAGCAAATTAATTACACCTGAGAAAGGGTCGTGGGAATGAACCTCTGATTTACAACTTAGGTTTCTTGGAGGCATCTGAAGTGGGGGGCAGTCTTATGGGACTGAGCCCACAACCAGTGGGATCTAATGCTGTCTCCAGGGAGATAGTGTCAGAATTGAGTGAATTTTAGTACACCCAGCTAGTATCCAAGAATTGCTTGTTAGTGTGCCCCTCTACCAGAGTAGAATTCGATGCAGGAAACTTTTAAACATTATAAAAAAAGACATACTGTTAAGCATAATCTGACAAAATTTTTGAAGATCAAGGATAACAAGAAAACCATAGTCTTTCCAGATAAAAATAAGAACCATGTAAAGAGAAAAAGAATTTAAACTGGCAGCAGATACCTCATGTACAACTCTAGAAGCTATAGGATGGAAACTCTTGTGAAAGGGCTGCAATGTGAGACTGCCCACCAATGAGAGACATTGCTTTATTTGTTACATTTGTAAGATCTAAGTGGTAAATAAATATTTTTTAGTAAAGAGACACAATAAAAGGAAAAATACTAATGAGAATCTGTAATAAAAGTTTCTAAACTGTCTCAGCAAAACCTATAATTAGATAAGGGGTAAGTGCATTGAGAAGGAACTCAGGAAAGCAGGAAAATGAAAGTATTCTAAAGGTCTTAACTATTGGTGGAACACAGCAGTGAGGAGACAGACTATATGCTGGAGGAAGTGATTTTTAACTTGTTTTTGTAAGATATTAAAGAAAAATGTATTTTTTATGAGTTTTGGGAAAGGAATTATAGTTAGTAAGAGACTGAAAAGTACAGTAGAGTTCTGATATTAACAAGGAAGAAAAAAGAGGACAAATATCCTGAAAAAAAAAATTAAAGAAATATATAGGAAAAGGAGAAAGTAAATAGATAGCAAATACAAAGTAAAATGGAAGGCAAAAAACAAACAAACGTATCAGTCATTTCAAATGTGAACAGCTTCAATTCCCTTAATAAAATACAAAGAAATTAAATAATTGGTATAAATATTAGAAAAGTAAAGACAAATTATCTAATTTTGTTGAAGTTAAGATTATGCTTCTTGTAAACTAAACAAAATCTAGTAAAACTCAACTGGACCTAATAAAATAATTTTATTACATAAGCTGATTTTAAATTAATGTAAAGAAGCACAAGTTTTTTTTCTATTCTGTACTGGCAATAGTGAGCTATGAAAAAAAATAGAGAAAATACTACATACTCAGTAGCAACACAATTATAAAATACTTAGAAAGATTAGTAAGAAAGACCAAGGATTATGTGAAGTGAATAATAAATTCTTATGAAGAATATGAAATAAGATCTGAACAAATGAAAAAATATAATATGTTTTAGAACAAAAATATTTATTATCATCAGAAATATGAATTCTTCAAAATTTACATGTAAACTTAAGGAAATTCCAATTAAAATCCCAATGTTCTATTTATGTGTTTTGGGTGAGGAGAGACTTGAAATTATATAAAATATTGTAAAGATCATGATCTAAAGAAAATAATTGAAATTATTAAGAGACTATTATTAAAATCTAATCTCCCTCATAGCTATTAAAATTGTTCTAAAGATATATTCAACATTGGATGGTATCTACCTAGAAGGATATAGATAAATTTCAGACTTTTAAAAGATTAATTTGAGAAAGAATTGGAGCTCAGCATTAAAATTACATTGTGTATTATTAGCATTTTGTGTATATCTATCTCCTTAAAAAAATAAAATAAAATAAAGCTGATAAGAACTACAGGAGCACACGTGAAAAAATCAATAGGAGTAGCCTGTCATTCTATTTAGAAGACATCAGTACTGTTCTTTAAATAATTATTAGAAATATTATATACTAAAAATACAGAGTGTCAATCATTCAAATTATCTTTTGATAAACTTTATGCTTCACATTTAAAAATATATTTTTTGTATTGATTTCATAGAGGAAGAGAGAGGGACAGAGAGAGAAACATCAATGAGAGAGAATCATCTATCGGCTGCCTCCTGCATGTCCCCTACTGAGAATCAAGGCCAAAACCTGGCATGGACCTGACGGGGAATCAAACATGACCTCCTAGTTCATAGGTTGAGGCTCAACCACTGAGCCACACTGGCCAGGCTGCTTTACATATATCTGATGGTTATTAAATAAATAAATAAATAAATAAATAAATAAACTGAATTTTCTCCATCATCACTAAATATACCCTTCAGGGGAATATGATTTTTTGTGTACTTATTACTTCCCAAATACCTGAGTTTCTGGATTTCATTTGGAATAGAAGCAATACTATTGTAGGAAATATCAAGTTCCTCAAGGTGTAACAAAGAAAATAACCTTAAATAGAAAGAGAAAATAAATTGTAAAAATTATTATCTATTTGTCATGACTAAGCATAAAAAAGAATTAAATATTTGAATAAATACATAGGCATAGAGGGACACTAATATTTTTTAAGATCTTGAAATTTATATAGGTTTTTCCACATTATATTAATAGATGATATAATTATAAGATTTCCTAAAACTTGTTCAACTATCCATTAAGTCTGGTTTGAAATGTTTGGAATAGGTAAAGTCCCATTTAGAAAAAGTCACCTGAGAAATTCCTAACAACATTAAGGTATATTTTCTTGTTTATTGTATTTAGTTACTAGAGCTGAAAAAAAAAATAGAAATGTATTCCCTCACAGTTCACGAGGCCAGAAATTAGAAATCAAAATTGCTGGTAGGGATGGTTCCTTCTGGAGGCTCTAAAGAAGAAACTGCCTTTTGCTACCAGCAATTGGTGCTCCTTGGTTTGTGACAGCATAACTCCAATCCATACCTTTGTCTGCATATTTTCTTCTTGTTATAATGCAGTTTATTTGATTTTGAACCCACCCTAAATCAGTAACCTCATATTAACTTAGTTAATTACATCTGTAGATTCCTATTTCCTAGGAATAGAAATGGGGTTCTGCATTGACATAAAATTTTCAAGGACACTATTCAACCCAGTGCAGTTGCATTACGATTTTCCTAGTGAAATACCTTTGGTCCTCCTTTCCATTAAGCTAAGCATTACTAAAAAAAAAAAAAAAAAAAAAAGAACCAAAAAACACAGACTAACACAGAGAGCCTTGTACCTTAAGGTTTGGAAATGGCAGTTGGTTCTTCAAGACTGAAATTGAAGTGCTAAGTACAGCATTTATCAAAATCCCTAGTAAATATAGCTTTGTATATGCTATTCTCAAATACTTTCCTGTTTTCCATATAAATAAAAAATGAAAAATTACTTGCATAAACATTAATGAAAGCAATATGAGCACAATATTTCATTAATTTCCTACTATCTTAATGTATCATATAATGGTCCACATGATTTGGCCACAGACTATTTATCCCACTCTACCACGTTGATCTAGCCTTTACCAGTATTTGCTAAAATTCCCTAAATTAGCTAGTTCTCACATCACATATTTTCAAATATGAAATGCAATATCTCCAAATTTGAGTTGTCAATCAATGTCTTCATTTTTTAAGTCTTGGCTCAGCTATAATCTCTTCCCAAATTGTCAGACTGCATGAGCAGCCTCTTCTGTTTCTCTCTTTATCACAGTCATAGAACTTACACATGGGGTAATAAATGTCTGTCTTCTAAACTAGGAGGTTCTGGAGGCCAACAATTCAATTTTATATTTCCGTATAGCGAAGGTCTTGCACAGCACCTAATACATCATAAGTGCTTAGTAAATTATAAATAAATACAAGAAATGGTGACTCTAGTTAATTTAAAATTATTTGCTCTGAGAAATTAATGAGATTGAATAGAAAAGCAAAAGAAATGTCCTTTCAATTTAGTAGTCAACTCAGACTTCTTATTACCTCTCTAAAAATATTAATATCACCTTTTTTATTTTTCAGTTCAAAATCATGTTATTTTCTTGGCTCAGGACGTTTTTAAAACCAATTTGTCTTCCCTTATCACTTCAGAAACTGGCAAACTATGTGGTTCCAGGCTTTCACCATTAATGATAATTCCTGTTAATTGTGATGTCTAACAGGAGTTGTAGGAATCATTGAGGAAACTTATTAAGAAACTGCATTTTCTAGTGTTGAAATTTGTGTTACACATATGATTTAGAGGGCAAATCTGTTTAGATATCCTCAGTTAGATCTGTTATTCTATATCCCACCAACACAAAATCTATGTCAATTTTTAGGATGTGTAGATTGTTTTACACTTATTTAATTGCTTTATTCATCATTACATTATTGAGCAATGAGCTACTTACCAAGTATACCAGTTAATAATGCGAATTTTTTGAGAGATGGAGTTACACATATGTTGTTATATATGCAATTTGATATGTATGCTATTTTGTTGTGTTGACAGTAAGCTTCAAAACTTCATGTCAAATTTTCTGAAGGTATTAACATCATAGATATTTTTACGTTTAAAAATGTTGAATTTTGTTTCAAAAAAAGAGCATTTGCGGGAAGTTTTAATTCATTATTTTGAAAAAAGTTGCTCTTAAAAGTTATCATATACTTAGAGAAGCTTATGGTGAACATGCTCCATCTCAAGATACTTGTGAATTCTGGTTTAAATGCTTTAAAGGTGATGATTTTGATGTGAAAGACAAAGAACGTCCAGGTCAACCAAAAAAGTTTGAAGATCAACAATTATGAGTATTATTGGATTAACATGCTTGTCAAACTCAAAAACAACTTGCAGAAAGATTAAATGTTGCTCAGCAAACAATTTCCAATTGTTTACAAGCAATGGGAAAGATATTTTTTTGTTTTGTTTTTTTCTTCAATATAATTATTTTTTTTAATTTATTAATTAAGATGTTATATATGTGTCCTTTCCCCCCCACTATTCCCTCCACTCATGCCCTCACCACTCTGTTGTCTGTGTCCATTGGTTAAGCTTATATGCATGCATACAAGTCCTTTGGTTGATCTCTCCCCCTTACCTCCACCCTCCCCTACCTTCTCTTTGAGGTTTAATGCTCTGATCAATGTTTTTCTATCTCTGGATCTATTTTTGTTCATCAGTTTATGTTATTCATTATATTCCATAAATGAGTGAGATCATGTGATATTTATCTTTCTCTCACTGGCTTATTTCACTTAGCATAATGTTCTCCAGTTCTATCCATGCTGTTGCAAATGGTAAGAAGTCCTTTTTTACTGTGTGGGAAAGATTTTAAAGGAAGGAAAATGGGTGTCACATCTGCTGAACAAAAGACAAATGGAAAACTGAAAGGTCATCAGTAAAATGTTGCTTCAATGGCATGAAAGAAAGTCTTTTATTGCATCGAATTGTGACTGACGATGAAAAATGAATTTATTGTGAGAATCCCAAATGCACAAATTCATGGGTTTATCCAGGTCAACCATCAACATCAAATACAAGGCTAAATCGCTTCAGAAAGAAGACAATGCTCTGCATTTGGTGGGATCAGGAAGGTGTGTTGTATTATGAGCTTCTAAAACCAGGTGAAACCATTAATACTGATCGTTACTGACAATAATCAATTTGAGCCACACTTTGATCATAAAATGACCAGAATGGGCCAGAAGACACGGCAAAGTAATTTTGCTTCCTGATAATGTACCATCACACACTTCAAAACTAGTTAAAGACATGTTAAAAGATTTTGCCTGGGAAGTATTAACCCACCCACCATATTCAACCAGACCTTGCTTCTTCAGATTACCACTTGTTCTGATTAATGGCACATGCACTTTTGAGCAGCACCTCAAAACGTATGAAAAAGTGGAAAATTGGGTCTCTGAATAGTTTGCCTCAAAATAAGAAAAGTTCTATTGGGACGGTATACACAAGTTAAAATAATTTACGAAGAAATTTACAAGATTTTTACATTTTTATAACACCCTTGCAAACAGGTGCAATTTTTCTCTATCAGATAGAAACCAGAAGGTCATGAAAGTTAAGACTGGGTTAACAGCCTGCCAAAGTTTGTAGCATCTAAGATGGAGAGCTTGCCTCAGATAGTACCTAACATACTCTCCTATGTTACTCTAAGTCTCAAAAAAGCTAGGAAGATCTAGTTAGAAATGGAAATAGTGAAAGAACTCTATCACATTTTTAGAAAAACTTTGAGGTCCTTCCAACATAATATATTTTGAGATAAATATATGTATTTTAAAAATATGAAAACCATAAGAAACATTTAGACTAAGAAAGAGAAAAATAGAAAAAGACAACTTTAAAATACTATGTTTAGCCAATATAATGAACAACCTTTTTTTTTCTATGTTGCATAAACCTTGAAAAAAGTATGTCTTATTATAAATTCTAATACTATTATTTCAAACAAATTAGGTAACCCATTATTTTATTTAATAAAATACTGCTAAATTTTTTTTGAGCTGCTAAATTTATGCTAACCCCCTTTGTTCAAATGTCCCTTTTACTAAAGGCCCACCCTAATTATTCCTTCAAAATTTCACTCTCATCTCCCTATCCTCTTCTAATTTTTACTTTTGTGTATTACTTATTACATTCTAACATACTATATAATTTATTTATTATATATTTTATTTGTTGACTAGAAGCTCAGAGCACAAAATTTGTGAAGGGTGGGGGTGGGATCCCTCAGCCTGGCCTGCACCTTCTTGCAATCCAGGACCTTTTTGGGGATGTCTGACTGCTATTTTAGGTCTGATCCATGGCAGGACTGGGCCTAAATTGGCAGTCAGACATCCTTTTCACAACCACTAGCTCCCAACTACTTGCCTGCCTGCCTGATTACCCTAACCACTTGCCTGTCTACCTCATCACCCCTAATTTCCTCTGCCTGCCTGCCTCATCACTCCTAACCACTCACCTACTTGCCTGATTGCCCCTAACCACTCCCTGGGGACGTGGGGCCAGCTGAGGCAAGGGGCTGTGGTTGTTCTGGTCTCTGATCATTCTGGTCGTTCCACCATTTCAGTTACTGGGCTTTTATTATATAAGACTATCTCCCCCTATAAGAATGTAATCCCCCAAACAGTAGAAAACTTTGACTTCATATTAGTTCCCTATTGCTGCCATAGCAAATTGCAACACAAACTTAGTGAGTTAAAATGACATATTTATTATCTTAAATTTCTATAAGTCAGAAGTCTGGCACAGGTCTCACCATATTAAAATTAAGGCATCAGCAGAATTGCATTCCATCTGGAGACTCTCAAGATTATCTGTTTCCTTGATCACTGAGGTTGTTGGCAAAGTCAGCTCCTTCTGACTGGACAACTGATGGCCCTTATTTCTTCTTTTTTTAAAACACGTTTTAAAAAACATTATTATTTAAAAAATATATACATATTATTGATTTCAGAAAGGTAGGGAGAGATAGAGAGATAAAACATCACTGATGAGAGAATCATTGATTGGTTCCTTCTGCATGCTCCCTACTGGGGAGTAAGCCTGCAACCTGAGCATGTACCCTGACTAGGAATTGAACCGTGACCTCCTGGTTTATAGGTAAAGGCCCAACCACTGAGCCACATGGGTCAGATAGCCTTGATTTATTGCTGGCTATAAGCTGAAGGCCATTTCTCGGTTCTATATACTGCCACCTTCCTTTACTCATAGCCACCATCCTCCATTTAAAAATCAGCAATAGCAAGTCACATCTTTATGTTGCATCTCTCTGATTCATGCTGCTAATTCTGTCTTCCATTTTTAAGAGCTCTTCTAATTAGATTGGGCCTACCCAGATAATCTAGGGTTATCTCTCTAAAATCCAATTTACTGGAAAATTTAATTTCACTTCCTTTAATTATTTTGCCATGTAATGTTAATATATCACATTGGACATCTCTGGGGACCATTATTCTGCCTTTCATAGCTCCCCCCGCCTCCCAGCCTAACAATTCACATCCTTCCCATATAAAAAACACACTAATCCACCCTAAGTTCCCCAAAGGTCCCATCCAATTATATATCAGCTCAAAGTCTTGTCATCTAAATGAGTATTATCATTTAGATGACTCTTGTCAACTAAATCAGTATTGGTAATGCTCCAGGTATGATTCATCGATTGGCACAGGTTTTTTTTCACTTTTTATTCTGTGAAACTAATCAAACAAGTTATCTGCTCCTAAAATATAATGGTGAGAGAGGTATAGGGTAACAGTTATAAACATTTTAGTACAAAAGGGATAAAATGAAGATAAAAAGTAGTATTGACCGCAAATAATTTAAAATCTAGCTTTCAAGGCCTGGGAATAATCATCTGCAGTTCACAGCTCTGCTCTCTAAATTTAAGTTTTGGCCCTCTTAGCTCTTGGTTCTGAACATATGGTTTCATATTCATGGGTTTCTTACGTCATCCTCTGAGTCATCCTCCCCTAACCCACCCCCCTTTTTTTCATGAAAGTTAGCATATATTTGGTTAAAAAAACTAGCACACATTACTAGTCTGTTTCCTGCACATAGAATTTTGAGAGTCTGGCAGCTTTTTTTTTTTTTCATTTCTGTACTCTTTGTCCTTTTTTTAAAAATTTTTTTTATTAATGTGTTACATGTATACATATCTTCCCATTGCCTGCCCCCCCCTTCCAGGCATACCCTAACCCCCTAGTGTCTTATGTTCATTGGTTATGCTTATATGCATGCATACAAGTCCTTTGGTTGATCTCTTATCTATCTCACTTCTCCTTAACCTTCCTGCTATAATTTGATAGTCTGTTTGATGCTTTACTGCCTCTGTATCTATCTTTTTGTTTATCAGTTTATAATGTTCTTTATTATCCACAAATGAGTGGTGTTTCTCCTTCATTGACTGGCTTATTTCACTTAGCATAAGGCTCTCCAGTTCCATCCAGGTTGCTGCAAATAGTAAGATTTCCTTCTTTTTTATGGCAGCATAGAATTCCATTGTGTAGATGTACCATAGTTTTCTGATCCACGCATCTGCTGACGGGCACCTAGGCTGTTTCCAAATTGTAGCTTTTGTAAATTGTGCTGCTATGAACATAGGGGTGCATAAATCCTTTCTGATTGGTGTTTCTACTTTCTTAGGATATATTCCTAAGAGTGGGATTGCTGGGTCAAATTTTTTATTCAAAGCTGGCAATGTTTCTGTTGGTATAAAAATGTCAGGAATGTGGGTCTTTCATATATGTCCTGGAAATTTATTCAATGAGAAATAAAACTTGCCTCATATAATCCCTTCTCTATTTTTGCTGAAATGGGTTAGGCTATGGAATACTATTCATGATTAAAAAGGAATGAGGCCCTACCAATTTGGCTCAGTGAATAGTGTGTCAGCCCACAGACTGAAGGGTCCTGGGTTCAGTTCCTGCCAAGGGAACATACCTCACTTGCAAGATCTCGCCCTGGTAGGGTGAGGGAGGGAGACGATCAGTAGATGTCTCTCACATCAATGTTTCTTTCTCTTTATCCGTCCCCCTCTCTTCCATCCACTCTCTAAAAATTAATGCAAAAACATCCACAGTTGAGGATTAACAAAATAAACAAACAAAAATAAAGGACAAAGAGTATAGAAATGCAGAAAAAAAAGAAGAAAAAGATAAAAAAAGAAAAGAAAAAGGGAACGGAATACTGATACATATAACCACATGGATAGATCTCAAAAATATTATTTTGAGAAAAGAGTACCAAGATGACAGCAAAGGTAAATGTGGTTACTCATTGCCTTCCATACCACATCAAAATTACAACTAAAATCTAGAAAAACCATCATTTAAAACCACTTGAAATATGGCTGAATGGAAGTCCTGCAACTAGAGAGGGAACAAAGAAAACACATTGAGATTTGTAGGCAGGATGGAGGTGGGGAATAAGCTGGTTTGATATTCACATGTGGTGTTTTTTAAATTGGGAGGGATATCATAGCTGTAGAGACTGCTGTGAGAAGCAAGGGTTCCCACCTCTACACCAGACACTCAGTCCACGATTCCATAGCTGGGAAGAGAAGCCCCCATAACTTCAGGCTGTAAAAACCAGTGGAGAATTATGGCTCAATGACACAGAGGCTGTTGGAGTCCCAGTTGTTCCTCTTATAGGTTGGTGCACAAACTTACATGGCTCTGCCTCCTCTGAGTTCAACTGCCCAGCCAGCAGCTTTGGAGGAATATAGGGACATACAAGAAGGAACTGGACTGTCTGGCATCGGGGCAGGAACTCAGGGGCAGGTTATTCCAAGACAGAGTACTTGCATGGGTCATTATTCCTGTGCTGGGACCTCTCCCATTGCAGAGCTGACTGGCAGCCATATATGAGTTTCCATCAGCTTGGCCCACACTGTTCACTATGCCCTGGTGATTCCCTGGGAATCTGCCCATCAATTTGCAGCCCACCCAAGCTGTTTGTGGCAGCTTTTTCATATGAATGTCCTGTCCCGGCTCAGGCTTCAGACTTTGCTAAAATCTATCAATCAAGCAGCAGCTGGTATCAAACCTGTCAATAAAAGGTTCTAGTCCTGATATCAGCACCAGCCTGTCTTGCTTCACAGCTAGATCTTGTCTGGGCACTTCTTAGCCCAATACAAGTAGCAGCTATCTACAGGTCTCCCTGAAATTCCTGATAGGTGACCATAGGCAATGTCTGACTTTGCACCTTCCAGGTGGCCCCAGAGTCAGTGCACTCAATGGACAGCTTCAAACTATACCAAATAACAACTCTACACACCCACAAGCAACACAGTCATGAGGCATACTCAGTGAGCACCAAAGACCCACTGAAGCAAGTTCTGCTCCATAGGGTCAGCTCCTGCATAGCAGCTCTTCAACTGTAGCTGCAGCTAGTCCTCACAGCCAATTGACCTTGAAGTTAATTCCTTCCAGTGACATTAACAGCAATCAAGGCTCAACTACAAGACTGTGCACACAGCCCACAGAGGGATGCATCTAGAGTTCCTAGCTCAAGTGACTGGGGAAGCTGAGCCACCTACTATATGAGGCACTCTATGAAGTCCAGGAGACATAGAAGCTGTACATAATACATAGAAACAAACAGGGGAAAGCAGCCAAAATGTAGAGACAAAGAAACTTGTCACAAATGAAAGAAATACAAGCAAGCACACTTTTGGATACAGGTTCAAATCAATGTTTATATGGTTACTCAAGAACCTTAATGAGAGTTTCAAGGGAATTAATGAGATTTTCAAAGGACTTAGTGAGACTTTCAAGGATCTTAGTAAGAATGTCAAAGACATGTAAAAGGGGAATTAAGCATATACTAACTGAAATAACAAATAATTTACAGGAAATCAACATTAGAGGAGACAATCCCAAGAATCAAATCACCAATTTGAAATATGAAGAAGAAAAATAAACAATCAGAAGAACAGCAACAAAAAAAATGTTTCAAAAAATATAAAAATAGTATAATGAGCCGATGGGACAACTTTAAGCATTATGGTGGTGACAGAAGGAGAAGATAGGAAAGCAAGGAATTGAAACCTATTTGAAGAAATAATACAGAAAATCCTCCTACCTGGTGAAAGAAATAGACTTACAAGTTCAGGAAGCAAAGAGAAACTCAAAGAGGCCCACACCAAGACACAGTATAATTAAAATGCCAGTAGTTAAAGACAAAGAGAGAATCTTAAAAGCTGCAAGAGAAAAGCAGTTAGTTACCTCCAAGGGAATGCCCATATGACTATCAGCTGATTTCTCAACAGAAACTTTGCAAGTCAGAAGGGAGTGGCAAGAAGTATTCAAAGTGGTCAATACCAAGGACCTACAATCAAGATTACTCTATGCAGCACAGCTATCACTTAAAGTGAAGGTCAGATTAAGAGCTTCACAGACAAGAAAAAGCTAAAGGAGTTCATCACCACCCAACCAGTATTATATGAAATACTGAAGGGTGTTCTTGAAGAAGAAGAAGAAGAAGAAGAAGAAGAAGAAGAAGAAGAAGAAGA
>JAAGEH010000012.1:9119088-9153679 GCA_011751065.1 Lasiurus cinereus
AGGAGGAGGAGGAGGAGGAGGAGGAGGAGGAGGAGGAGGAGGAGGAGAAAGAGGAAGAGGGCAAGGAAAAGGAGGATTGAAATAAAGGCATATCTATCTATATAAAAGCTTAAGCAAACATCACAACCAAAACAACCGAATGGACAACCAAACAGGCTGCATGGGGTGACCAGGCTGGCAGGGGGGTTAGTGAAAAGGCAACCAGACGACTGAGCAATAGGCTGCATGGGGCAACCAAGCTGGCAGGGAGTCAGTGAGGGGTGACCAAATTACTGAGCAACAGGCTGCATGGGGTGACCAGACCCACAGAGGGGCAGTTGGGGGCAACCAGACTTGCAGGGGGGCTGTGAAGGGTGGCTAGTCCAACAGAGAGGGCAGTGAGGGGTGATCAGGCCAATGGGGGTAGAGGAGGTAGTTGGGGGTGATCAGATCAGCAGGAGGGGGCAGTAAGTGGCAACCAGGCCAGTAGGGGAAGGGGGGAGAGTTAGAGGTGATGAGGCTGGCAGGGAGGCAGTTGGGGGCAACCAGGCTATCAAGGTGGGACAGTTAGGGGCGATCAGGCAGGCATTCAGGTGAGCAGTTAGGATCCAGTGGTCCTGGGTTGTGAGAGGGATGTCCTGGATTGGCTGGGCTGAGGGGATCCACGCACCCGCTCCCCGCCCCTGCCACCAATGCACAATAGTCTAACAATAATTGAATAGAAAAATAAAAATACATTAACAAAAAATCTAATGGATAAAATAAACTGATGAATAAAATAGAATCTCAGAAGAAAATGGTGAGTGGGGTGTGGGAAGAGATTAATCAAATATCTTTTTTTTAAATATATTTTATTGATTTTTTTACAGAGAGGAAGGGAGAGGGATAGAAAGTCAGAAACATCGATAAGAGAGAGACATCCATCAGCCGCCTCCTGTACGCCCCACACTGGAGATGTGCCCGCAAGCAAGGTACATGCCCCCGACCGGGAATCAAACCTGGGACCTTTCAGTCCGCAGGCCGACGCTCTATCCACTGAGCCAAACCGGTCTCGGCAACCAAAGATCTTATATGCATACATGCATTACCTATAGATACAGATAATAAATAGAATGGTGAAGGCCTGGGTTGGGGTGGGGATTGTGGGGAGGGGTGCAATGGGGGACAAAAGGGAGACATCTACAATACTCTCAACAATAAAAATATATTATGTTGAATTAAAGATGCCAGGCACACAAATAATTTGTTGTTTCATTAAACTTATATGCTTTTAAAGAACAGGCAAAAAAAGTCTATGGTGTTAGAAGTGTGGAGACTGACTGGAAATGTCTATGAGGGAACTCTCTGGGGTAATATAAATGCTTAATATCTTATTTGGGATTATGATTACATGCATGTATATATTTATTTCACTATTTGAATCAAATACCGAGATAAAGTACATTTTATTTTATGAAAATTATACCTAAAATTTTTTTTAGAAAGAAGAGAAATGAGAAGGAACAAGGGAAAACCAGGGTTCTAGTAACTATGTTTTTAAAATTTTGATATAATATTTATAACATAAAACCTGCTATTTAAATAATTTTTAAGTACATCATTCAGTAGCATTACTTATAATAATACTAGAGGCCTGACACACAAAATTTGTGTGCAGGTATAGTCCCTAGGCCTGGCCTGTAATCAGTGCCATCTTCCGCAGCTGCCTGGTCCCACCTCCTGCTGCCACTCACCCCCATTTCTTGCTTGCCATTAGGTGATGAGAGCCTGTCAGCCAGAGGGGAGAACCAATAAGTCAGCCATTCTCACCCACCCACCGGCCCCACTCTTTGCCACGGGTTGCCCTCTCTGTGTGGGGCGACCAGTGGGGTAGGGGCCTTGGCCTGACACACTTGCATCCTTGGCCACCCACCGCAGTGTCCCATTTGCTGTAGGGTGATGGGAGCCTTCTGGACAGGGAAAGGGACCAAGAGGTGGTCAGTGTGCCTCATAGGGACTGGTTGAGTGGTCATTCCATTATTAGGTTCAATTTTCATATTACCCTTTTATTACATAGGATTTTATGCAGCCACTATCCATTTCTAGAACTTTCCTATAATTCCAGTCTATTAACATTAAACAATCATGACCCAGTTGCCTCTCTTTCCCTTATCACAACTTATAGTAACCTCTATTCAATTTTCTGTCTCTATGAATTTGCCTATTCTAGGTACTTCATATGAGTGGAATTATAAAATAGTTGTCCTTTTGTGTCTGAATTATTCCACTTATCATAATGTTTTCAAAGATAATTTTTGTTGTAGAATGTATCAAAATTTATTCTTTTTATGTATTATATGTATGTGTCACATTTTGTTTATACATTAATTTGTTAATGAATATTTGGGGTATTATCTTTTGGCTATGGTGAGTAAAACAATTAGTCCATTTGTTTGTTGATGAACATTTGAATTGTTTCCTGTTTTAGGCTATCTATATCTTAAAAAGCCTAAGTGACCCTTATGACCAAATGACCTGAATGACTGAAATGACCGTCAAACAATTAGTATGACATGCACTGATCACCAGAGGTCAGATGCTCAATGCAGGAGCTGACCTCTGGTGGTCAGTGGGCTCTCACAGCCAACTTCCTGCAGCCCCGGCCCATAGCCAGCCGGCCTCCCTTGATCGCCAGCCAAGCTGAGGGACCCCACCCATGCATGAAGTGATGCACCAAGCCTCTAGTAATGAATAAACCTGCTGTGGATATTCTCATGGAAGGTTTTTATTATTGAGGCTAATATCTACTTTCTCTCTTTTGTAAATGAGTGACTGAGAGCTACTAAAGAAAATCACTACAAAGTCATGATTTCTAGTCTCAGTTAAGCCCACATAATTTTCTGTCAAACTTTCATGTTTTTGTGTATTTTCTTCTCCTTGGCATTCCTCTCAATATTAACACTAAATCATTACACTGTCTTTAAAGCTTTTATCAAACTTCACTTTTCTTATTCGCAAAGATTATTTTAAATCATTTCAGAGTAATCATTTTCAACTGATACATAGTAAGAGCTAAGTAAATCTTTGTTGGCTGAAAAATTTCCTATTTTCTTACCCATATAATTGCCTATTTTCCAATTTTAGGAGATGAAGATTAATCCTCTTATTCTAGGCCAACATCTCCATCTCTCTCACCTCTCAAAAATTTTGCACCATCAGCTACACTCTATTTCTTACTTCTTTTCATCATCCTGTGAATATGCCTTAATTTTCATAAAAATTTTCCATAAAAAACAAATAGCAGCAACAAAATTTTTTCTAATGTTCCACATTCTTTCTAGATTTCATCTAATTTCTCCCCTATTGCACTAAATTTTCTCCAGAGTGGTCTTCACACTTTATTACCAATTTCACTTCTTCGATTCCATTTAAAGCCACCTCAAACAGGCTTTTATTCCTACTATTCAACTGAAACTGTTCTCACCTTTAATCTTACTGTATTTGACACTGATCATCCTTCATTTTTAAAATAATTCACTTGCTTGGCTTGCATGATGCATCTGATTTGTTTTCAGCAATTGTAACATTTATTTTTCTTAGCCTTTATAATTTCTCTTTCTCTGTCTATAACCTAAACATTAGTGTTTCTCCAGAGATTGCTCTACACATTGTCTCTGCTAATAGCTCAAAATTCTTACCTCCAGCTTTGTGATAGTACCACAACTCAAAGCCAACATATTAATTTAAAATTGAATTTATTATTTATCTTCTTTCAAATCCTCTCAGTTTTAATTTTTTCACTCACCTACTAAAATTTTAGCTATGAAATCTCATTTCACTTTCACCTGGGGGCCACACTCTAATCTCATTATACCCTAAGTCACAATGGCTTTCTGTTAGTATTTGAAGCCAACATCCTACTTGCTTTACATAATTATTTCCATAGCATGAAATATTCTTCGTTCTTGTCCTGGACTTACAAGTTTCTGCTTAATTGCCATTTCCTCAAATGAATCTTTCTTAGTGACTCAATATATGCATTCATGTACCCCCTGAATTTATTTACTTATTATTTATTTATGTATGTATGTATTTATTTATTTATGTATTTATTTATGTATGTATTTATTTATTTATTTATTTATTTATTTATGTATTTATTTATTTATAGATTATTTAATTTATTGGGGTAAAATCCTATATAATAAAAGCCTAATATGCTAAGTGTCCAGTTGTCCATTCAACCAATCAAAGCATAATATGATAATGATATGCTAAGACCACTAACTGCTCACTATGATGTGCACTGACCACCAGGGGGCAAACACTCCAATTGGTAGGTTAGCTTGCTGCTGGGTTCAGGCCAATTGGGACTGAGACAGACTGGACACTCCCTGGAGCCCTCCTGCAGTCTTTCCCTGTCTGGCCAACTTCCTGTGTTCCTCCCTGGCCCTGATCGTGCATTGGTGGGGTCTCTTGGCCTGGCCTGCACCCTCTCGCAATCCAGGACCCCTTGGGAGATGTCAGAGAGCCGGTTTTGGCCCCATACCACTCAATGAAGGAGCTACCCCTTAGAGGTCAGTGCACTTCCACAGGGGGTCTGCTGTTCAGCCAGAAGCCAGGCTTACAGCTGGCAAGCACAGGAGTGATGGTGGAAGCCTCTCTAGTCTGTGCAGCAGCACTAAGGATATCCAACTGCTAGCTTAGGCCAGCTCCTGCAGGGACCAGACCTAAGCAGGCAATTAGACATCTCCTGAGGGCTCTTAGACTGCATGAGGGTGCAGGGACCCCACACATCCCCAAGTGCATGAATGTTGTGAACTGGGCCTTTAGTTGGTTAATAAAATTATATAAGTTTCAAGTGTACAATCCTGTAATACATCATCTGTATATTGTATTGTGTGATTCACCATCCCAACTCAAGTCTCCTATTAGCATTTATTTCCCCTTAGCCTCTTCTACTTCTACCCCCTATCCAACCCTCTGATAATGACCATACTGTTGTCTATAAATACGACTTTTTTGGCTTAGTCCCTTCACCTTTTTCATCCAGCTGTCAGTCTGTTCTTTGTATCTATGAGTCTGTTTTCATTTTGTTTCTTAGTTTATTTTGCTCATTAGATTCCACATATAAGTAAGTTCATTTGGTATTTGTCTTTTTCTGACTGGCTTATTTCACTTAACATAATACTCTTCAAGGCCATTCATGCAATTGCAAAGACTAATATTTCATTTTTTTTTTACAGCTGAATAGTATTTCATTGTTTAAAATGTACCACAGCTTTTTTTATCCACTCATCTACTGAAGGAAACTTGAGCTACTCACAAATCTTGGCTAGTGTAAATAATGATGCAATGAACATATGGGGTGCATATGTTCTTTCAGAATATATTTCCAGAAGTGATATTGCTGGGTGATAACAAAGTTCCATTTTTAATTTTTTGAGGTAACTCCATACTGCTTTACATAGTGGCTACATCAATCTGCAATCTTCACTAACATGTTGTTTGCTGATTTTTTGATGATAGGCATTCTGACAGGTGATATCTCATTGTGGTTTTAATTTTCATTTCATTTTTTTAATTTTTTATTAATTTTTATTAATTTTTTATACATATCTCCCCATTGCCCCCCTCCCTCCCAGGCATACCCCGACCCCCCAGTGTCTGTGATCATTGGTTATGCTTATATGCATGCATACAAGTCCTTTGATTGATCACTTATCTACCTCACCTAACTTTAATCTTTCTGCTGTAATTTCACAGTCTGTTTGATGCTTTATAATTTTTGTCCTCCTTAGAATTATCAGTCTACTCCCTTTCTGTGCTCCTGATTCTATTATATTCACCAGTTTATTCTGTGGATCAAATTTTTAATTCACTTAATTTTTAGATTCACTTCTTGATAGATATGTATTTATTGTTCATAATTTTTTGTCTTTTACCTTTTTCTTCTTCCTCTTCTAAAAGAGTACCTTTCAGCATTTCATATAATACTGGTTTGGAGTTGATGAACTCCTTTAGCTTTTTCTTCTCTGTGACGGTCTTTATGTGCCCTTCAATTCTGAATGATAGCTTTGCTGGATAGATTATTCTTGGTTGTAGGTTCTCGCTGTTCATCACATTGAATATTTCTTGCCACTCCCGTCTGGCCTGTATCATTTCTGTTGAGAAATCAGCTGACAGTCGAATGGGTGCTCCCTTGTAGGTAATGAACTGTTTATCTCTTGCTGCTTTTAATATTCTCTCTTTGTCTTTTGCTCTTGGTATTTTAATTATGATGTGTCTTGGTGTAGTCCTCTTTGGATTCCTTTTATTTGGGGTTCTGTGTGCTTCTTGGACTTGTAAGTCTATTTCTTTTACCAGATGTGGGAAGTTTTCAGTCATTATTTCTTTAAGTAGGTTTTCAGTATCTTGCTCTCTCTCTTCTTCTGGCATCCCCACAATTCTGATGTTGGTACACTTGAAGCTGTCCCAGAGGCTCCTTACATTATCTTCACATTTTTGGATTCTTTTCTCTTCTTGATTTTCCAGTTGAATGTTTTCTGCTTCTTTATATTTCAAATTTTTGACTTGATCCTTCCCTTTCTCTAGTCTGCTGTTAGGACTCTGTATAATAGTTTTTATTTCACTCAGTGTATGTTTAATTTCTAGTTGGTCTTTTTTTATCTTTAGTTGGACCTTTTCCATCTCCTCTTGGGTCTCACTAAATTTATCCATCTTTTCTAGGATATTCTTGAAAAACCTTATAAGCGTGGTTTTGAACTCTATATCCAGTCGTTTTTTTCCTCCATTTCTTTTGTTTGTAATCCCTTCCCTTGTCTCGGCATTTTCACTATGCCGGGGGAAAACTTCTGTGTTGAATTCAGCTTTATGATACCAGACACAAAGCCTCAGAAGCCTCTGTTGAGCTTGGGATGGGTGGAGTCTCAGGGCTTAAGGGACCACCTTGCCTTCCAGTCAGCCCCGCCCTCCACAGCCCCTGAGTCTCACGTGACTGGGTAATGGCTGGAGTGGTCCTTGTGCTCGCACCCGCAGTGCCTCTAACCACTGCCTTTCCAGCTCCCCTGCACACCAGGACCACACGAGTCTAGGTCTCCAGGGTTCCCTCCTAAACAGGGGCTTAGTGGACTCAGAAGTGGCACAGTTGGGAGGGTCTGTCTCGCCGTGCGCACCACCAGGCCTTTTATCTTTTGCAGCTCCCCTAAATTTCCGTGCACTTCTCCCTTTTCGGAGTGCACTTCTCCCTTTTCACAGTCCAAACTCCCCCCGTATGAGTTTCGGCTGGATCTGGGGTTTAGTGTCGTAGGATAAGGAGTTCGGTGCCTTTGAGAGTCTCCGTTTCCCTCCCGCCAGAGAAAACCAGCCAGATACTCCAGCACCCGCTCTCTCCTCGTGCGCGTCTCCATACCTCAGCTTTTTGCAGCTCCTCTGGGTCTCTGTGAGCCCCTCTCTTTCCCTCTAGTTGTAGAACTTCCACTCAGCCAGCTTTCCTGTGGTTCTGGATGATGTCCGTTCTGTCTTTTAGTTGTAGTTTTGAAATTGTTGTGTGAGGCAGCAGTGTAAGTGTTTACCTATGCCGCCATCTTGGATTCCCTAATTTTCATTTCTATGATAATTAGCATATGTCTATTGACCATCTGTATAGCCTCTTTGGAAAGTATCTATTCTGTCCTTTGCCCCCTTTTTTAATTAGATTTTTATATGTGTGTGAGTTTTATACATTCTTTATAAATTTTGTCTATTAACCCCTTATGAAATGTATCATTGGTGAATATATTCTCCAATTCAGTGAGCTGTGCAAAAAATTTTAGTTTGATGTAGTTCCATTTGTCTAATTTTTCTTTTGTTTCGTGTACCTGAGGATTTTTGTTTCCCTTCCCTTCCTCTGAAATATATCAGAGAAATATGCTATAAGAAATGTCCAAAATTTTTCTGCATGTATTCTTCTAGGATTTTTATGGTTTCAAGTCTAACATTTAAGTCTTTAATCCATTTTGATTTTGCTCTTGTGTATGCTGTAAGTAGGCAGTCTACTTTCATTTTTTCCTTCATATATGTCCAATTTTTCCAACACCATTTATTGACTATTGTATTTACCCTAATGTATTTTCTTGATTCCTTTGTCAAATATTAATTGACCATAGAGGCATAGGTTTATTTTGGGGCTCTCTATTCTGTTCCATTGATCTATACTCAGTTTTTATGCCAGTATCATGATGTTTTGATTACTATGATCTTGTAGTATAGCTTGATATCAGGTGATGTAATTCCTCCCACTTTGTTCTTCTTTCTCAAACTTGTTGTGTCTCATGGTCTTTTGTGGTTTTATATATATTTTTGAAATATTTGTTCTGGTTCTGTGAAATGCACCATTTGTATTTATGTAGTAATTTAGTTGAACCTATAGATTTCTTTGGGTAGGATGGACATTTTAATCACGTTAATCCTTCATACCCATGAATACAGTATATGCGTTTACTTATTTGTATCTTCAAATTTTCTTCTTTGGTGTCTTGCAATTTTCTTTTACATCCTTGGTTAAATTTATTCTTAGATATTTTATTTATTTTTTGATGCAATTATAAATGGGACTATTTTCTGATCATTCATTAATGGTGTATAAAAATGCAATTGATTTCTGGATATTTATTTTGTATCCTGCTACTTTACTGAATTCATTTACCAGTTCCAGTAGTTTTTTGGTGGAATCTTTAGGGTTTTCCACATACAGTATCCTGTTATCTGCAAATAATGAGTTTCCTTTCCAATTTGGATGCCTGTTATTCTTTCTTGTCTGATTGCTGTGGCTAGAACTTCCAGTACTGGGTTGAGTAAGAGTGTTGTTCCAAATTTTAAGGGAAACAATTGTAGCTTTGTCCATTGAGTATGATGTTGGCTGTGGATTTGTCAAATATGACCTTTATTACATTGAGGTTTACTCCTTCCATTATCAGTTTGCTGACATTTTTTATTATAAATGGGTGCTGGATTTTATCAAATGCTTTTACTGCATCTATTGATCTGATTATGTGTTTTTTTAATCATTCTTTTTGTTTATGAGGTGTATCAAGTTTATTGACTTGTGGATATTGTACCATCCTTGCATCTCTGTAATATATCCTACTGAGTCATGGTTTATGATCTCTTTATGTATTGCTGGATTCACTTTGTTAATATTTTGTTGAGGATTTTAGCATCTAGTTCATCAGGGATAATTGGCCTGTAATTTTCTTTCTTTGTTGTTTGTATCTTTGGTTTTGGAATTAGGATAATGCTGGTCTCATAAAATAAGACTGGGAGTCTATTTTTGTCTTCAATTTTTTGGAATATTTTGAGAAGGATAGGTGTTAGCTCTTTTTTTAATGTTTGGTAAAATTCACCTGTAAAGGCATCCAGTCCAGGGCTTTTGTTTGTTGGGAAGTGTTTTTGTTTGTTTTGTTGTTTTGTTTTGTTTTGCTTTTTTACTGCTTCAATTTTACTAATTGTAATCTGTGTATTCATATTCTCTGATTCTTTCTGGAAGAATTGCACATTTCTAGTAATTCATTCATTTCATCCAGATTGTGTAACTTTTGGTATATAGTTGTTCATAATATTTTCTTTCAATGGTTTATATTTCTGTGATATCAGTTATCACTTCTTTTATTTCTGATTTAATATATTTGTATACTTTCTCTTTTTTTCTTGATGAATCTGGTTAAAAGATTGTCAATTTTGTTTATCTTTTCAAAGAAGACCTCTTGGTTTCATTGATCTTTTGTATTGCTTTTTCCAGACTCTTTCATTTATTTATGCTCTTATATTTAATACTTCCATTTTTTTCTACTCATTTTAGGCTGTTTGTCTTTTTTCAAGTTACTTTAATTATAAAGTTAGATTGTTTGATATATTTCTTGTTCACAAGAATAGGCCTGTAATATTATTAATTTCCTCGTAGGACTGCTCTTGCTGTGTTTTATAGTTTGGGGTTGTTGTTTTCTCATTTTCATTTGTTTCACGGTATCTTTTCATTTTCTTCCTTGATCACATGTTAACCCATTCACAGTTTAGTAACATGTTGTTTAGCCTTCATCTCTTCATGTATTTTTTTTTCTTGTGATTGATTTCTAGTTTCTTACCATTTTGGTAAGAAAAAATGCTTGATGTAATTTTAATCTCATATTTATTGAGAGTTGTTTTGTGTTCTAACATGTGGTCTATTCTATATATACTTTTATTGATTTCAGAGAGGAAGGGAGAGGGAGAGAGAAAACAAGGGAGAAAGAAACATCAATGATGAGAAAGAATCATTGATTAGCTGCCTCCCTGGGGAGTGAGACCAGGCCCAGGAATGTGCCCTTGATTGGATTCAAACCCAGGACCCTTCAGTCTGCTGGCCAATGCTTTATCCACTGAGTCAAACCAGCTAGGGTACATGTGATGTGGTCTATTCTAGAAAACAGTTCATGTTTACTTGGAAATAGTGTATTTTCTGCTGTTTTGGGATGAAATGTTCTGAAGATATGAGTTAAGTCCACCTGATCTAGTGTGTCATTTAAAGTTGCTTTTTCCTTGTTGATATTCTATCTACAAGATCTACTCACTGATGTCAATAGAGTGTTAAAAGCCCTTACTATGACTGCATTACTATTAATCTCTCTGTTGATGTTTTATATATTTAGGTGTTTTTTATGTTAGGTGCATATATATTTACACGGTTTATGTCCTCTTGTTGGATTGTTCCCTTTATCATTATGTAGTGTCCTTCTTTGTCTCTTAGTATAACCTTTGTTTTAAAGTCTATTTTGTCAGATATAAGTATTTATACCCCACCTTATTAAAAATAATTTTTGCATGAAATATATTTTTCCATTGCTTTACTTTTAGACTGTGCATCTTTTGTTCTGAAGTGAGTCTCTTGTACAGAGTATGTATTTGGGTCTGTTTTTTTATATACATTAAGCTACCCAATGTCTTTTGATTAGAGCATTTATGCCATTTACATTAAAAGTGATGCCTACCAGTGTGACTCAATTGCTTGAGCATTATCCCACATACCAAGAGATCATCAGTTCTATTCCCTATCAGGGCACATGCCTTAGTTGTGGACTTGATCCCCAGTAGGTGGAGTGTAGGAGGCGCCAATCAATGTTTCTCTCAGATCAGTGTTCCTATCTCTCTCTCTCTCCCTTCCTCTTTCTCTAACATCAATAAAAACATATTTTAAAAATATAAATTAAAAAGTTTAAAGAGTGATTTTTGATAGGTGATTATGTTTGCCAATTTATTCTTTCAACTATATTCCTCTGTTTTCTTTTTCTTTTTCATTTCTTGTAATACTTTTTTTCCGGGAAGCTCTTTATATATATATATTATTAACATTTTACAGAGAGGAAAGGAGAGGAATAGAGAGTTATAAACATCAATTGGAGAGAAACATCGATCAGCTGCCTCATGCACACCTTCCACTGCGATGTGCCTGCAACCAAGGTACATGCCCTTGACTGGAATTGAACCTGGGACGTTTCAGTCTGCAGGTCGATGCTCCATCCACTGAGCCAAACTGGCCAGGGCATCCAAGAAGCTCTTTATTTCTCCTTCAATTTTAAATGATAGTCTTGCTGTGTAAAGTTATTTTGGTGATATGTCCTTGCTTTTCTATACTTTGAATATTTTATGCTAATTCCTTCTGGTCTGAAATATTTCCATTGAATAGTCAGCTGTCAGTCTCATGCAAGCTCCTTTGTAGGTAACCATCTTTCTCTTGCTGCTTTTAAGATTCTCTGTTGTTTTTAACTTTTGCCATTTTAATTATGATGTGTCTTGGTGTATATCTCATTGGGTTTATCTTGTTTGATACTCTATTCACTTTATGGCTTTGTGTGTCTTTTTCCCTTCACCAGGTCAGGAAAGTTTTTGTTCATTATTTCTTAAAATAAGTTCTCTATCCTTTGCTCCCTTCTTTTCCTTCTTGTACTCCTATGATGTGGATGTTGTCATGATTCATGTTGTCCAAAAGGTCCTAAAGACAATCCTCATTTTTTAAAATTCATTTTTCTTTTTGTTGCTCTGATTGGGTGCGTTTTCTTACATTGTCTCCCAAATAGCTGATTTGATTTTATGTTCATTCAACTTATTGCTAATTTTTTCTAATGTATTCTTCATTTAAGATATTGTAGTCTGCATTTCTGACTGGTTCTTTTTTTATGGTTTCTATGTTTCTTTTTATGCTGTTGTAGTTCTCACTAAGTTCTTTGAACACCCCTATAACCATTGTTTTGAACTCTATATCTGATTAATTGTTTGCCTTTATTTCATTTTGTTCTTCTTATGGACATTTTTCCTGTTCCTTAATATGAGGCATGTTTTATTGTCTCCCCATTTTTGCTGCCACTTTGTGTTTGTTTCTCTGTATTAGGTAGATCTGCTGTGATTTCCAGTCCTAGTAGGGTGGTGTTCCATAGTAGATATCCTAGGGAACCTAGTGGCATGGTCTCCTTGATCACCTGGACTGGGTGGTATAGGTATGGCCCTTATGTAGGTTATGTGGACCCTCTTATTGTAATTGAGTCTTAATTGCTATTGGCTCATTCATATGTGGATTCAACATTCAGGCTGACTGACTGTGAGGATCAACCTTGAGCATATTGTTTGAGCTGCTGTGCAGGTGTTGACCACAGGTAGTAGCATTTGCTTCAGCAGGGTCTAATGCCAGCCCAGGTCTCCCTTTTTATATGGCCCTTGCAAAGCTAAATGGATCCTGCTCTGATGTCTGATGCTAGCCTCTGAGTGTTTTGGTTTTGGAGCCTCTTGGGCAGAACTCTGGAGCACATCAATGTCAGACACTGCCTATGACTATCCTGGGTAACTTGTTTAAACCTACAACACAAGTCACAGTGTGGCTGTTTCTTCTGGACCTAGGTATGCATGAGGAGAATCAAGCTGTGCACCAAGGAAAGCTTTTGCCATCACTAGGCCCAGGGAAAGGTCAGCAAAAGTCTCAAGTCACTCCAAGATCCACCTCCACCTGCCTCTGCCTATTGGCTGCCTGTTAGATTTAGTCTGAGAGAACCTCTGGTAGTACTCAAGTTGCATTATGTAGGTTTTCAATGGGTCAAAAGGTAGGGCAAATCATGTTCACCAGATTAATACAAGTTCAATCTTGGTGCCATGCTGAGTCTGAGGCCGCTCACCAAATGTACCCAAGTATAGCAGATCTAATTGCCATCGACTGGATGTTTACACATTTTTGTGATGGGGAAGGGTTTCATGGAGTTGTTAGGGTGAGGTTAGCAGAGTTTATCAGGCTGTGTGAAGGGAGAGCTCTGCTACAGTTGGGTGTGTAAGGGAAAAATGGTCCCTGTCCTAGAGCTATAAGACTCAGTTTGCCCTGGATTCACCCCAGAGTCCAATCTCAGCAGGGTGGGGCTTCCAGAAATGAGGAAGATGGCGCTAGTGAATTTCTGGTGTAGGGGAGGTGCTGGTGAGGCTTGGGTGAAGGTGAGGAGAGTTGCTCCTGTCCCAGAGCCTCACCAATCTGTCCATCCCAGAACCTTCCCAGACCAAAGCAGGTGAAACCATCAGGAGTCAGGATGATGGGGCTACCAGGAGCCCATCAATTGGCTAGCAGATCTCCCATGAAGGGGAGGTGTCAGTCAAGTTCATGGGAAAGTGAGAGGAATTGCTCCCACTCCAAAGCCACACAACTCAGTAACTGACACTGCTTCATTCTACCCAGACCTCTATACTTCAGCCAAAGCAGCTGACTCTTCAGCAGGGCTCAAGCTTTTATAGGGTGAGGTGGCAGGGAGACAAGAGGATGCAGCTATTGCATTTCCTTGAGCTGATGCCACTTGTAGGGGAGTGTTCTGTCTAAGAAAGATGGTATCTATAGTATGGAAAAGGAACTCAGCTCAGAGATCATGGTGGCTGTCTGTTTAGCTCTCTCCCCAGAGCCATAAACCCATCTCTCCTCACAAAACTCCAGTCTGTTCTGCCCTTTCGTAGGAGTACAAGGTGAGTGGCTGCAAATTAGAGTTTGTGCATTGGCCCATTAAGAGGGTGCCTATATTTCTAGGACTATCACTTCTCCCTGGTGGACAGAATCCCAGATGATTTTCAGAGCCATATGTTATGTGGGTGCCTCTTTCTGACTCTGGTGCTTTGGGCTGTGAAGCCTGGGTTGGGTTCAAGATGCCATGCTTCTTAGGGGTAACCCATGGAACTGACATATCTCTCCAGAATCTCTACTGCTGCTCATGGAAGCAGAGCAAGTCCTTTTTGCATCCCCACCCTTCCTAGTAGTCTCCATGTGGTTTCTTCTATAAATCATTGGTTATAAGACTTCTGTTCAGCCAGTCCTCAGTTGATTATTCACATCGATTTTTCTATAATTTAGTTGTAATTTTTGTTTGATCCTAGGAGGAGGTGAATGTACCTTCCACCTACTCCACTGCCATCTTGGATATACTGCTGACATTTTTCTTATTGATCTCTTCATGTATAGCCCTTAGGATGTTTTGTTTCTATGTATTAATTGTGATGTTGGTTAGAAATTCTTGTGTCTTTTCCTGGATTCTAAATTCCATGAGAGAAAGAATAATGCCCTTTCACTTATCATCTTAAACCCAAATCTTAGCACAAAGCTTAGTATTACATAAACTAAAGGCCCAGTGCATGAAATTCATACACTCGGGGTGTAGGGGGTCCCTTAGCCTGACCTTTGTCCTCTTGTAGTCCAGGAACCCTTGAGGGATGTCTGACTGACGGATGAGTTGTCAGTTGGACATTCTTAGCGCTGCTGCGGAGGTGGGAGAGGCTCCCGCCATTGCTGCGCTTGCCACTTATGAGCTGGGCTTCTGGCTCAGCAGTGCTCCCTCCATGGGAGTGCAATTACCACCAGCAGGCAGCTCCTGCATTGAGTATCTGACCCCTGGTGGTTAGTGAGCATCATAGTGAGCGATCATTCAGCCATTTGGTCTATTTGCATATTAACCTTTTATTATATAGGATAGTCTTTGGTTGATTACCTCCCACCCACTCACCCATGATCAGGGCCGGGAAGAGACGTGGGAGATTGCCTAGCTAGGAGGGACCATGAGAGGGCTCCAGGGCATGTTCGGCCTGTCTCATTCAGTCCCAATCGTCCTCACCCCAGCAGCAAGCTAACCTACCGGCCAGAGTCTGCCCACCTCCTCTTCTTCCCAGGGGTCAGTGCACATTATAGCGACTGGTTGACCAGTCAACTGTCTGCCCCTTGGTGGTCAGTGCATGTTATAGCAAGCAGTTGAGCGGCCTTAGCATATCATTAGCATATTATACTTTGTTTGGTTGAACGGATGACCAGATGACTGGACAATTAGCATATTAGGCTTTTATTATACTTAATAGATATATATTTACATGCTTGAATTATTTCACTCTAACTAGAAATCTTGGAGTAACCTTGACTGCTTTTTTACTTGGATGCCTCCATTCCCTATATCATCTATGTCTAATCAATACTAGATCTTGCTAATTTTACCTCAGTTTGTTAACAATTTGTTCCTTTTTCTCTAATGTGATCATTGCCCTAGATATGCTTTGCAGCTCTTGCCTGAACTACCATGATAGGCCCCCAGGTCTTTGCCTTCTATTTTGTTTTATCACCTCACATGCATCCTCCATACTGTACCACCATGAGTTAAAATGCAGATCTGAATCCACCACTACTCTTTGGGAAATTCTTCAACAAATACTTTGCCTTTGCTCACAAGGCCTGCACACAATCTGGTCTCTGCCTACTTCACCACTCTAATTTCTTACTATTTGGCCTTGCATTCTAAGCTTCCCAAACAGCAAACTGCTTGCAATTCCTACTCCACATTATATATGCTGCTTCATATCTCATTTATTTCTAAATGTGTTATCAGTTTTCCTTAAGGAAATATCTAACCCATAATCAGTCATACTATCCTTTGCTCCTTCTCACTATTAATGTGGCTCATTCACACTCAGTTACATTTGCATTAAATGTCATCTCTTTCCAGAAACCACCTCTCACTCTGCAGATTGGGTTACATGCCACTGTTTGGAATTTTACAAAGTTCATCTCCATTATTTTACTTTCTCTAATTATGCAATTGTCTGCCTTCCCTTTAGGTGGTGATCAACTAGGGAGCACACAATAGATACTTCATAAACACTTACTGAATTAATTACAAAAATGAAAATATAATATTTAAATATATCAGTGCTATTACTTCTAACAGTAATAACATCCAACTACATAATTGATTCAGTACATTTCACTCAATTTTATCTAGTTACAACTCCCTTACTCCTGCCACTTTATGTTGGGTCTTCTTTTCTTGGAGAGCTAGAGTTCTGACAATAACCTTTAAAGACAAAGAATTCAGCACCTTCATCCCGCACTATATAAGTTTCCTCTGTGTGAGTTTGCATTTAACAAGCTCTGCAAATGAATATGTTTAGCTATGTCAGAGTTTGCTCTAAGTCTTCTCTGAGATTCAATAGTTAATCTCCATAACAATCCTAATATATAAAAACCCTGGGTTATAAGGACCAGTAACGATGGAGGCTCAACCAACTGGAAGTCAGTCCTGCAGTCAGCGATGGGTTGCCATGGCAATCCAGTGCTGTCTGCTTCTGCTGCAGGTGCAGTGCCCCAGTACTGACTGTTGAGGGAGCTACGAATCAGGCCTGGAGAGAGACCTGAAGAGAGATGCAGGGACTGACTCATTGCCTCTATGGCAGCTTTTGATCAGCATTTGCCTTTTTCTTTCTCTCTGGCCAGCAGCCATACCTCCATTTCTCTCCAGGCTTCCACCTGGGCTGCTGACCAACTCCACCTTTCTGACTTGGCCAGAGACATTGACTGGCATAGACACCAACCAATCAGAACCAAATGTGGGTGCTGTGGGGAGCCAATGGCTGCTTAGGAGGCACAGCTTTCTGCTGCTGACTGGCATAGAAACTGACCAATCAGAACCAAATTGGCCAGCAGAGGAAGGCAGCTAGGAGCAAGATCAGGCCAGCAGGAGAGGGCAATTGGGGGTGAGATCAGGCTGGCAAGGTAGGGTCATTAGGGATGAGATCTGGCCAGCAGGAGAGGGCATTTAGGGGCAATTAGACAGGCAGGTAGAGGCAGTTAGGAGCAACCAGGCTGGCAGAGGAGGGTAGTTAGGGGTGATCAGGCTGGCAGGCAGGTAAGCAGTTAGGAGCCAGTGGTCCCAGATTGAGAGAGGGATGTCCAATTGCAGTCCAAGATGGGGTTGGGCCTAAACTAGCAGTCAGATATCCCCCAAGGGGTCCCCAACTGGAGAGGGTCAGGCTGGGCTGAGGGAACGCCCCCTCTGTGCATAACTCTCATACACTAGGCCTCTAATGGGTTCCTTATAATTATATTATTATTTTCATAATTCCAATTACATTTTTTATACTTGGTTTCAATATGCTGTCAATCATCCCTTGATTTGCATACATATCTAATGGCATTTAATAAAATTGTACTGCTTTATTCTAGAAACTAATATTTTTTTAAAAATAGCTCCTTAAAACTTTTTTAAATATATATTTTTTTCTATTATAGTTGACATACAATGTTATATTAGTTTCAGGTATACAACCCAGTGATTGAACATTATATAACTTACTAAGTGACTACCTCATAAATCTAGTACCTATCTGACACTATTACAATACTAGAGGCCCAGTGCACAAATTCATGCACTCGGGGGAGTGGGGGTGACTCTCAGCCCATCTGCACCCTCTCACAGTCAGGGAGCCACATGATCAATTGCCCCGCAGAGGGAGACCCCGCCCACCTGCTAACCAGTGGTCTGGGTCTCCCTATGTGGAGCAATCATGGGTTAGTTGCAGGGCCCCCCGACCAATTGCATCACACCATCTTTGGCTGGCCTTGTGCCAGTGCGTATCATAGCATGGTCGTCCAGACAGTTGTTCTGCTGTTCGGCCATTTGATTGATTATTAACTATATTCTCTATGCTGTATTTATATTCTCAGAACTATTCTATAACTACCAATTTGTACTTCTGAATCTCTTCATCTTTTTCTTTAAAAAATGTTTCTATTAATTTTTAGAGATAGAGAGAGAAAGGAAGAGAAATAGACAGATAGAAACATCACTGAGAGAGAAACATCATCAATTGGCTGCCTCCTGCATGCCCCCTACTGGGGATTAAGACCACAACCAGGGCACATGCTCTGACAGGGATCAACCCAGTTACCTTTTAGTTCCTGGGCCAGGCTCTTTATCTTTTTCTCTCATTCTCCCAGCTCCCTCCCATCTTTCACTCAGTCCCTCAACCACCTCCTCTCTGACAACCACCAGTTGTTGTTTTTTTTCTGTGTCTATGAATTTGTTTCAATGTTGTTTCTTTGTTTGTGTTGTTCTTTAAATTGCACATATCAATGACATCATATGGTATTTGTATTTTTCTGACTGACTTATTTCACTAAGTATAATATTTTCTAGGTCCATCTATGCTGTTGGAAATGATAAGATTTCATTATTTTTTATGGCTGAGTAATATTTCATTGTGTATGTGTAGCACAGTTTTTTTATCTACTTGTCTATTGATGGACACTTGGGTTCCTTTCATAACTTAGCTATTGTAAATAACACTGCAATGAACATAGGGGTGCATATATTCTTTCGAATTAGTATTTTGGATTTCTTCAGATAAATCCCCAGAAGTGGAATCACTGGGTCATGAGGCAGATCCATTTTTTTTTTTTTTGAGGAAACCTCATACTGTTTTTCCATAGTGGCTGTTCAATCTGCATTCCCACAATAGTGCACAAGTGTTCCCTTTTCTCCACATCCTTGCCAACACTTGTCATTTGTGTATTTATTGATGACAATCATTCTGACAGGTGTGGGGGCTTCTTAAAACTTTTGTTTATAACCAATAATTCAAACTAGTTTGCCTAATCACTAAACAATGTACAATGTTGACCATGTAGTTATGATAAACTTTTAGTTGCCTTAGTTATTTTCACATTTTGTTTAAATAAGTTATGGTTATTTAAAGTATGCAATTATTATTATAGATTATATAGTATCCATTGATTTAGATGCATATATGTACATATGTGTGTACATATAGTTGTATGTATATATATGTAACTGTGTATATAAATAAATATACACAAATAAATATAGATATGTATACACATAGATTTCTAAATACATATGTTACTAAGCTCTGTATACTGGGAGTGTCTATAAGCAATGTCATCTCAATAGCAATAGAGACATTCAATACTTAGATAATGATTTTTAAAGATCATTTTGCAATAAAAGGAAAACAGGGCCTGGACAGTGTGGTTCAGGTGATTGGAGTATCATCCCATGTGCCAAAGGTTGCAGGTTCAATTCCTGGACAGGGCACATATCTAGGTTGTGGGTTCGATCTCCACTCAAAGTGCATGTGGGAGCAACCAATTGATGTTTCTTTTTCTCCTTCTCCCTTCCTCTCTCTCTAAAACAATAAAAATATACCCTTGCATGAGGATTAATAAAAAAAAAAACACAAGGTTTTCTTAGAGAAATGGCTACTTGTTATCTCAAGGCAGGGAAAATACAATTTATGTTACTATGGAAAAATATAGGTGAGTCAAACAAAATTCCCATAATGCAATTTTCTTACTGCCTCACTGTTTTTATAATGTGTGATTTTTAAGTTTTTATACAGAAATAGTGTAATATTTTACATCCCTTTTTATTCTTTTAAATGACTAAATATTTTTAAGGTTTATGAATGTAGAATTTGTTGGATTGTTAATTACAAACTGTTAGATGAAGAATTTTATAAATGAATTTTGATGCACTTCCTTAATTACTATAATAATCTTCTTTTGAGAAATATTCTTCAACTATTCAGAGTCCCCATACTTTTGTCCTTAACCTATATTCAATTTGTTAAGCATTTACTGGAAGTGGTATCTTGTTTTGGCATTTGGTAAAGTTTTTGATTTATAAATTTTTATTAGTAATTAAATAATTATATGGGGAAAAGCCCTCTCTTTTAAACCCAAATATTAACATTCCTATATATGTTCATATATGGGGAAAAGACATCTCTTTTAAACCCAAATATTAACATTCCTATTAGAGTTTAAAGGATCTTAAATATCATAAAGAGTAATTTCTTGGTTCATAGATTAGGAGATTGAGGCTGAGAAAGGTTAATTAGCATCTGGCTAGTAGGATTATTTTTGACACAGCAATGAAAAACAAGTCAGCTAACCAGAAAAGAATAAGAATGATTAATGAACTAAAAAGTTGCTAGCTGCTTTCAAAAGCAGAATTGATTCTTTACTAAATAATAAGCTCTTTATTTTCTATGTTTATAGTCTCAAATTATCAACCTTACCCAAGAGGAAGAGTCATAATCAAATTAAAGGCAATGTTGAAAACTCTAAGGAGTTTAAGTTGTTGAATTTCATGAGGGATTATTCTGATAGGATTATTTCTCAGGATCAGTATTTGTAAATGTTTAAGACAGTATATCTGAGGAACAGAAAAGAGAAACAAACGTAAGTAGAATAATAAAGTATGAAAATTCCTATTCTATTTTAAAAACCCTTTGAATTAATGTAGTAGAATCAGTACAGTAACATTAATTGTCTGTATCACATATACCTAATACCTTTGGAAGCCTTCAAAATGACTGACCAGCATACTATGCATGATATGTAAAATAGTGCTGTACGCATTTTCCTTGACTTAGGAATGGTTCTTTTCTAATTGAGAAAATGATCCTATGTGATCAACCTATAGGTTCATAAGGAGAAATTATGCAAAGAAGAAGGGAGGAAAAAGATATCTGCAGAAATATAAGGTAACTAAACTTAGTAATCAATGAGGTGGCAGCTATTATAACCAGCTTGTTTCATAAACACTGCTTTTTAATATGAAATTTAATAGTAGAATATACCATTTAAACCTATGATCTTTGCTTGATCAATATATTTCTTGTCCTCTGGTGAATCATAATAGGGTCTTACATTAGCTATCTTTAACATTAAATGAAACCTTTTTATAATCATAAAAATCTACAATTGGTGGAATAGATCATGCTCATTCTTGCAATCAGAAGTTAAATCCTCCAAGTTTGTTTTTCTTTTCAAGATGGCTTTGGCTATTTTGTAGTAATTCTAAGCTCTCAGACCAGATTTTTAGTGAATCCCTTAGGATTTCTATATATAAAACCATGCTATCTATAAACAGAAAGCTTAACTTCCTATTAAACCTGGTTGTTTGGTTGTTTTTAATTTTATTGTTTAAAATATTACAAATAGTAGTATATTTGTCTCTTTTTTTCCCCTCACTGACATCCCCCAGCCTCCCCTACCCGCAGACACTTGCCCTTGTTCCCCTGCCCCCAGTGTCTTAAGTCTGTTGGTTGTGCTTATACGCATGCATACAAGTCCTTCTGTTAATCTCTTACTACCCCCCTCCTAAACTTCTCCTACTTTCCTGCTGGATGTTTTTTTATTTCTCTTTCTTTCCATGTTAAATACAAAGTGGAAAGAGTACTAGTATACAACTTCATCTGGTTCTTGATCTTAGGAGGAAAACATTGAGTCTTTCATCATTAAATATTATATATGCTGTGATTTTTTGTAGATATCTGTTATAAAGTTGTAGACATTCACCTCTATTTCTATATATTGAATACTTTTATCATAAAGGATGTTGGATTTTTTTTAAATTTGTTTCTGTCTCTATTGAGATAATCATATAGTTGTTCCCCTTTACTATGTTAAAATGGTGTGCAACATTGATTGATTTTTGTATGTTTATCCAACTTTGCATTCTTAGAATAAATACCACTTGGTCATGTATAAAATGTTTGCTAGCATTTTGTTGAGGAATTTTGCATTTATATTCATAAAAGATATTGTTCTGCAGTTTGTTTTTCCTTCCATATCTTTGTCCGGTTTTGCTATAAGGATATTACTGGTTTTCTAGTTTGAATTGGTTTTTTCCTTCTCTTTTATTTTTATTTTTTTGGAAGAATTTGTGAAGGATTGATGTTAATTCTTCTTAAGGTGTATAGTAAAATTCACCAAAGAAGCTTTCTGGTCCTGGGCTTTTCTTTGTGGAAAGTTTTAAAATTACTATTGAACTTTTTTCTTTTTATAGAGCCATTCAACAAATTTTCTACTTTTTTTTTCTTGAGTTCATTCTTGTGTCTATCTAGGTATGTGTCCATTTTATCAAAGTTATTTAGTTGGTTGGTTTACAGTTAAATGTAGTATTCTCATAAAATCTTTTTTATTTCTGTGAAATTGGTAGTAATGTTCTATCTTTCATTCCTAATTTTAGTAATTTGGATCTTCTTTTTCCTTGGTCAGTCTATTTAAGGTTAGTCCATTTTGTTGATTTCTTAAAGTATCAACTCTTGGTTTTGTTTATTTTTCTCTGTTTTTCTATTCTTAATTTCACAAATTTTTGTACTAATTTTTATTACTTCCTCCTTTATTCTTTCTTTAGGTTTAGTTTGCTCTTTGTTTTTATAGTGGCTTAAGATAGAATATTAGGTTATTAATTTTTCTTTTTTAAGTAAAGGTATTTATAACTATGAATTCCCCTCTGAGCACTGGTGTAAAGGCATCTCAAAAATTTTGGTATGTTGTCTCTTCATTTACAGTCACCTTAAAGTACTTTCAAATTTCCATTTTGATTTTTTAAATGAATCATTGGTTATTTAATAATGTGTTGCTTGATTTTCACATATTTCCAAATTTCTTTCAGTTATTGATTTTTAATTACATTTCATTGTGGCAAAAAATATTTTTTTCTGTGATTTTCAATTGTTTTAAATGTATGAGACTTACTTTATGGTCTATCCTGAAAAAGGTTCTATGTGAATTTGAGAATTATGTATTCTTCTGCTATTGGTTGAAGTGTACCATAGATTTCTGTTAGGTCTAAGTGTTTATAAGTGTTGTTCAGGTCTTCTATTTCTTTATTTATCTTCTGCTTAGTTGTTCTATGCATTTTTTTAAAATGGGGCATTGAAATTTATAAGTATTATTGTTGAAATCCTAATTTTTTCATTCAGTTCTTTCTGTTTTTGTATTCTATGGCCATGTATACATGTATGTATTCATGTATGTATGTATGTATATGTGTGTATATATGTATATATAATTGCTGGAGGCAATTATATATGAATTTCATGCACTGGGGGAGGGATGTCCCTCAGCCCAGCCTGCACCCTCTCCAATCTGGGACCCTTCGAGGGATGTTCAACTGCCAGTTTAGGCCCAATGCTACAGGGATCAGGCCTAAACTGGCAGTCGGACATTCCTCTCACAATCTGGGATGGCTAGCTCCTAACTGCTTGCCTGTCTGACTGCCTGATTGTCCCTAACCACTCTACCTGCCAGCCTGATAGCCCCTAACAGCTCCCCTGATAACATGATTGACACCTAACTGCTCCCCTGCTGGGCTAATCACCCCCAACTGCCCTCACCTGCAGGCCTGGTCCCTCCTAACTGCCCTCCCTGCATTCCTGATTACCCACAACTGCCCTCCCCTGCTGGCCATCTCATTACAATGTGCAGGCAGCCATCTTGTGATGACATAGGGGTGGTCCTCTTGTGGCAGCCATTTTATAATGAAATGGAGCAGTCATCTTGTGACAACATGGGGGCGGCCATCTTGTGATGCAAGGATGTGAGGGTCAATTTGCATATTACGTCTTTATTATGTAGGATATTATCCTGATAGATTGACAAAAGTCCCTTTTTAATCTCTAGTAACTTATTTTGTTTTGAAATTTATTTTTATCTGATGTTAGTACAGTCACTCCAGCTTTCTTATGGTTGCTGTTTGCATGTTATATTTTTCCATATTGTTTTACCTTTGAACTATTTGTATCTTTTTCTCTTAAGTGTATCTTTGGATTGTTTGATGTATTTACATTTAATGTTATTGGCATACTGGATTTACATCACCCACCATTTTAAATATATACCGATAGCTTTCTAAATGTGATTTTCTATTTATTCTTTCTTTACTGCCTTCATTTGCAGCAAGTAAATATGTGCTAATACAATATTTTAATTACTTTAATAACTTTTTTCACCATATTCTTCTGAGTTATTCTCTTAACAATTGTTTTAGGGGTCGTAATATATATTTTATGATAATATACTTCAGATTTATATTAATTTAATTCCAGTGAGATATGAAAATCTTCCTAAATAGCTCTATTGCCTGTTCCTTCTTTTTTGCACTGTAGTTGTTAGTTATGCATACTACATCCATATATGTTACAGACCTAACAATACATTATTCTTTTTTAAAATGCTCATTTATTCTTAAATACTTATGCAGAGATGATTTTAGAATTTAGGAAGGCACCAGAATTATTAAATGACAATCTCATCTTGGAGGGGCTTAAAAAACAAATCTCAAGAAAGATTACCATCTTTTAATATAATTTTAAAAAATAATAAGATTGCAGATAAATTGTGATAAAAAACAATAACATGAGAAGACACCAAAGTGCATAATACATAGGTGGAGGGAGAACATTTATCCTTCTGGAAGCATTACTATCAGCAACATAGAGAAGAAACACTGTCTTAGAAAGAGACATAGAAGTAACTATTAAGTAATAAAAGTGAGCCAAATTACCTACACATAAGGGAGGAAAAGAAAACCAAATGTACAGAGAAGTTCTGTGGCAAGAGCTTATTAGCTGGTCTGCAAAAAGATCCAAGAAAAAAATGCCCAAATTTTAGATATGTTAGATATTGAACATTAAAAATGAAAAACAAATATTTAGAAAACTATTTTAAATTTATTTAATTGCTGAATGCCTCTTTGGCTAGTATTTGAAGGGTCATTATTTAGTCCTACAACTGATGTATTTTGCCATGTTCTCACATTTTTGTTTGCAAACCACTTAAAAGTCTTATTTCCTCTGTTGACCATTGTTCTTTTTCATATTATCAAAATGGACCCTTTGCTTTAATCACACAAGATAATGTTAGAAAGTATGAATATTTTAGAGATTATAAAATGTATTACTTTTTCTTCTGTTATGAAATTATTTCTAATAGTTTCTAAAGACATAGTCACAGCTACCTGAAGCATATCTTCCTCACTCATATCATCACCAAGGGGAGCAGTTAAGGAGCCAGCAATCCTAGATTGTGAGAGGGATGTCCGACTGCTGGTTTAGGCCCAATCCTACAGGAGTCAGACATCCCCTGAGGTGTCCCAGATTGGAGAGGGTGAAGGCTGGGCTTAGAGATTCCCATTCCCTAGTGCATGAATTTCATGCACCAGGCCTCTAGTATTTTCTATAATTGCATACAAATGACCTTTCACTTATGAGATTGATCCTGATCCTTTGATATGCTGGGCTATTAAATAGAAATAGTTGTAAAACCTAAACTGTCAAGGTATTGCTTATAACCTGAATAGAGAAAAACCACTATTGTCCATTTTTCTAGAGGGCTGCTATAAAATTGTGCTGTAGTTTTTACTAATAATGCCTTCTTCTACCATTCTTCTCTCTTCTCCATTTAGCTGATGTGCAATAGAAGATAATTCCACAGAGCTAAAATATCCTCCTTGCAATAGATTATTCAAGCAATATTGAGCATACAGTGAGCCTTCTTGTTCCTCATCAAAGATCAACAATACATTATTACAATTAATTATTACTGTTTATGTGTTTTTAAATAATCTGAGATTTGAAAAGAAGATGGAGTATATATCTATATGGTTTGTTATATTAACATTCTTATTTACCATTTCTGCTTCTACCTTTTTTTGTGTGTCTACAACTATTTTAATAGACTCTGTCTTTGCTTATGTCTACTATCTTGAATTTTTCATGAAATTTATAACAATTTCAATCACCACATTTATGCCAGCCTCTGGTCTTCTATTGATTGCATTCACTCTATGCTGATAACTCTTTATCATTAGCCTATCCCCAGTATAGCCCTTCCAAGCCTGGATATTACTATTCTGGTTGGAAAACTTTATCTAGCCTTTATAATAAAAGGCTAACGTGCAAATTGACCAAATGGCAGGATGACCAGTCACTGTGATGCGCACTGACCACCAGGGGGCAGACGCTCAATGCAGGAGCTGCCCCCTGGTGGTCAGTGCACTCCCACAGGGGGAGTGCTACTCAGCCAGAAGCCAGCAGTCCCAGATTGTGAGAGGAATGTCTGACTGCAGTGGTGATGGAAACCTCTCCAGGTTCCACTTGAGGTGAGTGATAAGGAGTGACGGTCCTGGACTGTGAGAGGGATGTCTGACTGCCAGCTTAAACCCAATCTTTTGGGGGATCATCCTCAGAGAGGTCCTGGAATGTAAGAAGGCACAGGCTGGGCTGAGGGACCTCCCCCCCCATGCATGAATTTTGTGCACTGGGCCTCTAGTTGCTATATAACACAGATTTGTGTTAATTGCAAGTTTCATTGACTTCTATCCCTTTAAAAAGTGGGCACTTTAAATTTTACATTTAAAGTGCACTTATTTATTCATTCTTCTTTTAATGGATAGAGTATACTTGGCAGATACATTGCCTCATCTACAATTATTTAGAAAAAAAAAGTTAAAATTAACCTGAAGAAAAAAGACCCCTATATTCCTTGAAAATTCTTGTCAAATTATCCTAGTCAAATTTATAAAAGAGTTATTATACATTAGAAAAGAAATAAATAACTTCTAGTGAAAGTAAAAATACAATATTACAAAGAAATTATGGAAAATACTAGAGGATCAGTATATAAAATTCATGTATAGGACTGGGAGTGTCCCTCAGCCCAGCCTGCACCCTCTCCAATTTGGGATCTGTCTCACAATCCAGGACTGCTGGCTCCCAACCTGCCTCTGCCTGATTGCCCCTAACCACTTCTCTCTGCCAGCCTGATCAGCCCCTAACCACTCCCTTGGCAGCCTAATTGACACCTAACTGCTCCATGGCTAGCCCGATTGCCTCTAACTCCCCTCCTTGCTGGCCTGATCACCCACAACTGCCCTCCCCTGCAGGCCCAGTCACCCCTAACTGCCCTCTCTTGCTGGCATGGTCTCCCCCAAGTGCCCTCCTCTGTTGGCCTGGTTACTCCCAACTGCCCTCCTCTGCCAGCCTGGTCACCCCTAACCACCCACAACTGCCCTCCCCTGCAGGCCATCTTTTAGTAGCCATCTTGAATCCTCATAGGGGCAGCCATCTTTGACCACATGGGGGTGGCCATCTTGTGTCTTGGAGTGATGGTCAATTTGCATATTACTCTTTTATTAGGATGTTTTTGATACTACATATTATTTTAAATAGGAAAGAAGTCAATTGGCTAAAAATTAATTCACTAAAAGTGAATCAATTTTGAAAGTCAATTCACAAAACAACCAATCATCCAATGATCAATAAAGAATTGTATAAAGACACAGAGAACATAATCTATCATAATTACTTGTAATGACCCGTTTATTTAAAATGACAATGAGGCTTTTAGAGAAGATGGCAGTATAGGTAAATGTGATACTTGCCACCTCTCACAATCCCATAAAAATTTACAACTAAAATACAGAAAACCATTATTCAGAACTACCAGAAATCTAGATGAATGGAAGTACTACAGCTAGGGAATTAAAGAAGCAGTGCTTCAGGACTAGTAGGAGGAGCATAGATGTGTGGGGGAATAGAAGAACTGACTGGTCCCACACTCACATGTGGTAGTTTAAAATCAGGAGGGATATTTTGACTGTGGAGATTTCCCTGAGGAGTGAGGGGTCTCTGCCCCACACCAGGCCCCGAACCCATGATCTCAGAGCTAGAAAGAAAAGTCTCCACAACTTCTGACTGTAAAAATCAGCAGGAATTGTGGCTGGGTGATACAGAGACTGCTGGAGTCCCAGGAAGTTCCTCTTAAAAGTCCCATGCATGGACTTAGTTCAACTCACTCCCTCTGAGCTCCTGCACTGGGACAGCAGATTGAAAGGAACCTGGGCCACTCAGGGCAAGAGCTGGAGGAACAGCTTTCTCCTAGACAAAAGTGCTGGCAGAGGTCATTGTTCCTTTGCTGAGCCCTCACTGCCACAGAGCTGACAATCTGTGCCATATCTGATGGAGACATCAATCTGGCTCATACTATTTGACCTATAGAGTGATTCCCTGAGACCTCACTCCTCCTTACTTTCAAGTTCATCCAAACCATTTCCAGTGGCTTTTCCATACAACTGTCCTCTCTTCTCTCATTTTAATTTCCTAAAATCTCTCAAACAAGCAGCACTTGGCATTAGTATCCTTTGTACTTCTCAATAAAGAGCTCCAGGCCTGACACTAGTGGCAACCCACCCTAGTTCATAGCTTGGCCTCTTCATGGCACCTCCAAGCTCAACACAAGTAGCAGCCATCTGCAGATTGCTTTGTAGCTCATGCTGGGTGGCCTCAGACAGGGCACAGGCAGAGGATTTTTGCACCTCCTAGAGGTTCCAGAGCCAGTACATTTGGTAGTCAGCTTCAGGATTGCAATTCTAAAACCTCCGTGAGTGACAAAAGCAAGTGGCATATTCAATGAGCACCAAAGCCCAAATGAAGCAAGTCCTGCTCCATAGGGTTGTCTCCTGAACAGCAGCACTCCCACTATAGTCATAGGTGGTCCTTACATTCAATTAGCCTGGAAGTAAACTCTTCCCAGTGACACCAACATACATCAAGGCTCAACTATAATCGGACAGTGTACATAATTCTCACAGGGGTGCACATGGAATGCCCAACTCAGGTGACTGGGAAGGCTGAGACACTGGGTCCCACAGGACACCTGCTAAACAAGGCCACTCTACTAACTCCAGAAGACATAGCAGATCTATATAATACATAAAAACAAACATAGCCAAAATGCAGATACAAAGAAATATATCACAAATGAAAGAACAGGAAATATCTCCAGAAAAATAACTAAATGAAATGGAAGCAAGAAAACTACTACATACTGAGTTCATAACAATGTTATAAATATGCTCAAAGAATCTAATGAGAACTTTAGGGAACTTAGTGAGAATATCAATATGAAAAAAGACAAGTTAGAAATGAAGGACACACTAATTGAAATACGGAATAATTTAAATGGGATTGAGAGTAGAGAACATTGAGAATCAAATCAAGAATTTGGAACAGAAAAAAAAATCCAAAAATATGAAGATCTTTTAAGGAGCCTCTGGGACAACTTCAATTGTACTAGCATGTGCATCATATGGGTACTGGAAGGAAAAGAGAGGGAACAAGATATCAAATAACTATTTGAAAAAATGACAGAAAATGCCCCTAACCTGGTGAGAGAACTAGACATACATATCCAGGAAGCACAGAATCCCAAACAACATGAACCCAAACAGGCCCACACCAAGCCAAATCATAATTAAAAATGCAGCAAGAGAAGCCCTGATGGGTTTGGCTCAGTGGACAGAGCATCGTCCTGTGGACTCAAGGGTCCCAGGTTCGATTCAGGTCAAGAGATGCCTTGGTTGCGGGCACATACCCAGTAAGGGGTGTTCAGGAGGCAGCTGATTATGTTTCTCTCTCATTGATGTTTCTTCCTCTCTGTAAAAAAATTAATAAAATATATTTTTTAAAAAGAGAAAATCAGTTAGTTAGCTATAAGGGAGTGCCCATACAATAGCTAGCTGATTTCTCAACAGAAATTTTGCAAGCCAGAGGGAGTGGCAAGAAATATTCAGTGGTGAAAATCAATGACCTATAACCAAGTTTATTCTACCCAGCAAATTTTTAGAATTGAAAGTCAGTTAAAGAGCTTCCCAGACAAGAAAAAGCTAAAGGAGCTCATTATAACCAAGCCAGTATTACATGAAATGTTGAAGGGTGTTCTAAAAGAAGAAGTAGAAGTAGAAGAAGAAGGAGGAAGAGGTGGAGGAGGGGGAGGAGGAGGAGGAGGGGGGGGAGGAGGAAGGAGAAGGAAGAGGAGGAGGAGGAGGAAGAAGAAGGAGAAGGAAAAGGTGAAGGGGAAGAAGAAGGAGAAGAAGGAAAAGGTGAAGGGGAAGAAGAAGGGGAAGGGGAAAAGGGAAGGATAAGACAAGAAGAGGGAAAAATAAAAGGTAAAAATATATAAATAATAAAATAGCAATAAATGCATATCTATCAACAATTAAGTCTAAAAATCAAAATAAATGAACAAAAATCGAATGAACAAAATACACTGATGAATAAAATGGAACCAGGAAACATGGAACAGATCAATTAATCTTAAAGGGAAGTGGGGAGGAGTAGCAGAAAGAAATTAATAGCAGAACTTATATGTATATATGCATTACCTATGGACACAGACAATTGGGTGGTGAAGGCCTGATCAGGTCAGGAACTGGGTGCAGGGTGGCAATGAAGGAAAAAAGGGACATTGTAATAGTCTCAATAATAAAAGTTTAAAAATATCAAAAACTAAAAAAACAGTAAAATAAAATAATAATACATTAGCTCATTCCCGTATGTGATTATTCTACATATGTTTTATTATGCAGAATATCCTATTTTGACCCATGATAGCTAAAACTTGTTATAGATCATACTACCTTGTCACTAAACTGTGTTTTTAAAACTTCTGGTTAACACATGAATAGATTTATTTTAGGTTTCATTTGGAGTGTGAAGAATAGATAAATTATTTTGTATACATTGTATAATTATGAGAACATATTTAAGAGCCTGACTATAATATTAGTCTTATGGATTATGTCATGGGACTTTCTAAGAAAGATGTACTGTACTTCTCTTACTTCTGAAAATAAGCCTTTTGGGATGCAATACAAAATATATTTACTTTATAGTAACTCAAGGATATCATGTGTCTATTTATTATAATAATTATTATTCATAATAAATTTATTAAAGTTTATACAATAATGAAAATGGACTTACTTCTGTGGGAAATGAACAGATATCATTAAATGATAAGTTAAGATATATCAATTGGTAAGCCAAAGGTGTTAAGTCTGGGCAATTCAGGATAAAAAAGCCCTAAAAGAAAGTGACCAGAGATAAGAGGTTAATTATTAACAATACATAAAATATTTTATACAAAATTTTTAAAAATCACATATTCTGACTTACAGTGGTTGACACAGTACACTTATAAGCCTATACTTATCTCCCACACATTCATTTTAGTCTGTCATAATAATCCTATCTAATAAAAGAGTAATATGGAAATTGACCATACCTCTGCTACAGACACAAGCCACACCCACCAGCCAATCAGAAGCAAGTATGCAAATTAACCTACCCAGAATGGATGTGGCCACAGAGAGAGCAGTTGGCTTGGGTTGCCCCCAGCAATGGAGGAAGCCAAGCTTTCCACCTGCCCTGCAGGGCCCTGGCCTCCACTCAAGGGTACAAAGTTTCAATTATAGAAGATAAATAAATCCCAACAAAAATGGCTGCAGCCACAGAGCGAGCAGGATGCTTGGCTCCGCTCAAAGCTACAAAGTTTCAATTATAGTAGATAAATAAATCCCAGATACCAGGGCCTCCGCTTGGGTCACTGAGGTGCATGGCAGGCCTGCAAACCACCACAGGCCCCTCGCCCAGGCTGCCCCATGCCCCAAGGGAATCCCTACCTGGATCCAGGACACTTTTCAGGGCAAACCAGCTGGCCCCCATTCGTGCACCAGGCCTCTATCCTATCTAATCCTATCTAATAAAAGGACAATATGCAAAACTCAAGATGGCTGCCCCCATTTGCTCAAAGATGACTGCCCCCCATGTGGACACAAGATGGCCAGTAGGGGGTGGAAATTGAGAGGGACCAGGTCTGCAAGGGAAGGCAGTTGAGAGTGATCAAGTCTGCAGGGGAGAACAGTTAGGGTTGACCAGGTAGGAAGAGCAGGGAAGTTGGGGGCAACTAGGCCTGCATGGAAGAGCAGTTGGGGGAGATTAGGTCTGCAGGGGAGAGCAGTTAGGAGCAAACAGGCTGGCAAGGGAGCAATTAGGCATCAATCAGGCTGGCATGGGAGTGGTTAGAGGGTGATCAGGCTGGCAGGCAGAAGCGGTTAAGGGCAATCAGGAAGGCAGGCAGGCAAACAGTCCTGGATTGTGTGAGGGATGTCCAACTGCCCGTTTAGGTAGGATTGGGCCTAAATGGGCAGTTGGACATCCCTCAAGGGGTCTCAGATTGGAGAGGTTGCAGGCTGGGCTGAGAGAGACACACACCCCCGTGCACAAATTTTATGCACTGGGCCTCTAGTAATTTCTTAAATATGTAAGAGTTAGAAATCAGATAGAAATACTAGTAACTATGTATCCAGTACGTATAAGGACATGTGTGTGACAGGGCATCAATTAAAAATGAGCAAACATTTTGAGTGTTTACTACATATTAAAATATATTTTATGTTTTAAATTTATTTTTATTGTTCAAAGTTTTACATGTGTCTCCTTCCCCGCCCCATCCCCACCCCTGATTAACCCCTTCTAGCCTATATCCGACCCCACTCCAGGCTTTCACCGCACTATTGTCTATGGCAATGGGTTATGCCTATATGCATATAAGTTCTTTGGTTAATCATTTTCAAACCACCCACCCACCCCTGCCTTCCCTCTGAGATTTGAAAGTCTCTTCCATGCTTTTATGTCTTTGGATCTATGTTGTCCAACACTTTGTTTTATTTTTCAGATTCCAAGTGTCAACTTGTGTTTCTCTGACAAGTTTATTATGCTTTTCACAACATTCTCCAGGTCCCTTCATGCTGTTTCAAAGATAAGAGATTCTTTTTTAAAAAACTGTTGCATAGTATTCCATGGTATAAATGTACCAGTTTTTTTTTTAATCCACTTGTCTACTGATGGAGACCTGGGCTGTTTCTAGATCTTAGCTATTGTAAATTGTGTTGCTATGAACATAGGGGTACATACATTCTTACTGATTAGTGATTCAGGATTCTTAGGATATATTCCCAGAAGTGGGATCACTGGATCAAATGGCAGTTCCATATTTAATTTTTTGAGGAAATTCCATACTGTTTTCCATAGTGGCTGCACCAGTCTGCATTCCCAACACCAGAGTACTAGGGTTCCCTTCTCTACACATGCTCACCATCACTTGTCATTTGTTGATTTGTTGATGGTAGCCATTCTGACAGGGGTCAGGTGATACCTTATTGGAGTTTTAATTTGCACCTTTTTGATGATTAGTGACTTTTAGCATTTTTCCTATATCTATTGGTCTTCTGAATGCTTACTTTGGAAAAGTGTCTAGTTAGGTCTTTTGTTCATTTTGTAATTGGATTGTTTGTCCTCCTTTTGTTAAGTTGTATATACTTTGACTATTAACCCCGTATCATATATATCATTGGCAAAAATGTTCTCTCATAGGATGGGATCCTTTTTCATTTTGTTGATGGTTTCTTTTGCTTGGCATAAGCTTTTTATATTTTGATATAGTCCTTTTTGTTTATTTTCTCCTTGGTTTTTCTTGCCCCAGGAGATGTATCAGCTATAAGAGATGTCAGATTTTGCCACCTATAGCACTGTTACACATTAATATTGAATTCTCAGAAAGAGAATTCAACAACAAAAATTGCAACAACAAAATAAGATACTTGGGAATAAACGTAACCAAAGAAATAAAAGTCCTATACTCAGAAAACTACAGGACACTGAAAAAAGAGATAGAGAAAGATAGAAACAAATGGAAGAGTATACCATGTTCATGGATTGGCAGATTAACATCATTAAAATGTCCACATTACATAAAACTACCTATAGATTCAATGCAATCTCTATTAAAATACCAACTACCAACAGAATATTTCACAGATCTAGAAGAAATACTCCAAAATGTACATGGAACCAAAAAACAAAGCAAATAAACAAACAAACAAAACCCCCAAATATCTGCAACAATTCTGAGTAAGAACAAAGTTGGAGGAATCACAATACCATCTATCAAGTTATACTACAAATCCATTATAATCACAACAGTCTGGCACTGGCACAAGAATAGGCATATAGATCAATGGAACAGAACAGAGACCCCCCAGAAATCAACCCAAGCCATTACCCTCAACTAATATTTGAAAAAGGAGGAAAGAGTATGCAATGGAGTAAAGACAGTCTCTTCAATAAATGCTGCTGGTAAAATTGGACAGGTACATGCAAAAAAAAAGAAATTAGAGCACCAACTCACACCAGACACAAGAATAAACTCAAAATAAGTAAGACTTAAATGTAAATCATGAAACCATAAATATATTTTGTATTTAATTTTTCTTTTCACCACCTGGGTTTTGTCATGTCTCTAGTTCTAAGATAGGATAGTAAGATGCCAGGAAAATTTCTTGGCAGGTTGAATGGGGAAACTAAGACAGATAGCTAATTCAAACTGGTGTTATCCAGCAGCCTGACTCACCTGCCTCCTTCTCCCTTGCATTACCACTCCCTTAAGCATTAATCAATAACTAATAAGTTCCTACCACAGTGACAACCAAATAGTAGAAACCATGATTTTTCAAAGACACAGCTGGAAAGCTGGTGAATATTCTATTGAGATTCTCCCTTGAGACTTTCCCTAAAATTCTTGTTTTTGGAAAACAGTCTCTCTCTCTCTCTCTCTCTCTCTCTCTCTCTCTCTCTC
>JAAGEH010000012.1:9153779-9186223 GCA_011751065.1 Lasiurus cinereus
CTCTCTCTCTCTCTCTCTTCTGTGTGTGTGTGTGTGTGTGTGTGTGTGCGCACGTGTCTTTCTCTCTCTCTCCATCTCTCTGGAGTATGCTCATGGTCTTTCCCCACTTCTTTCCTCAGGCTTATATCTCTGCTTTTCTTTCTCCTGTAAGCTCTAAATGTTCCCAGGATAATTACAACAAAGGGGGATGGTTCATCCTGGACAAAACCCCTGAACCTGTTGTCAATAGCCCTTTTTTGCCTCTGTAACTTGTTTCCTGAATCCACATAGCCCAGTTAGCTCATTTCTTCTGCTTCTGTGTTTTCTTTCAAAAGAACCAAGGCAGCTACACCTAGGTTCAACTCTTCTTCAGGTTTCCAAAGAACCAAGGCAGCTCCGCCTAGGCTCACTTCTGTAGCTATCTTACCTCTTCTATCTTAAGTCCTTCCTTTGTTTCCCTATCCCCAGCTTTAATAAATGTACTCTCAAAATCACCTGGACTCATACTGTAAAATCTTTCCTGCACAAAGTCAAGAACTGAGAGCCTACATTGCCACCAACACTTCTATTTCTCTGTTATCTTGGTATTAATATGACACCTATCTAAAATTTATTGCTTAAATATACAAATTTCTGAAAGGAAAACTTATGTATTGTTGAACTAAATGTTTGTGTCCCCCAAATTCATTCATTGAAACACTAATTCCCACTGTGATGTTTTGTAAAGGAGAGGCCTTCAAGAAATAGGCTTGAGGAGAATCCAAGATGGCGGCATAGGTAAACACCTACACTGCTGCCTCGCACAACCATTTCAAAACTACAACTAAAAGACAGAACGGACATCATCCAGAACCACAGGAAAGCTGGCTGAGTGGAAGTTCTACAACTAGAGGGAAAGAGAGGGGCACACGGAAACCCAGAGGAGCTGCAAAAAGCTGATGTACGGAGACACGCACGCGGAGAGAGCGGGTGCCAGAGTACCTGACTGGCTTTCTCTGGCGGGAGGGAAACGGAGACTCCCAACGGCATTGAACCCCTTCTCTTACGACACTAAACGCCAGATCCAGCCGAAACTCATACGGGGGGAGTTTGGACTGTGAAAAGGGAGAAGTGTACGGAAATTTAGGGGAGTCGCAAAAGATCAGAGGGCTGGTGGCGGCGCACACAGCACTGCGCGAAGGACAGATTGCTGATTGTGCCGCTGGCTTTCGAGAGTGGGCAGGAGACAGACCCTCCCAACTGTGCCACTTCTGACTCCACTAAGCCCCTGTTTTGGGTGAAACCCTGGAGGCCTAGACTCGTGTGGTCCTGGTGCGCAGGGGAGCTGGAAAGGCAGGGGTCTAGAAGCACTACGGGCACTCAGGCACAAGGACCGCTCCAGCCATTACCCAGTCACGTGAGACTCAGGGGCCGTGGAGGGTGGGGTCGACTGGAAGGCAAGGCGGTCCTTTAAGCCCGGAGACTCCATCCCTCCCAAGCTCAACAGAGGCTTCTGCGGCTTTGCAGGTCTGGCATTATAAGGCTGAATTCAATACAGAAGTTTCCCCGGCATAGTGAAAATGCCAAGACAAGGGAAGGGATCACAAACAAAAGTAATGGAGGAAAAAAAACGACTGGATATAGAGTTCAAAACCACGCTTATAAGGTTTTTCAAGAATATGCTAGAAAAGATGGATAAATTTATCAAGTCCCAAGAGGAGATGAAAAAGGACCAACTAGAGATACAAAAGAGCCAACTAGAGATGGAAAAGGTCCAACTAAAGATGATAAAGGACCAACTAGAAATTAAACATACACTGACTGAAATAAAAACTATTATACGGAGTCCTAACAGCAAACTAGAGAAAGGCAAGAATCAAGTCAAAAATTTGAAATATAAAGAAGCAGAAAACACTCAACTGGAAAAGCAAGAAGAGAAAAGAATCCAAAAATGTGAAGATAATGTAAGGAGACTCTGGGACAGCTTCAAACGTACCAACATCAGAATTGTGGGAGTGCCAGAAGAGAGAGAGCAAGATACTGAAAACCTATTTAAAGAAATGATGACTGAAAACTTCCCACATCTGGTGAAAGAAATAGACTTACACGTCCAGGAAGCACACAGAACCCCATATAAAAGGAATCCAAATAGGACCACACCAAGACACATCATAATTAAAATATCAACAGCAAAAGACAAAGAGGGAATATTAAAAGCAGCAAGAGAAAAACAGTTCATTACCTACAAGGGAGCACCCATACGACTGTCAGCTGATTTCTCAACAGAAACGATGCAGGCCAGACTGGAGTGGCAAGAAATATTCAACGTGATGAATAGCAAGAACCTACAACCAAGAATAATCTATCCAGCAAAGCTATCATTCAGAATTGAAGGGCAGATAAAGAGCTTCACAGAGAAGAAAAAGCTAAAGGAGTTCATCAACTCCAAACCAGTATTATATGAAATGCTGAAAGGTAATTTTTAAGAAGAGGAAGAAGAAAAAGATTAAAGTAAAAAAATTATGAACAACAAATACGTATCTATCAACAAGTGAATCTAAAAATTAAGTGAATTAAAAACTTGATCAACAGAATAAACTGGTGAATATACTAGAATCAGGAGCATTGAAAGGGAGTGGACTGATAATTCTCAGGGGGGAAGGGGTGAGGGGTATATAGGGAGAGATTGGACAAAAATCATACCCCTATGGATGAGGTCAACAGGAGGGAGGGAAGGGTAGGAGCTGGGTGGAGGGGTGCTATGGAGGGGAAAAAAGAAAAACAAATGTAATCTGAATAATAAAGATTTAATTAAAAAACAAAAACAAAAACAAAAAAAAAGAAATAGGCTTACATGAGGTCTAAATGGTGGAGACCTCATGAAGGGTGGAGCCCTTATTAGAAAAGGAGGGGACCAGAGTGCCTTCTCTCTCTCCCTTCCTACCCCCACCTCTCCCTCCTCCCTGTCATATGATAACACAGCAAGAAGACAGCTGTGAACAAGAGGGCTCTCAGTAGGAACAAAATCAGTTGACCTCAATATTAAACTTTCTCACCATGACAACTGTAATCAGTAAATGTTGCTTAAGCCACAGAATCTATGCTATGTTATCATAACAACTTGAACTGACTAAATCATGACTGGTGCCCACAGTATATTTAATGCTTCAAGAAAGTTGAAGCATTAAATTTTTTTCTTAGGGATCATAGTGTCAGTAATGACCAACTGAATGCACCAAGGAACTCTAATGATGGTCAAACACCTAAGCTTGCAGTGAATGGGATATTGTTGCCAATGCATTTTGTTATGGCAAATACTATGTAAGAATGAAAGGTTCATGACTAAAAAATCTTGGAATTGATAGTACAAGACTGACATTTTAGTAAAATATTAATATTTGTAAATGTCTACATATTGGTAGTTTAAAAAGTAGGTGTTATTTCTTTCTGATATTAAACATTTTTCTCTTCTTGGAAGAAATCGTGGTACACTAAATTATGTAGCAGAAATGTGTCTGTTATAGTTTCTAACTCTTCAACTCTGTCTGTGCACATAACTATGGCCTTTATATTTCCATCTGCATGGATTATTTGCCTGCTATCTATTCCCAATAATTATCTTCTCACCTCAGTCAGCAGCCTGCTAATAGTCAGCTGTATACTCATAAGTCATTTGAACAAGAGAGTTTTCCTGACAAACCCATCATAAATAGCAACCTCTCTCTGACCATCCACTTGCTTTATTTTTTCATAGTTCTTCTCACCACCAAACAGACTATGTATAACTATATGTACTGTATAATTTCACCACACTAAAGTATAAGCTCCATGAAATAGGTATTTTTATTTGTTTTGCACAATTAATACATAGTGAGATACCTAGTGTATTCTGGTACATAGTGGATTCTTAATAAATATTGGCTGAATGAGTGAATGTCTAGGACTGTGGATAAAACATTAGGCCTGTCTATGACAGGTACCCTAGATCTCTCTTTTACTGTTCCATCATAAAATCAGTTTGCTGTGATTATCATGGAATGGATGTGAAGAGCTAAATAATAATGAGAAGGCTTTCTCAGTGTACACTTTAAAAATGATAAAATAGAGTGGTCACTAAGGAGTTGGACATATTTATTGAAGAGCTATTATAATAGAACTAACTTTTATAACCAAGATTTTACTTTTACTATAAGGGCAAACTTCCCAGAAAAAGGAGGTACAGATGGAGTGAGAAGCAGCCTGGTACTTTAGAGGGACTTCAGTTGAGTAGTTGTGACAGAGACCATGTAGCCCCCAAAGCCTCCAACTTTCCTATCTAGCTAGCCCTTTGCAGAAAAATCTTGACATCTTTGATTAAAGAAATTCACCTCAAAACTAAATAAAATGATTTTTTCACTTCTACTACTGACCTTTTTTCAAATCAATTCTTCTACTAAAACAAAAACAAAAAACAGATATAGCACAACAAAGACTTAAGGAATTATCAACGTAACTAGAACTTATAAGCCAAAACTCCAGAGAGAAGAAAATCTCAGAGTGATAAACACAACACTCAATACTATTTTTCTCAAAAAGTCATTTTCCTAAACCAAAACTGTTATCAAGAAGCTGAATAGAACTATAGCCAGTCTAATCGGACTAGGGAGACAAAACATGGAATTCAGAACATACCAAGGAAGAGGGGCCACAGATAGTATAAGATGGCTGGGTACCCCCAACTGCCCTTTCCTGCCAGCCTGGTCACCCCTAACTGCCCTCCCCTGCAGGCTGATCACCCCCAACTGTCCTCCATTGCAGGCCTGGTCCTTCCCATCTGCCCTTCCCTGCTATCATTTTGTGGTGGCCATCTTATGTGTACATGGGGGCAGGATCTTTTGACCACATGGGGGCAGTCATCTTGTGTGTTGGAGTGATGGTCAATTTGCATATTACTCTTTTATTAGTTAGGATAGAGGCCCGGTGCACGAGTGGGGGCCAGCTGGTTTATCCTGAAGGATGTCCCAGATCAGGATGGGTACTCCCTTGGGACATGGGGTGGCCTGGATGAGGGGCCTGTGGTAGTTTGAAGGCTGGCCACGCCCCTGGTGACCCAAGCAGAGGCCCTGGTGTCCGGGATTTATTTATCTTTTACAATTGAAACTTTGTAGCCAGGAGCAGAGGTCTGGGGTGGCCATGGGGTGTGGAAAGCTGGGCTTCCTCCTTCGCCAGGGCAATCCAAGCTTCCATCCTGCTCTCTCTGTGACTGTAGCCATCTTGGTTGAGTTAATTTGCATTCTCTCTCCTGATTGGCTTGTGGGTGTGGCTGGTGGGCATGGCTGGTGGACATAATGGAGGTCTGGTCAATTTGCATATTACTTTTTTATTAGATAGGATTGCTTGATAAATGTTGTTTAGAGGAGGTTCAAGGACCTAGATGGTGTTCTCTTCTCCCAGAGACACGCCATCTTGAAGGGGAAAATGGATGTTTACAGAAGCCTGAAAATCTATAGCTGCACCACCCACCAAACAGCTGCGAACCCCAGAATACTGGTCTCCAATTGGCACAAACACTCGGATTCAGAGGAGCTCCACACGCCACACAGAAAGGTCAGATTTTGCCTGGGATAAGGTGAGGTCCTTGGTCCCACAGAACAGAAAGGCGCTCACTGGGAGCTGGAGGACTGGGGGAAATCTGCACCTAGAAAAATCTGTGGTTGTTGGGCAGGGCACAATCCCTGAATGTGGAAAGGGGCCCTCAGAGCTGTTAAGATAGGGGATCTCTAGAAAGCAACCCATTTTGATCTGACGCAGAAGGACAGCCTGGGAGTTATTAAAATAAAAAAATAGAATGTGCGGTAGTGCCAACTGCTTGGACAGGAGCGGGAAAAGGGGACTGTGCAGACTTGTACTCTTTCCTCTTCAGATCCTTGCTTCTGATTGCTAGCCCAATACAAAGGACCTCCCAGTTGGAGACACCCTGGGAGACTTCTTTTTCTGGAACCGGGGAGTGACCATCGAAGAACCAGCTCTGGGGCAGCCCACTCCCACAAACTGGTATTAAATGCCACAGGGAAAAAGGGATCTAAGCACAGGCTATAGAGACCTATAGTCTCAGAGGTCAATCCCAAAACACTGCCACCCAGGGGTTGACTCACTAATTGACTCTGTGTAATCACAAAAGAATAAAGAGATTAAGACACACTGCCAGCTTAAAATCAAGTGCAATGCAGGGAACTGTAATATTGTCCCGCCTAGGAAACATGTGTGCCAAATAGATCAATAGAGGAAGTGAATGACCTTCACTAATGCACATTCTATTTTTTTATTTTTTATTTTTTTATCTTTTACTTAAGAAACTAATTTTTTTCTTTTTTCCTCAATTGATATTATATCTTTAATTATTACATTTTTATTTTCAGTTAGTATTATTACTACTATGATTTCACCATTTTGAAAAAAAAGTGTCATTTTATTTTCTCTTTATTTTACTTCAGGATTAGAGTTCTAAATTTTTATTTCATCTTTCCTTTAGCCACTTCATAATACTAAAGGGAACAATCCAACAAGGAGAAATAACTCTGGTAAACATATAAGCAACCAATATAGGAGCACCTAAATACATAAAAAAAAAACTCCTGGAGGATATGAAGGGAGAGATTTACAGCAATACAATCATAGTAGGAGACTTTAATACCCCACTGTCACCACTGGACAAATCTTCTAAACAAAAAATCAACAAGGAAACATCAATCCTAAATGACTCACTAGACCAGATGGAATTAATTGACATCTTCAGATCATTTCACCCCAAAGCCACAGAATATACATTCTTCTCCAGTGCACATGGGTCATTTTCAAAGATAGACCATATGTTGGGTCATAGGAAAAGCCTCTTCAAATTCAAGAAGATATAAATCATATGAAGCATTTTCTGAGACCACAGTGGCATCAAACTGGAAATCAAGTACAATAAACACAATAAAAAGATATCAAACACATAGAGACTAAACAGCATACTATTAAGCAACAACTGGGTAACCAGAGAGATCAAGGAAGAAATAAAAAAACATCATGGCAACAAATGACAATGAAAACACAACAATCAAAAATCTATGGGACACAGTGAAAGCAGTTTTGAGAAGGAAGTTCATAGCTCTACAAGTCCACTGCAAAAAAAAAAAAAAAAAAAAAACAAGAAATAATGGTAATAAATTACCAAACTCTACAACTCAAAGAGTTAGAAAGAGAGCAACAAGAAAAGCCCAGTGTAAGCAGAAGGAAAGAAATAGTAAAGATCAGAGTGGAGATAACAACATGGAGAACAAAGAAACAATACAAAAGATCAACAAAACCAAGAGCTGGTTCTTTGAAAGAATAAAGATGGATGGACCTCTAGACAGGCTCACCAAGAAAGAAAGAGAGAAGACGCAAATAAACAAAATCAGAAATGAAACAGGAGAAATAACAACAGACGCTGCCGAAATACAAAGGATTGTTAAAAAATAGTTTGAACAACTCTATTCCAACAATTGGACAACCTGCAGAAAATTGACATATTCCTAGAAAAATATAACCTTCTAAAACTCAATCAAGAAGAATCTAAACATCTCAATATTCCAATAACTATGGAAGAAATTGAAGCAATCATCAAAAAGCTTCCAGCATACAAAGCCGAGGACCAGATGGCTACAAAGGAGAGTTTTACCAAACATTCAAGGAAGAATTAAAACCTATTCTCCTCAGATTAATCCAAAATATTCAAGAAAAAAGAACACTTCCAAACACCTTCTGTAAAGCGAGCATCAGATGGGAGGGAAAAAATGGCGACAGAAGAGACGGACGCGTCGGGAGCTTTGTCGCTGGGCAGAGGGAGAGAGAGCAACTGAAAGTCGCACTGGGAGTGTTTGTTGGCAAGTTAATAGTCAGTTATCCTCCAGGAGAAGGCGGGGAACTGCAGGACGGGGCTCTCCTGGCCAGGCAGCCCCACTGCCACGTGGTTTTTGTCGGCCGGAGCCACCAGCTGAACAAGGAGACCACGCCATCTTTCAGAGGGAGGTGGATGTCTGCGGCAGTCTGAAAGCTGCGGCTGAAAGACCCACAGAACAGCCGGGGACCCAGAACACCACTGTCTAATCGGCGCAGACACGCGGTGGATTCAGAGATCCAGACTGCACACAGAAAGGTAGGATTTCGCCTGGGATAAGGCGAGGTCTCCTGCCCCGCAGAACGGAGAGGCTCACACTGTGGGAACCAGGCTGCGGGAGAGCTGCCTCAGGAGAGGTCCGCAGAGGTGGGCAGGGCGTGATCCCTAAGTGTGGAGGCAAACTCTCAGAGCTGTTGACAGAGGGGAGCTCTGGAAAATGACTCGTTTTTATCTGAGGCAGAGGGACAGCCTGAGAGTTATTACAGTGTCCCAGCTGCAAAATCCCCACAAACTGGTTTTGAGAGCCACAGAGTAGCAGGATCTGAGCACAGCCTAGAGAGGTCCTGTGCTTTGTCTCAGAGATCAATCCCGAAAAACTGCCACCCAGTGGATGACGCACAAATTGACTCTAGCATAACCACAAAGGAATAAAGAGATTAAAACACCAACAGTGGAATACAGGGAACTGCAATACCTTCCCTACTGGGAAACAAGAGTGCCAAGCAGAACAACAGTGGAAGTGAATGACAATTCTATTTTTTTTCTTTTTTCTTTTTCTTTTTTAAAATTTCTTTTAGTTTTCATTTTTACATATTTTAATTAAAAGATTTTTTTTTCTTTCCACCTCAATTGATTTTACCTTATCAATTATTACATTTTTGTTTTCAACGAGTATTAATACTACTAGTATTTTACCTCTTTGGAAAAAAACAAGTGTCATTTTGGTTTCTCTTTATTTTACTTCAGGATTAGAGTTCTACATTCTATTTTCATCTTTCCTTTAGCATAATTTTACTCCAACTCAACTCTATCTTTATGCCAACACTTTCCTCCTAACTTTCCCCATTTTGTTGTCTTGTTTCTCTTTCCCTTTTCCAACTTTAGATTCTCCCTATTCTTTCTCTATACCTGGTTAAAATTTCACCCCACTTATATATCTAATTTCAAATCCCCTACTACAAGTCAATACAAGCCTCTCTCTTCTAGTATTCACTAGCCAAAAAGTTGTTTTTCTCTATGTCCTTTTGTTGCTATTTGCCTGAGCAGTGATTATATCAATTTTTTGTACTTTTTTGTGAGATTGTTTTAGCTTATTTTACTTGTTTTCTTTTGCTTTTTGCTTGCTTTGTTTTTTACCTCTCTTTTCCGTTGCCTCCCTCAATACCAGTTGTTATTTGTAGTTTGTATTAATCTCTAGGTACTGGTTGCAGGCCTTTATTGGGATTAGTGACTGTTCCATTGGAATTTTCTCCTGACATCTATATTTTGTTCCCCTTTTTTCACTTATATGCTTTCTTTTCTGTCTGACTTTGTTTCTCTTTCTTTTTCTTCTCCTTTATTTTATTTTACTTTTGTTCATTCATTTATTTATTTATTTATTTATTTATTTATTTATTATTTTCTCCCTCTCCCAATTCAATTTTGGAAGTTCATTCCTTTATTTTCCCCTCATTTTTCTCTTCTTCTTTCTCTACTTACCCCTAATTTGTCTTTCATTGGTGGTCACCTTATTGGTGATTATTAACATCGTGAATACATTTCTGTTCAGTGCCTTGTGTACTGTACCGGGTTGTGTTGTAGTTTGTGCCTTTGAATCAACATAGGAGAGAGAACTACATAACCAGACACCCGGAGAAGAAAGACCATGGGCAGAAGAAGAAACAGCCCGCATATGACATATAGAAAGGTATCACCAGAAAAGGAAGTAAACAAAATAGAAGCAGAAATAAGCCTCCCAGAGAAAGAGTTCAGAGAAATGATCATAAGGTGGATGAAAAGAATGGAAGACAAAATCGACAATATGAGTAAGATTCAAGAGGAAATGAAGAAGACCCAAGAGGAAATGAAGAAGAAGCAAGAAGAAATGCAAGAAGAAATAAAAAATGACATCACTGCTTTAAAGAACTCAATAGAAAGCATCAAAAGTAGACTAGAAGAAGCAGTGGACCGCATCAGTGAGATAGAAGACACAGTAGGAAAAAATACCCAAGTACAGCAGCTTCTAGAAAAAAAATTAAAAAGCAAGAGGAGAGCCTAAGGGAACTTTGGGATAACACGAAAAAAAACAACACCCGCATAATTGGGGTTCCACAAGGAGTGGAAACTAAACAAGGATTAGAGAACCTGTTTGAAGAAATAATGACAGAAAATTTCACCAATACAGGAAAGAAAAAACCCACACAAATCCAAGAAGCTCACAGAGTCCCAAGCAAAATGAACCCCACAAAACTGACACCAAGGCACATTATAATTCAATTGGCAATACCAAGGACAAAGTAAGAATCTTAAAAGTGGCCAGAGGGAAACAGAAAGTTACCTACAAAGGAAACCTCAGAGGACTAGCTACTGATTTTTCAACAGAAACTCATCAGGCCAGAAGGGAATGGAATGGAATATACAAATTCATGCAAAGGAAGGGTCTGAATCCAAGAATACTGTACCCTGAAAAGCTTACAATCAAAATTAAAAGTGAAATCAGAAGCTTCACAGACAAAAAAGGACTAAGGGAATATATTACCACCAAACCAGAAATGCAAGAAATGTTAAAGGGTCTACTGTAATAAAAAGAAATAGGAAGCAAAGAAGGAACTCTGGGCTAAAGGCTAAAAATGGCGACAAATAAATACTTATCAATAATAACTTTTAATGTAAATGGATTAAATGCTCCAATCAAGAGACATAGGGTAATCAATTGGATAAGAAAACAAGATCCACATATCTGCTGTATACAAGAAACCCACCTCAGGAAAAGAGATGCACACAGATAGAGGGTAAAGGGATGGAAGATGGTATTTCAGGCAAATGGAGATGAAAAAGAAAGCTGGGGTTGAAAAACTTATATCTGACAAATTAGATGTCAAATGGAAGGACATAATAAGAGATAAAGAAGGCCAGTTCATAATACTAAAGGGAACAATCCAACAAGAAAAAATAACTCTGGTAAACATATATGCACCCAATATAGGAGCACCTAAATACATAAAAAAAACTCTTGGAGGATATTAAGGGAGAGATTGACAGCAATACAGTCATAGTAGGAGACTTTAATACCCCACTATCACCACTGGACAAATCCTCTAAACAAAAAATCAGCAAAGAAATATCAATCCTAAATGACTCACTAGATCAGACAGAATCAACTGACATCTTCAGAACATTTCACCCCAAAGCCACAGAATATACATTCTTCTCAAGTGCACATGGCTCTTTTTCAAAGATAGACCATATGTTGGGTCATAGGAAAAGTCTCTTCAAATTCAAGATGATAGAAATCGTATCATGCTCTTTCTCAGACCACAGTGGCATCAAACTGGAAATCAACTACAATAAAAACAATAGAAAGAAATAAAACACATGGAGACTAAACGGCATGCTATTAAACAATGACTGGATAACCAGAGAGATCAAGTAAGAAATAAAAAACATCATGGCAACAAATAACAATGACAACACAACAATACAAAATTTAAGGGACACTGTGAAAGCAGTCTTGAGAGGGAAGTTCATAGCCCTATAAGCTACTGCAAAAAAACAGGAAACAGGGGTATTAAATTACCTAACCCTACAACTGAAAGAGCTAGAATAAAAGCAACAAGAAAAGCCCAGTGTAAGCAGAAGGAAGGAAATAGTGAAGATCAGAGCGGAAATAAACAACTTGGACACCAAAGAAACAATTGAAAAGATCAACAAAACCAAGAGCTGGTTCTTTGAAAGGATAAACAAGATTGATGGACCGCTAGCCAGGGTCACCAAGAAGCAAAGAGAGAAGACCCAAATAAACAACATCAGAAATGAAAGGGGAGAAATAACAACAGACCCTGCCAGAATACAAAGGATTATTAAAAAACACTATGAACAACTCTATTCCAACATTGGACAACTTGCAAGAAATGGACATTTTCCTAGAAAAATATAACTTTCTAAAACTCAACGAGGAGGAATCTAAACATCTCAATAGTCCAATAACTATGGAAGAAATTGAAGCAGTCATCAAAAAGCTTCCAGGAAATAAAAGCCCGGGACCAGATGGCTACACAGGAGAGTTTTTCCAAACATTCAAGAAAGAATTAAAACCTATCCTCCTCAAACTATTCAAAAACATTCAAGAAAAAGGACCACTTCCAAACACCTTCTATGAAGCCAGCATCACCCTAATAACAAAACCAGATAAAGACAACACAATGAAAGAGAAATATAGGCCAATATCTCCAATGAACACAGATGCCAAAATCCTCAACAAAATTCTAGCAAATCGGATCCAGAAGTACATCAGAAAGATCATACGCCATGACCAAGTAGGATTCATCCCAGGAATGCAAGGATGGTACAATATCTGCAAATCAATAAACATGATACATCACATAAACAAATAGAGAGATAAAAATCACATAGTCATATCAATTGATGCAGAAAAAGCATTTGACAAAATCCAACACTCTTTCTTGACAAAATTTTCAGCAAAGTGGGAATAGAAGGATCATACATCAACATCATAAAAGCCATATATGATAAACCCACAGCTAACATCATACTCAATGGGCAATAACTAAAACCATTTCCCCTAAAATCAGGAACAAGACAGGGATGCCCACTCTCACCATTATTGTTTGACACAGTACTGGAAGTATTAGCCATTGCAATTAGACAACAAGAAGAAATAAAAGGCATCCAAATTGGAAAAGAAGAAGTAAAGCTGTCCTTATTTGCTGATGACATTATACTGTATATAAAAAACCCAAAGGACTCCATTCCAAAACTAATTGACTTAATTAATTAATTTGGCAATGTAGCAGGATACAAAATTAATGCTAAGAAGTCTGTGGCATTTCTATACACTAATAGTGAAATTACAGGAAGAGAGACTAAAAAAGCAATCCCATTTACCATCGCACCAAAAAAATTAAGATACCTAGGAATAAACCTAACTAAAGAGGTAAAAGACCTATATGCAGAAAACTACAGGACACTGAAAAAAGAGATAGAGCAAGATGTTAACAGATGGAAGAGCATACCATGCTCATGGATTGGGAGAATTAACATCATTAAAATGTCCATACTACCCAAAGCAATCTATAGATTCAATGCACTACTCATTAAAATACCAATGTCATATTTCGCAGATCTAGAAAGAATTCTTCATAGATTCATCAGGAACAAAAAAATACCATGAATAGCTACAGCAATTCTGAGAAAGAAGAATAAAGTAGATGGGATCTCAATACCACATTTCAAGCTATATTACAAAGCATCTGTTCTCAAAACAGCCTGGTACTGGTACTGGCACAAGAACAGACATATAGACCAATGGAATAGAATAGAGAACCCAGATATCCACCCAGACCACTATGGTCAACTAATATTTGACAAAGGAGGAATGAACATACAATGGAGTCAAGATAGCCTCTTCAATAAATGGTGTTGGGAAAATTGGATGGATACATGCAAAAAAAAAATGAAACTGGACCACCAACTTACACCAAATACAAAAATAAACTCAAAATGGATACAGGACTTAAACATTAGAAAGGAAACTATAAAAATACTGGAGGAATCCACAGGCAGCACAATCTCAGATATATGCCAAAAGAACTTCTTCACTGATACTGCTCCAAGGGCAATGGAAGCTAAAGAAAAAATAAACAAATAAAAAGCTTTTGCACAGCAAAAGAAACCATCAACAAAACAACAAGAAAGACCAATGTATGGGGGAACAATTTGCAAATGTTATCACTGATAAAGGTTTAATCTCCAAAATCTACAACAACTTATACAACTTAATAAAAGGAAGACAAAAGATCCAATAAGAAAATGGGCATTGGACTTATATGGAACCTTTTTAAGAGACGACATAAGGAAGACGACATAAGAGACACATGAAAACATGCTCAAAGTCACTAATTATCCCAGACATGCAAATCAAAACAACAAAGCAATACTATCTCACATCTGTCAGAATGGCAATCAATAAATCAACAAATGACAAGTGTTGGCGAGAATGCGGATAAAAAGGAACCCTTGTGCACTGTTGGTGGGAATGCAGACTGGTTCAGCCACTGTGGAGAAAAGTATGGAGTTTCCTCAAAAAAAAAATGGATCACCCATTTGACCTTGTAATCCCACTCTTAGGAATTTATCCTAAGAAATCGCAAACACCAATGAGAAAGGATCTATGCACCCCTATGTTCATAGCTGCACAATTTACAATAGCTACAATTTGGAAACAGCCTAGGTGCCCGTCAGCAGATGAGTGGATAAAAAACCTGTGGTACATCTACACAATGGAATTCTATGCTGCCATTAAAATGAAGGAATTCTTACCATTTGCAGCAACCTGGTTGGAACTGGAGAGCCTTATGTTTAGTCAAATAAGCCAGTCAATGAAGGAGAAGCATCACATGATCTCACTCATTTGTGGATAATAAAGAACATTATAAACTGATGAACAAAAGGTTAGATACAGAGGCAGTAAAGCATCAAAGAGACTGTGAAATTACAGCAGGAAGATTAAAGTTAGGTGAGGTAGATAAGAGATCAATCAAAGGACTTGTATGCATGCATATAAGCATAACCAATGAATATAGACACTGGGGGTTGGGGTATGCCTGGGTGGGAGAGGCGCAATGGGAAGATATGTATAAAATTTTTTTTAAAAAGCCAGCATCACCCTAATACCAAAACCAGGTAAAGACAACACAATGAAAGAGGATTATAGACCAATATCTCTCATGAACATAGGTGCCAAAATACTCAAGAAAATTATAGCAAATCCGACCCAGCTGTACATCAGAAAGATCATACACCATAATCAAGTAGGATTTATCCCAGAAATGCAAGGATGGTAAAATATAAGCAAATCAATAAATGTGATACATCACATAAAAAAATTGAGAGATAAAAATCATATAGTCATATCAATTGATGCAGAAAAAGCTTTGGCCAAAATCCAACACCCTTTCTTGATAAAAACTCTCAGCAAGGTGGGAATACAAGGATCATACCTCAACATCATAAACACCATACTTGATAAACCCACAGCTAACATCATACTCAGTGGGCAAAAACTAAAACCATTTTCCCTAAAAACATGAACAAGACAGGGATGCCCACTCTCACCATTCTTGTTCAACATAGTCATGGAAGTATTAGCCATTGCAATTAGACAAGAAGAAGAAATAAAAGGCATCCAAATTGAAAAAGAAGTAAAGCTGTCCTTTACTTTGCAGATGACATGATACTGTACATAAAAAACCCAAAGGACTCTATCCAAAAACTAATAGACTTAATAAGTGAATTTGGCAACGTACTGGGATGCAAAATTAATGCCAAAAATCTATGGTATTTCTATACACTAGTAGTGAAATTACAAAAAGGGAGACTAAAAAAGCAATCCCATTTACCATCGCTACAAAAAAATTAAAATACCCAGGAATAAACCTAACTAAGGAGGTAAAAGACCTATATGCAGAAAACTACAGGACACTAAAAAAAGAGATAGAGGAGAGGAATCCAAGATGGCAGCATAGGTAAACACCTACACTGCTGCCTCGCACAACAATTTCAAAACTACAACTAAAAGACAGAACGGACATCATCCAGAACCACAGGAAAACTGGCTGAGTGGAAATTCTACAACTAGAGGGAGAGAGAGGGGCTCATGGAGACCTAGAGGAGCTCAAAAAACTGAAGTATGGAGACGCACACGTAGAGAGAGTGAGTGCCAGAGTACCTGGCTGGCTTTCTCTGGCAGGATGGAGATGGAGACTCCCAATGGCATTGAACCCCTTATCCTACAACACTAAATCTCAGATCCAGCCGAAACTCATACGGGGGGAGCTTGGACTGTGAAAAGGGAGAGGTGCATGGAAATTTAGGGGAGTTGCAAAAGGTCAGAGGTCTGGTGGCACGCACAGCTCTGCACGCAGAGGACAGACTGCTGATTGTGCCGCTGGCTTTCATGAGTGGGCAAGAGACAGACCCTCGCAACTGTGCCACTTCTGACTCCACCAAGCCCCTGTTTTGGGTGAAACCCTGAGGACCTATACTCATGTGGTCCTGGAACACAGGAAAGCCGGAAAGGCAGTGGTCTATAGGCACTGTGTGCGCACACAAGAACCGCTCCAGCAATTACTTAGTCACTTGAGATTCAGGGGCTGTGGCAGGCGGGGCCAACTGGAAGGAAGGCGGTCCCTTAAGCCCTGAGACTCCACCCATCCCAAGCTCAACAGAGAGGCTTCTGCAGTTTTGCAAGTCTGGTATCATAAGGCTGAATCCAACACAGAAGTTTTCCCAGCATAGTGAAAATGCTGACACAAGGGAAGGGATCACAAACAAAAGAAATGGAGAAAAACAAATGACTGGATATAGAGTTCAAAACCACACTTAAAAGGTTTTTCAAGAAAATCCTAGAAAAGTTGGGTAAAGTTAGGGAGAGCCAAGAGGAGATGAAAAAGGACCAACTAGAGATGCAAAATATTCAACTAGAGGGGGAAAAGGACCAACTAGAGATGGAAAAGGTTCAACTAGAGATGAAAAAAGACCAAATAGAAATCAAACATACACTGACTGAAATAAAAAATATTATACAGAGTCCTAACAGCAGACTAGAGAAAGGCAAGAATCAAGTCAAAAATTTGAAATATAAAGAAGCAAAAAACACTCAACTGGAAAAGCAGGAAGAGAAAAGAATTCAAAAATGTGAAGATAATATAAGGAGCCTCTGGGACAGCTTCAAGCTTACCAACAACAGAATTGTGGGGGTGCCAGAAGAAGAGAGAGAGCAAGATACTGAAAACCTATTTAAAGAAATAATGACTGAAAACTTCCCACATCTGGTAAAAGAAATAGACTTACAAGTCCAGGAAGCACACAGAACCCCATATAAAAGGAATCCAAAGAGGACCACACCAAGACACATCATAATTAAAATACCAAGAGCAAAAGCCAAAGAGAAAATATTAAAAGCAGCAAGAGAAAAACAGTTCATTACCTACAAGGAAGCATCCATTCGACTGTCAGCTGATTTCTCAACAGAAATGATGCAGGCCAGATGGTTGTGGCAAGAAAAATTCAAGGTGATGAATAGCAAGAAACCTACAACCAAGAATAATCTATCCAGCAAAGCTATCATTCAGAATTGAAGGGCAGATAAAGAGCTTCACAGATAAGAAAAAGCTAAAGGAGTTCATCAATTCCAAACCAGTATTATATGAAATGCTGAAAGGTACTCTTTTAGAAGAGGAAGAAGAAAAAGGTAAAAGACAAAAAATTATGAACAACAAATACATATCTATCAACAAGTGAATCTAAAAATTAAGTGAATTAAAAATTTGATCAACAGAATAAACTGGTGAATATAATAGAATCAGGAGCACAGAAAGGGAGTGGACTGATAATTCTCAGGGGGAAAAGGGTAGGGGGTGTACAGGTAGTGACTGGACAAAAATCATACACCTATGGATGAGATCAATGGGAGGGAGCTAAGGGTAGAGGGAAGGGTGGGAGTTGGGTGGAGGGGAGCTATGGAGGGAAAAAAGAGAAACAAATGCAAAAATCTGAATAATAAAGATTTAATTAAAAAAAAAAGATATAGAGGAAGACATAAACAGATGGAAGAGGATATGTGCTCATGGATTGGGGGAATCAACATCATTAAAATGTCCATACTACCCAAAGCAATCTATAGATTCAATGCACTAACCATTAAAATACCAATGTAATATTTCACAGACCTAGAAAGAACTCTTCAAAGATTCATATGGAACAAAAAAGACCCTGAATAGCCACAGCTATCCCGAGAAAGAAGAATTAAGTAGGTGGGATCTCAATACCACATTTCAAGCTATATTACAAAGCATTTGTTCTCAAAACAACCTGGTAGTAGCACAAGAACAGACATATAGACCAATGAAATGGAATAGAGAATCCAGATATCCACCCAAACCACTATGCTCAATTAATATTTGACAAAGGAGGCATGAACATACATCGGAGTCAATACAGCCTCTTCAATAAATGGTGTTGGGAAAATTGGATAGATAGATGCAAAAAAAATGAAACTAGACCACCAACTGACACCATATACAAAAATAAACTGCAACTGGATACAGGACTTAAACCTAAAATGGGAAACCATAAAAATACTAGATGAATCCACAGGCTGCACAATGTCACACATATGCCAAAAGAATTTCTTCACCAGTACTGCTCCTAGGGCAATGGAAGCTAAAGAGAAATTAAACAAATGGGACTACATCAAAATAAAAAGCTTTTACACAGAAAAAGAAACCATCAACCAGACAAAAAGAAAGCCCCCTGTATGGGAGAACATATTTGCAAATATTATCTCTGATAAAGGTTTAATCTCCAACATCTACAGCCAACTTATACAACTTAATAAAAGGAAGATACATGATCCAATAAAAAATGGGCATTTGACTTATATGGAACCTTTTTAAGAGACAACAGAAGGAAGGGCAAGAGACACATGAAAACATGCTCAAAGTCACTAATTATCCCAGAGATGCAAATCAAAACAACAAAGCAATACCATCTCACATCTGTCAGAATGGCAATCAACAAATCAACAAATGACAAGTGTTGGCGAGGATGTGGATAAAAAAGAACCCTTGTGCACTGTTGGTAGGAATGCAGACTGGTGCAGCCACTGTGGAGAATAGTATGGAGTTTCCTCAAAAAACTAAAAATGGAACTCCCATTTGACCCAGCAATCCCCCTCTTAGGAATATATCCTAAGAAAGTAGAAACACCAATCAGAAAGGATTTATGTACCGCTATGTTCATAGCAGCACAATTTACGATAGCTACAATTTGGAAACAGCCTAGGTGCCCATCAGCAGATGAGTGGATCAGAAAACTATGGTACATCTACACAATGGAATTCTATGCTGCCATAAAAAAGAAGGAATTCTTACCATTTGCAGCAACCTGGATGGAATTGGAGAGCCTTATGCTAAGTGAAATAAGCCAGTCAATGAAGGAGAAACACCACATGATCTCACTCACTTGTGGATAATGAACATTATAAACTGATGAACAAAAGGATAGATACAGAGGCAGCAAAACATCAAACAGACTGTCAAATTACAGCAGGAAGGTTAAGGAGAGGTGGGGTAGATAAGAGATCAATCAAAGGACTTGTATGCATGCATATAAGCATAACCAATGAACATAAGACACTGGGGGGTTAGGGTATGCCTGGGAGGATGGGGGATAATGGAAAGATATGTATACATGTATCACAATAAAGAAAAGATTAATAAAAAAACAAAAAAACAAAAACAAATTACAGCTAGGAACATCACTCTAAAACTGCTTAAATTCCATGACAAAAAGAAAATATTAAAATTAGCCAAAATAAGAGATATCTATGTGGGCAGGAAAGGATTACTTAAACATTCTCCATCATAACCTGAGTAGGACAGGGACAAAATCTACACATCATAAAATTTCAGTATAGGATGACATAACCCAAATAATGAGGAGGGTATCAACACAGAAGAGCATCTCAGATCCCAAGGAATGGAGAGAGTACCCATGGTGAAGGGATGACAGCAAAAGAAGTCATGTGAGCCACACCAGCCAGGCACATAAACATTTTTAAAATCTTAATTTCCCACAGAAACTCCTCCTGTAACTTTTCCTACTTTTTCAATTTTAAAGAACGTATTTTAAAATATATTTTAATATTAAAATAGATTTTGAAGTCAAAGACTTTTAAATGAAAGTTTGGGGGGTGAGACTCATGAGCAAGTGGTCCGTTCAAATGCAAGTTCTGCCACTTGCTTGCTTTGCGATCTTCAAGCTACTTTCATTGAACTTCAGTGCTCTCACCTGTAAAATGAAGATTATAATACCTACTTTGGTAAATTGTAAGGTGTTTGTATTTCTGCTGAATTATACATTTGTAAAGTAGCATTTGCTTTGCACATAGGGGGTGCTTAATAACTGGTAACTATTATAATTATCCTATGTAATAAAAGTGGAATATGCAAATTGACTTAACAACAGAATGACTGGTCAGTGGGGGGTGAGACTGGTGAGCAAGTGGTGCCAGGCCAGCCAAGGCATGTGCCAATGGGCAGAGAGAGGGGATGGTGATCAGTGGGCAGTGGTGGCAGAGGGGCAATTGTGAAAGTTAGGACTGGCCGCTCACCATCCCCTGATTGGCCCGCCAGTTGCCTCCTGCAGAGGGAGGCCAGACTGTGGCTTAGACCCACTCCCTATCTACTGAGGGCTTCTAGACTGTGAGAAGGTACAGGCTGGGCTGAGGGACCCCTCTCTTCTACCCCCCACCTCCCCGGAGTGCATGAATTTTCATGCATCAAGCCTCTAGATCATTATGCTGGGCTTATATTTAGTGAAAAGCTAGCCTAGTGTAAGAGTTGGCACAAAGGCCAAAAATTGTTGATAAACTAATGATATTTCTGAATCCCACTATTTTAATCACGTTAAGTAATAAAAAAAAGCATTATAATTGCTTTAGACATAAGCATTTTTTAAAACTGGAATGAAGGCAAACTAGGACAGGTAGGTTTAGAGATGCAATTTTAATGTGTTCCTGGGGAAGTGTCTATTGCAATAAGAAAGATTCCTTTAATACTATGCAAACTAACTTAAGTTAGGAAACCTAAAGCAAAAATGATTGGCAATACAACCAAACATGCCATTAAAAAGATCAAGCATACCTTAAGATTAAGTGCATTTCTTCCATATATTTGACAGTTTACTATAGCCAGGTTGGTCATTGCTGCTATTGTTTCATATTTTGTTGCTGCAACAGTCTTAAAACCTTCACCACGAACAATTTTTGCCTCTGACTCATCTCGTTTTCTAGTTTTAATAATACCTATATAAACATAAAACAAATGTGTTATCACTTAGAGTGAAATTTGAAAGAACTTACACTGGTGAATAGAGATAAGATGAACTCAAAAGAAAAAGCACTATTGTATATATGAAAACTTATTTTGCATAAACTTAATGATGATAAAAAATATCTAGAACTGAAACACCTAACAACAAAAAATGAAATGAAAGAAAACATCATAAAAGACCATCAAACTAAAACACACAAAAAGAAATACAAGGGAAAAGAAACAATGGAGATACAGCAATACCAGAAAACCAAATTAAAATCCTCTTATATCAGTAATCACCCTCTAAGGTAGTAGTTCTCAACCTATTTAATGCTGTCACCCTTTAATACAGTTCCTCATGTTGTGATGACCCCAAACCATAAAATTATTTTTGTTGCTACTTCATAACTGTAATTTTGCTACTGTTAATGAATCGTGATATAAATATCTGTGTTTTCTGATAGTCTTAGGCAACCCTGCTAGCGGTTCTCAACCTGTGGGGTCACCACAACATGTGGAACTGTATTAAAGGGTTTCGGCATTAAAAAGTTTGAGAACCACTGCTCTAAGGACTTAACTTACAGTTAAAAGGCACAGAGTAATGGGCTGAATAAAAAACAAAACCCAACTATATATGCTACTTTCATGAGACACATCTCAGCTACAAAGACAAACATAGAACAAAGTAAAAGAATGGAAAATGATACTCCAATAAAATGGCTTCCAAGGAAAAGCAGGTGTAGCCATATTTTATCTGACAAAATACATTTCAAGATAAGAAGGTACTAGGAGACAACAAATGGACATTTGTAATGATAAAGGGGAAAATACATCAAGAAGAAATAACAGATATGGGAAAGTGGTGGCCAGGAGGATGGCAGTGAAGAAGAGAGTGTGAGGGAGGGAGGGAGAGAAAGGGGAGTGTGTGTGTGTGTGTGTGTGTGTGTGTGTGTGTGTGTGTGTGACAGTTAGATCCCTCAGGACTTTCAGGGGCTGGCAGACTGGGCTCACCTGGTTGGGCAGCCTCTGCTACCACTGTTATCACTCCTGGGGAAACCAGATCTGCTGCAGAGGCCATGCCATCTTGAAGAGGAGAGCTGCTTTGACTGGGAGCACACCCTTACCTTCACCCAGGGTGCTCTCAGACATCACCGGGACCCTACAGTCACTCCAGCCAGGGACTTGATGCCTTGACTGAAGAACCACAGACACCGGGACTCAAGCCTCCACAGTTGCAGGCTCCTGTGAGTTCCCAAATGCACTCCCCTCTCGCAGGCCTGAAGGTTTAGCTCCAGACACTGCCCACACCAGCACCTGCTGCCACGACTCTCCTAGGAGTAGCTATTGCCTGCAACAACATGAAAAGCTGTGTGAGGAACAAGCCACTGCAACCGTTTGAGGTGCAACCATGCCACTCACCCCCAAACCTACAACTGTAGCCACAGGCCCTGTATGACTCTACACCTAGATCCTTCAGTGAAAGCAAAAATGGGGAGACAGGAAAACAAGCTCCAAAGGAAAGAAAAGGAGGAATTGAGAGAAAAGGACCTAAATGAAAGAGGTATGAAATATGTCAGAAAAATGTTCAGAATAAGGGTCATACAATTCATAAACCAGATGGATGAGAAAATCAACAACCTATGCAAGACCCAAGAGGAAAGAAAGAGTGATATAGCTACAATAAAAAACACTATGGAAAGAAAGAGTGATATGGCTACAATAAAAAACACCATGGAAGTTTTCAACAGTAGACTAAGAGAAGCAGAGGACTGAATTAGCGAATTACAAGACAGGGAAGCAGAACACACACAATCTGAACTTCAATTGGAGAAATAAATCAAAAGACAGGAGGAGAGCCTGAGGGAGCTTTGAGACAACATTAAATGAAGCAACATACATATTACAGGGGTTCCAGAAAGACAAGAAGAGGAACAAGGGCTAGAAAATCAATTCGAAGAAATAATGTCAGAAAACTTCTCTGACTTGGAGAAGAAAAAAGTCACACAACCACAGACAGTCACAAACAAGATAATTCAAAAAGACCCACACCAAGATACACAATAATTACAATGGCAAACGTCAGTGACAAAGAGAGAACCTTAAAAGCTGCAAGAGAGAAACAGAAAGTTACCTAAAAGTGATCTCCTATTAGATTATCAAATGATTTCTCAACAGAAACACATCAGGCCAGAAAGGAATGGAAGGAAATACATAAAGTGATGCAAAGCAGGAGACTGAACCCAAGAATACTCTATCTAGTAAGGCTACCATTCAAAATTGAAAGGAAATCAGGAGCTTCACAGACTAAGAAAGGTTAAGGGAGTTTATCACTACCAAGTCAGCAAAGCAAGAAATGCTCAAGCGACTGTTGTAAAAAGAAGAAAAAAAATGCTGGTGTGGGGAGAAAAAACACAGGCACTAAAAACAAAAATGGCTACAAACAAGTACCTATCAATAATAACTCTAAATGTAAATGAGTTAAATGCTCCAATTGAAAGACAGCAAGTGGCTGAATGAATAAGAAAACATGAACCATAAATTTGTTGTCTAAACAACAAGAGACTCACACAGACTGAAAATAAAGGGATGGAAAAATATCTTACAGGCAAATAGAAATGAAAAAGAAATTGGGTAGCAATACTTATATATGACAAAGCAGATCTCAAAGTAAAGGCTATGACAAGAGATAAGGAAGGCCACTTCATAATACTAAACAGATTGATACAACAAGAGGATATAACCCTGATAAACATATATGTACCCAATGCAGGAGCACTCAAATACATTAAAAAAAAACAACCTTTTGGAAGATATCAAGGAAGAGATTTATAGCAATAAAATCATAGAAGGGTCCTTTAATATACCACTGACATCACTGGATAAATACTCTAGACAAGAAATCAGCAAAGGAAGATAAATCTTAAATTACTCACTAGATCAGATGGACTTAATGGACATTTTCAGAACATTTCAACCCAAAGCTACAGAATATACATTCTTCTCAAGTGAACATGGAACATTTTCAAAGATAGACCACATATTGGATCACAGGCAAAGTCTCCCAAATTAAAGAAGATTGAAATCATATCAAGCATCTTCTCAGATCACAAAGGCATAATATTAAAAATCAACTATAATAAAAACAACTTAAAAAGTTCAAATACTTGGAGGCTGAATAGCATGCTATTAAATAATGATTGTTACAAGAAGATCAAAGCAGGAATTAAAAACATACTGGAAATTACTGGCAATGAAAACACAACAATCCAAAACCTATGGGACATAGTGAAAGCAATCCTGAAAGAGAAGTTCATAGCATTACAGGCCTACCTCAAAAGAAAGGAAGAAAGAAGGGAAGAAAAGGAAGGAAGGAAGGAAGGAAGGAAGGAAGGAAGGAAGGAAAGAAGGAAGGAAGGAGAAAGAAAGAAAGAAAGAAAGAAAGAAAGAAAGAAAGAAAGAAAGAAAGAAAGAAAAGAAAGGGAAGAAAGGAAAGAAAGGAAAGAAAGGAAAAGGAAAACTGGTAATAAATTATCTAACTCTACAACTTAAAGCATTAGAGAGACAGCAACAAGAAAAGCCCAGAGTGAGTAAAAGAAATGAGATGATAAAGATCAGAGCGTAAATAAATGAAATAGAGACCAAAAAAATTAATAAAAACAAAACGACAACAACAACAACTATAGTAACAATACAAAAGATCAATGAAACCAAGACCTGGTTTTTTGAAATGATAAACAAGATTGATGAACCAGGCTCAAAAAGAAGCAAAGAGAGAGAACCCAAATAAAATCAGAAATGAAAGAGGTGAAATAACAACAGACCCCACAGAAATACAAAGGATTGTAAAAAAAAATAATAATACTATGAACATCTCTAGTTCAACAAACTAAACAACCTAGAGGAAATAGACATATTCCTAGAAAAATACAATCTTCTGAAACTCAATCAAGAAGAATCAAAAAAATTTCAACAGGCCACTACTAAGGAGGAAATTAACGCAGTCATCAAAAAGCTTCCAACAAATAAAAGCCAGGGACAGATGGTTTCAGGGGAGTTTTACCAAACATTAAAAGAACTAAAACCAGATAAATCCACTACAAAAAAAAGAATTACAGGTCATTGTTCTCCATGAACATAGATGCCAAAATCCTCAACAAAATTCTAGCAAATAAGATTCAGCATTACATTAGAAAGATCATACACCATGACCAATTGGGTTTCTTTCAGGGATGCAAGGCTGGTACAAAATCCACAAATCAATAAACATTATACATCACACAAACACATTGAGGCACAAAAATCACATAACCTTATAAATTGATGCAGAACAGGCATTTAACAAAATTCAACACCTTTTGCTGAAATAAAAACTCTCATCAAAGTGGGAATAGAGAGATCATGCCTCAACATAATAAAAGCCTTATATGACAAACATACAGATAACATCATAACCAATTGCCAATAACTAAAACCATTTTCCCTAAGAACAAGAACAAGAACTAGGTAGGGATGCCCATTTTTACCACTCCTATTCAGCATATTACTGCAAGTGCTAGCCATAGCAATCAGATAAGAAGAAATAAAAGGCATCCAAATTGGAAAACAAGAAATAAAACTGTCATTATTCATAAAGCTACATAGAAAATCCTAAAATCTCCATCAAAAAACTGCTATCATTAATAAATGAAATTGGCAACATAGCAGGTTATAAAATTAACACCCAGAAATCTATGGCTTTTTTATATACCAATTAGAGGCCTGGTGCATGAAATTCATGCACTGGGGGGTGGGGTTCCTCAGCCCAGCCTGTACCATCTCCAATCTGGGACCCCTTAAGGGATTGGGCCTAAACTGACAGTCAGACATCCCTCTCACAATCTGGGACTGCTGGCTCCCAACTACTTGCCTGCCTGATTTCTCTTAATTGTTTCTGCCTCTCAGCCTGATCATCCTAACCACTCCCTTGACAGCCAGATTGCCCCCAACTTTCCTCCACTGCCAGCCTGGTTGCCCCCAACTGCTCTTCTCTACTAGACTGGCTGCCCCTAATTGCCCTCCCCTGCCACCCTGATCATGCACAACTGCCCTCCCCAGCTATCTTGTGTCAGCCATCTTGTGACCACATGGTGGCAGCCATCTTGTGTGAGGTCATGATGGTCAATTTGCATATTCCCTCTTTATTACATAGAAAGATAATTAACTCACAGAAAGAGAAAATAAAAAACAATCCCATTTACCATTGCAACAAAAAAATATTAAGATACCTAGGAATAAATTTAACAGAGGTAAAAGACTTGTACTCAGAAAATTGTAGGACACTGAAAAGATAGAGGAAGACATGAATAAATGGAAGAATATACCATGTTTGTGGATTTATAGCATCAACATCATTAAAATGTTCATACTACCCAAAGCAATCTATAGATTCAATGCACTCCCCATTAAAATACCAATGGCATATTTCAAAGACCTAGAACAAACTCTCCAAAAATTCATCTAGAATAAAAAAAGACACTGAATAGCTGCAGCAATCTTTATTTTTCTTTTCTTTTCTTTTTTTTAAATATATATTTTTATTGATTTTTTAAAGAGGATAAGGGAGAGGGAAAGAGAGTTAGAAACATTGATGAGAGAGAGACATTGATCAGCTGCCTCCTGAACGCCCCCTACTGGGGATGTGCCTACCACTAATGTACATGCCCTTGACTGGAATCGAACCTGGGACCATTCAATCTGCAGGCCGACGATCTATCCACTGAGCCAAACTGTTTTTGGCATGCAGCAATCTTGAGAAAGAAGAACAAAGCTGAAGGGATCACAATACCAGATATCAAGCCATAGTACAAAGCCACTGTTGTCAAACCTTTCTGGTACTGGCACAAGAACAGACATACAGGCCAATGTAACAGATCAAAAAACCAGAAATTGACCCAAGCCATTATGCTCAATTAATATTTGACCAAGAGCATACAATGGTACCAAGACATTCTCTTCAATAAATAGTGTTGGGAAACCATTTTTACAGATACATGCAAAAATAAAAACAGTATGGCATTTCCTCAAAAATTAAAAATGTAACTCCAAAGTCACTAAGCATCTGAGAGATGCAAATCAAAATGACAATAAGGTACCATCTCACATCTGTCAGAATGACTATCAACAAATCAACAAAGGACAAGTGCTGGCAAGTATGTGGAGAAAAGGAACCCTTGTGAACTGCTGGTGGAAATGCAGATTGGTGCAGCCACTGTGGAAAACAGTATGGTGTTTCCTCAAAAAGTTAAAAATGGAACTCCCATTTGACCCAGTCATCCCACTTCTAGGAATATAGCCCAAGAAAACTGAAACACAAATCAGAAAAGATATATACACCCCTATGTTCATAGCAGAACAATTTACAATAGCTACCATTTGGGAATAGCGTAAGTGCCCTTCAGCAAATGCGTGGATCAGAAAACTGTGGTGCATCTACACAATGGAATACTATGCTGCTGTAAAAAAGAAGGAATTCTTATCATTTGCAACAGTATGGATGGAACAGGACAGCATATGCTAAGTGAAATAAGCCAGTCAGAGAGAGACAAATATCACATGATCTCACTTATTTGTGGAATATAATGAACAACATAAACTGATGAACAAAAATAGAACCAGAGTCATAGAATCATCATAACAGACTGCCCAACATAGAAGGGAAGGTGGGGGAGGGGGGGTGAGGTGATAAGAGTTCAACCAAAGGACTATGCATGCATATGAGCATAACCAATGGAAACAGACAGTGAGGGGGAGGATGATGGCATGTACTAGGAGGGTGAAGCAGCTGGGAAGAGGTCAATGGGAGAAAAAGGATACTTATGTAATACTTTAAACAATAAAGAATTTAAATAAAAAAGAAGAAATAATACTTTTCAATATATATGCAACCAACCTAGGAGCACTGAAATATATAAAGCAACTAGTAACAGAACTAAAAGGAGAAGCTAACAAAAATATAATTATTGTAGGCGACCTAAGTACCTCATTTAAAGCTATATATAGACCATCCAAACAGAAAATCAATAAGAAAATATCAGTCATAAATAACACATTAGGCCTAATGGACATAAACAATATTACAGAGCTCTTTCTCCCAGGACACCAAAAAATACATTCTTTTCTAGTGTGCTCTAGTACATGGAACATTCTCAAGAATAGACAATATCTTAGAACACAAAGCAACCTCAACAAATACAAGAAGATTAAAATACCAAGTATATGCTTTGACCGCAATGCTTTGAAATTGGAAATCAACTGCAAAAGAAAAGTGGAAAATACAGAAATATGTGGAGAGTAAACAACATGTTACTAAATAATGATTTGGTCAAAGAAGAAATAAAAGAAGAGATAATATATATATAAAGACAAAGGAGAATAATAATATGACATATCAAAATTCTGTGGATACAGCAAAGATGGTTATAAGAGGGACATTTATTTATATCATTATAGGCCTACCTCAAAAAAAATTAAATAAATAACCTGTGGAAAACAGTATAGAATTACCTCAAAAAATTAAAAATGGAACTGCCTTATGATCCAGTGATTCTACTTCTGGGAATTTACTGAAGAAACCCAACACACTAACTGAATGAATATATGTACCCTGATGTTCATTGCAGCATTATTAAGCCAAGATTTGGAAGCAGTCTAAGTGTGCATCAGTAGATGAGTGTATAAAACAGCTATGGTACATTTACACAATTAAATACTACTTGGCCATAAAAAGGAAGAAAATTTTACCATTTGCAACAGCATGGATGGACTTGAACAATATGCTTCGTGAAATAAGCCAATCAGAGAAAGACAAGTACTCATATGTAAAATTTAATGAACAAACTGGACAAACAAGAAATAAACTCCTAGATAGAGACAGGAACACAGTTCTGGTATGGAAAAGCTTGATGAGGGGTGATGGAAAGATGGAGCAAAAAGAAGAAAAAAGAGAGAAAGAACTCATAGACATGGACAACAGTGTGGTGATTGTGGCAGGAAGGTAGGAGAGGGTATAGGGGGATAAACAGTGATTTAAAAGTAAAATAAAATAATCTTAAATAAATAACCTAACATTTTACCTTAAAGAACTAGAAAAAAAATATCACCCAAATTCCAAAGGCAGTAGAAGAAAGGAAATAATAAAAATTAGAAAAGAATTTGATAGAGAACAAAAAGACAACAGAAAAATTAACGGAACACATAGTTCGCTCTTTGAAAAGATTAATAAAATGACAAACCTCTGGCTAGACTCACTAAGGACAAAAGAGAAAATACTCAAACACAATCATAAATGAAAGAGAAAAAGTTAAAATGGACCCCACAGAAATACAAAGAACTATAGAAGAATACTATGAAAGTCTATATGACATCAAATTCATAACCTTAAAAAAATGGACAAGTTTTTTGAAATATATAACCTTACTAGACTAAATTATGAAGAACTGGAAAAACAAAATTGACCAATCAATAGTAAGAAAACTGAAACAGTAATAAAAAAAGAGAAAAAAACCTCCCAACAAGTAAAAGCCCAGGACCTGATGGTTTCACTAGTAGATTCAACCAAACATTCAAAGAAGATTTGATACCTATTCTTCTCAAACTCTCCCAGAAAATTGAAAAGAACCAATACTTTCCAACTTATTTTATGAGGCTAACATCCTGATACCAAAACCTGTCAAGAACAACACACAAAAAAGACAATTACGGACCAATATCTTTAATAAATATAAATACCATAATCCTAAGCAAAATACTAGGAAATCAAATACAACAATACATTAAAAAGGTAATATATCATGGTCAAAGGGAGAGTGGGGGTTCATTCCAGAAACAGAAGGATGGTTCATTATATGCAAATCAATCAAAGTAATATACCACATTACCAAAATAAAGAATAAAAATAATATGATCACATCAGATGTAAAAAAAAACATTTGACAAGATATAATATCCATTTATGATTAAAATACTCAATAGAGTGGGCATAGAAGAAATGTACCTCAATATAATATAAGCCATCCTATATAATAAAAGGATAATATGCAAATTGATCAAGTGCTGGGATGAACAGTCACTATGACACATACAGACCATCAGGAGGCAGATGCTCAATACAAGATCCTTAAGGACTCCTCGACTGTAAAAGGGTGCAGGCCAGGCTGAGGAACACGCCCCCCCTCCACACACACACACACACACACACACACACACAAAACTCACACTAAGTGCATGGATTTTGTGCTCCAGGCCTATAGTATTTGATAAACCTTTAACTAATATCATATTCAATGGTAAAATACTGAAAGCTTTTCCTCTAAGTTAAAGAACCCACTCTCATTACTGTTTTTCAACATAGAAATCCTAGCCAGAGCAATCAGGCAAGAACAAGAAATAAAAGGCATCCAAATAGGTAAGGAAGAAGTAAAAGTGTCAATTTTTGCATTATATAAAAAAACTCTAAAGACTCCACCAAAAGCTAATAGAAACAATAAACAAATACTTTAAAATTGCAGGATAGAAAATCAATGTATAAAAATCCATTGTGGTCCTGATCAGTTTGGCTCAATGAATAGAGCATTGGCCTACAGACTGGAGAGTCCCAGGTTCAATTCTGGTCAAGGATATGTAACTTGGTTATGGGAACATCACCAGTAAGGGGTGTGCAGGAGGCAGCTGATTGATGTTTCTCTCTCATCGATGTTTCTAACTCTCTATCCCTCTCCCTTCCTCTGTGCAAAAACTCAATAAAATATATATTTTTAAAACATACATCATGTTCCTATGTAGTAACAATAAAATTTCCAAAAACTAGATGAAAACAAAACAAAACACAATTTCTTTTGCAGTTGCAACACACATTAAAATACTTAACAATAAACTTAACAAAGGATGTGAAGGACCTATACACTGAAAATTACAAGCCATTACTGAATAGAAATGAAGAAGATGAAAAGAAATGGAAAGATATTTTTGAGTGCATGGATTGGAAGAATCAACAGTTATAATGGCCATATTACCCAAAGCAATATACAGATTTATTTGATACAGTCCCATTCATTTATTTTTGTTTTTACTTCCCTTGATCAACAAAACAAAAAGGCAACCAATGGAATGCCAAAGAATACTTGAAACATTATCCAATCTAATAAAAGAGTAATATGCAAATTAACCATCACTCCACTATACTCACAAGCCATGCCCACAAGCCAATCAGGAGTGAGTATGCAAATTAACCCCAACCAAGATGGCTGCGGCCACAGAGAGAGCAGGAGGGAGGCTTGGGTTTCCCCAGTGATGGAGGAAGCCAAGCTTTCCACACACCTTGGCCAGCCCAGGCCTCCACTTAAAGCTACAAAGTTTCAATTTTAGACAATAAATAAATCCCAACAGAAATGGCTGCCACCACAGAGCAAGCACGAGGCTTTGCTCTGCTCCAGGCTACAAAGTTTCAATTGTAGAAGATAAATAAATCCCAAATACCAGGGCCTCCAGGGGGCATGGCCAGCCTGCAAACCACCATAGGCCCCTCGCCCAGGCCACCCCATACCCTAAGGGAACCCCCACCCTGATCTGGGACACCCTTCAGGGCAAACCATCTGGCTCTCACCCATGTATCAGGCATCTATTCTATCTAATAAAAAAGTAATATGCAGATTGACCAACACTCCAACACACAAGATGGCTGCCCCCATGTGGACACAAGATGGCCACCACAAGATGACAAGGAGGGAAGGGCAATTGGGAGGGACCAGGCCTGCAAGAGAGTGCAGTTATGGGTGATCAGGCCTGCAGGGGAGGGCAGTTAGGGGTGACCAGGATAGCAGAGGAAGGAAGTTGGGGGTGACTGGGTCTGCAGGCAAGGACAGTTGAGAGGGGCCCCAGGCCTGAAGGGGAGAGTAGCTGTTGGTGATCAGACCTGCAGGGGAGGGCAGTTAGGGGCAAACAGACTGGCAGGGGACCAGTTAGGCATCAATCAGGCTGGCAGGGAAGTGGTTAGAGGTGATCAGGCTAGCAGGCAGAAGCAGTTAGGGGCAATCACAAAGGCAGGCAGGCGAGCAGTTGGGAGCTAGCAGTCTTGTACTGTTAGAGGGATCCCAGATTGGAGAGGGTGCAAGCTGGGCTGAGGGACACCATCCCTGTGCATGAGTTTTATGCACCAGGCCTCTAGTCCTATCTAATAAAAGAGTAATGTGCAAATTGACTATACCTCCACTACATCCACAAGCTACGCACACCAGCCAATCAGGAGAAAGTATGCAAATTAACCCCAACCAAGATGTCTGAAGCCACAGAGAGAGCAGGAGGGAAGCTTGGGTTGCCCGTGCAATGGAGGAAGCCAAGCTTTCCACACACCCTGGCCAGCCCAGGCCTCCGCTTAAGGCTACAAAGTTTCAACAGAAATGGCTGCCACCACGGAGGGAGCAAAAGGCTTAGCTCTGCTCCAGGCTACAAAGTTT